>CM060130.1:7503441-7545189 GCA_030522415.1 Channallabes apus
GCATACTGATATAACTCGTCTCATAGGGGTCTCGTGTGCACACACTCCACACACACACACACACAAAACACACATTAAGCAGCAAAAATACTGTCAGTAAATGTTAATATTCAGTTGTTCTGAGGTTGTCTTTGCTTTGTGTTTTAATAATCAATTAGCTTAATCAACTAGCACAATTGTTTGTCTTTTTATCAGTGATGCTGGAACTCAGCCCACACGCCCAAAGGAATACACACTCCTTGCTCCACTTAGTGCTCCACAGCTTCAGTTCAGCACCCCTTTCAAATGTGGAAAACGCACGACCGTGCCTGCCCAGAGCCAGACGAGGAAAACAGACGTGTCCGGTGAAAAAGCATCGGCCGAGTCAGTAGAAATACATGTGTCGAAAACGCTGACAGTGTGCTCTGTATTCACAGACAGCACTGTTGTCGACTCTTTTCCCCTCGCTGGCTGCTAGCCGAGATCCCACCACCGCCAGAACCTGACCTTGGCCCTTGGCCGAACTCACCACTGATGACTTCCGTCTTGCCAAACAGCCAGTGCTGCCACCCTGAATCAACGACCCACCAGCGAGCACGTTTTTACTATTCCACACTGCTTGCCTTTACACTGGCATGTATGTTACACTGATTAAAAATGTGAGCAGCAGATGCACACCATGGCGCCGGACTCAAGAGGAGACATCCTGGAGACATCGCTGGAGACATCCCTGCAGCGGCAAGCAGTGACCCAGGAGGTGGCCCGAGGTTTACAAACCACAACTGCAAAGCTTCTCCAAAATTGTTATCTGCAGGAACTTTCTGCCACTCAGCTTCCCGACTCCTGTTGGAACCGTCAGCAGCTTCTGGCCAAGAGTTTCCTCAGTGATGACACAGAGGCATACCTGCTCACATTCAAGTAAAGAGTGAGCAGTAGATCCAGGCCCTTATCCTGCTGTTGGCTCTTACCATGGGCGAGGGAGGTGACTAGGACAAGGTCCAGGACAAGATCCTGGCATGCTGAGGGCTCTGTGCACAATAGGCTGCCGCTTAATCGCACAACTGGATGCCACTATGCCGATGCCACATCCCAGACCATGCTATAGATACCCCCCTCAGGAGTACTTGCCTGTGGATCCAGCATGACCGGCACACAGGTACAAATGTGGTGTTGAGTCTGCTGCCATGGACAAGTTCCTGCGCTCCCTCCCTGCCAATGAGTGGAAGAAAGAAAAGACCACCGAGACCATGGTAGTGGCAACAGAGCCAGACTCCGGCCTGTCTCATTGTTCTCCAGCTGTCCTGTCTGATTGGTCTATCCTTCTGCCTATGATCCGGAATTTATCTGTACCCCTTTTTGTAGGGAGAAACTGGACCAGCTTCCCAAGGGAGGATGTCAGAACAGAGAGGACTAAGGCTCTATACCAGCACCCCCAGCTTCCCCTTCTAAAAGCGCTAGTATGTAAACCTGGACCAGGAACCAGAGGGCAGTGCGGATGTGGAGACAGAAGGTGAGCCCTCATCAACCCCAACCTCCTGTTCTCCATGTCACTAAGAAGAAAGACTATCAACTATATGAGATGGCATTATCAAAGAGTCCACGAGTCCCTGGTCCGGCTCCATTGTGGTGGTTCTCAAGTCAGAGGGCTCAAATAGGCCTTGCAATGACTTTTGATGTAAAGACCACATTCGCACTTCCAGCGCCTGTTGGAATGTTGACCTGCACCAGCACCACCTGGCATATTTGGACACTGATGTCATCCACTCCTGTACCTGGTTCAATCACCCACACTATCCCGAGAGAGGGCTGGAGGAGCTTGGGGCTTGGAGAGCAGGTCTAAACCAGATCCTAATGCAAAGAAGTGACAAACGCATTATCTGAGGTACTGCACTTCACGAGGACTCCTCATGCCCCAGGAACAAAAACAAAGGTCAAAACAGCACGCTAATAATCATCTTCCTCTTCTGGGGAGACAGTACACAATTAATTTCGAACCACAAACAACAATTTCACTGATTATGTTTCTGCAGAAAGGAAAACTCTGACTTGTCTTTAAGGTGTTGTAGTTTTAGTCACTGACTGTATATACATATATTTTTTTTTATTAACCATGTGATTAGTTCAGCTACTCTATAAAAAGCTGTGTGCAACTCTATAAATTACAAGGACCCAGTCCAGAAACCACAAAATCACAGGGTAGTTACAGGTAATCACAGAAAACTACAGGTAATCATAGGAGACCGCAGGTAATCAAATGGAATGTTAGATAACTACATACAATCAGAGACAATCACAGGTAATTACAGGTAAGGACAGGTAGCTACACATCACTACATGTAAGGACAGGTAGCTACACAACACATCACTGAGTCAAAAACACAGACTCTTAAATAACTACAGTTAATCACATGTTACTACAGGGAATCAGAACTCTGCTCATCTTCATTACATCACCACAGCATGGAGTGTTCTATTGCTTTAACTCAACTCTAATAAAACTCTATAAATAAGAAGCAAATAAGGTTGTTAATAATAATAATAATAATAATAATAACAACTCACTTTTGGCACTCGTCCAGCGCGAGGGCGTGAGGATGATTGTCTCGGTCCAGTCGGACCACCGGGTCTCGGTTCCAGGCTCCAGGTCGGCTCTGGTCCAGCGAGTGCCGCGTGATCGTTGAGGTAGTGGAGCTGGTCCAGTATAACACGTCCCAACTGCGGTGATACGCCAAACCGTCCACTGAACCCACGTCTAAACCAAATACACACAAATACATCAAGTTACTGTTATGATAATCACATCATGATAAATACTTCACTGCAGAATTATAAATGCTTCCTTACAGACTACAACAGGATCCAGCTGAGCCAGTAACTGGTAATAAAGACGTCATAACATAGTTATTACTCAGACCTACTCTTTAAAACACACAGTGCGTTATTGAACTGTATAATTATATCTGTTTATCCAAGCGAGCAATGCTCAGTTCAACACAGTAAACACCGCGTTCGCAAACCTACTGTAAACCCCTTAATCGTGTGCCATGTGTTTCTTGCTTGTTTGTGCCTTGTGTGTACATCAGGAGGAAATGTAGCGTAGAAATAAAGCTCATTTCAGCATGGAGATATGATGAGAACGGTGTACTGTCAGGCACACGTGAAGGCCTTAAGGGTTCTGCAGCTGTTCCTCTGAGATCTAGAACAGAGTGTGAAGCACTTTTAGGAATCTAATAAACGTCATGAAGATAAACTAGGATTCTGTTTAACTCCTGACAGGTTCTACAGATCAAAAGGAAAACAGTGTGAGTGTGTACCGCAGAGAACACCAACACTCATAGAACTAAAGGCTTCTTTACGGGCTCCTAATGCGCTCCACATACAAACTTCACAGGTTCTGCTCAAGAGGGACCAAAGAACCTTCTAGATTTTACCCTATATAGTAATGAAGGTTATTGAAAAGTGTTATCTGAACTTTTAATAACACACACTGTACTCTCAGAACTTCTCACTGTGTGTGTATGTGTGTGTGTGTGTGTAAGATGTCAGACTAATTCTGCCCATCATTCATCTCCTGTCTCAGTCACTAAGTGAGACAGATGTTCCCTGTACAGAGACATTACAGGGACACGGCCTGATCTCCATCTCTCCCCTGTTCATTCTCTGCCTCTCTCTTTTCTTCTCTCTCTCTTTCTCTCTTTGAACAAAAAATTGCTAAGCCACGCACAAATTGTAAAAACCAGAGAGCTCTAAATTTAAACCGCACTACCTCGTGTGCACAGTTTGTTGATTGACAGTTTGGCCCCGCCCACCCCTCCCCTTTTTTTGCTGGTGCAAAACCTATATTTACAACTCAGCACCATGAGAATTTGAGACTAATATCATAAACACACCAGCAGTCGGGGATGAGATGTGATTACTGACTGAAGTGAGAGTTTATCTAAAACAAGGGTGGGTCTTAGTTATGTGTGATTCTGATCGTCCAGTTTAAAGAATGAATTATAATCTTAATAAAATCTCACACACACAATGATATGATTTTGTTGCCTGGATTTGGTGCCTCGCGGGCTCGTTAAATTGCGCTCGAGAAACGAGGCGAGAATCAAACAGACACTAACGCGGTGCGCGCTGGGTGGAGGAGAGTGTGTCCGGTTACAGCAGGAACAACTCACACTGTTCCTGCAGCGGTGCTGATCTACGCTTAGATTTACTTTAACACTCCCCATCCTCTCATTCAGATTAGATTTTAAAATTGATTTCCTGTTCCCTGATTTTATTCCGGGTGTAAATGAGAGTGTGTGTGCGTGTGTGTGTGTTTAAAGACGTCGCTCTAGATGCTGTTGACAAAACCCCGTCGTGGAAAGTCCTAGTGAAACAAAAATAAATACGTCACTCAGGTGATTTTAATAATCTGACACACACACACACACACACACACACACACAGACTCCAGTGGGAATGCTGATGTAACATTTGTCCTGGTTGTCTGAAGAAGACAAACCTACGCGCGCGTCTCGGGCTTCCTGTCTGCGGAGCCGTGTTTCGTGATGCGCTCATCGACTCCTATTAAAGCCGCGGCTCAGGGCGAGACCCGAAACGGCGTTTTTAAAGCCTGCTGTCCGATACACATTGATCTCCTGCGCATTAGGACACAGAGAGGCTGAAAGCGCTGCAGGATCCCATTAGAGTCGGACCGGGCCCGGGGTTATTACAGCCTGCGTGTCCACTGGGCTGTCTGACACTCTGGCAGCGTGATTAGACCCAGCTGAAAGGAGACGGCTCGTGTAGACGGCGCTGTCAGAGGAAGTGGATTAGCTGAACAGCACTGCAGTGGGAAAAGCACACTTCTTTTTTTTTTTATTCTCTTCTTTAATGAATCGGCCAGTGAGTGACGGATTAATGCAGCGCTGCTTTAATTTCATTTCATCTCCGTGTGTTCCCTGCAGTCCTAAAGCAATCATCTGCGAATAAAATACATCATCACTGTACACTAATAACCCTACTGCACACACACACACACACATACAGACCACTGGTGAGTGCTGCGCTCTGATTGGTCAGAAGGTGTTGATTATTTCCCTACAACAGCAGCTCTGACAGTAGTGCGGGCTTATATTAATGCGTTCGTTTCCATAGCAACAACTGCTTCACAGAGATCATCTAATTATAATCAGGAGATTAAGTTCCCGGTCCTGATGGCTCTGTCGCTTTGCTTTAGCACGGAATATTTCAGTGTTCGTTTAAGAAAGCTTAAATATTATTAATCTCAGAGTGAAATTTAGATTTTTTCTAAAGTATTAAGGATTATAAAGTGTTTTTTTATTTAATTTTCTTATTCTGATCGTTTACAGTGAACCACAAGAGGAAAGTGTGTGAGCTTAGAAGAAGTGTTAGACAGCGAGTGTTCATCGAGAGGCTTTGTTTGGTTTCTCAGCATGATTATACCTGCCTAAAAAAACACACGCCAGAGAGAAGACTGAAAGGTGGAAAGAGACTTCACAGACTTCACTGAAAGAGAGAGAGAGAGAGACTGACAGGAGAGCTGCTGCTCTGAGATCCAAAACTACATTTCTAAAAAAACAAATCATTAAATCTGTTTGGAGCAGCAACTCCGAAAACCGCTCTCGCTCGACTCGACGTGACGGAGGAAGCTTTGGCGGCTGTGAGGAGATCAAAGCTGCAGCGGACCTCCACCTCAGGAGATCCGCAGGGCTCTGTTTCATTAGCCGCGCGGCGCATCCACAGCCTCAGGTGAGACAGAACCTCGTTACGTTTAAACTGATCCTCATCAGCTGTTCAACGACTCTCCAGAAAGTCCTCACTCAGTGCAACACACGCTTTAAAATCGTATTAAATACTCATCGTCTCTTTTGATTGAGCAAAAAGTTGAATGTTGACTTGAGCTGCTCATCACGTTGTGTGTTCCACAGAGCGTACACCTTATTACACCTAGTGGTCGAAAACAGGAACCGCAACAGGCATTATTAATGGAGGCCCATTGGGGGAAGAATCATGCTGCCCCATGCTCAAGATGTGTGTGGGGGGGGGGATCAGGAACAGGGTTTCCATGGTGACACTTCGTGCACGCTAGATGTACGGCAGAGGAACACCACACACCCATTAGCACTACCGTGTTCGAGCCAGTGCTTATTCATTCCGCCCAGTTTTACTGTAACACACTTGCCCTACTGTAGGACGTGGACTAGATGGAGATTTACACACCAGAGCGCTGGCCATAGGTTAATTAGTCGCGGCGCTCCTGAGCTTAATTGCCTATATAGTTTCAGATAGATCATCTGTCTCCTAATACCACTTTAATTGGCAATCATCTATGTGAATGTGATCCGGGTTCAAGAACAAACGAGCGAGGGTCAAACACGCCAGGCAGTATGGAACATAATGAGTTGTTAATAGGAATGGAGAGAGAGAGAGAGACAGAGAGAGAAATGGAGAGAGAGAGATGATTAAAGACTCCTAAAAACTAGAATTTAAGTCATGTACTGTGTATTGCACAAGCTGCTTTACAAGACGTGTGTGTGTGTGTGTAAATACTGTGACCTGTCATCCATGAAGGGCATAACATGTATGTGCGGAGCGTGTATGTGCGGAGCATGTGGTTTGTGACGCGGCTGTAATTACGCTGTAAGGTAGAGGGCCAGGTGTGTGTGTGTGACGGATGCAGCAGTAAATCAGAGAGCTGCAGCTGGCGAGGAACATTAATTAGCTATTGATTAACAGAGATGAGCCGTAATCCTGACAGCTTTTATGGTGCGATGCATCTCACACACACACACACACACACACACACACACACACACACACACACACAGGCAATTGAGCTGATCATCTGTTCCGCACAGACAGGAAGCTGCTCCGACTCTCGACTCACGCCAGAACTCCAAACAGGTGATTGACAGGTGAGGGGTGACATCACAGTCAGGACGGCTCATACGCTACAACGAACGGTTACTCAGGTGCTGATTGGTTAGAGCAAGGGGTGGGGCCGAAAAGAGAAAAAAGAAACCAATACAAACTATTAACTCAAGCATAAAATACACACAAATGGGTGTGTCCTGATTTAACAGTCACAGGTGATGGAGTCGACAAGGGCGGAGCTAAAGAATCCCAATCTATAATTACAGCAGAATTGGCGGTTAAATGTTCTAACTGGCGTTAACATTGGTGCTGGAGAACCTGCTACCATCCCGGGTTTCTGTCTGTCAGGACCGTTATTTACACACAGTTTAACACACAGGCACGTGTGACTGAAGCGCAGCACTCACGCTCGGCGAGCACGCGTCGCCCCGTCCAGTCGTCGTTAATCACTTGGATGTTGCCGTAAACGCCGTCGCTGAAGAAGATGCGGCTTCTCGGCTGTCTGTAGTCGAAGGTCAGAGCCGTGATGTTCCTGAAATACTCGGCGTGTTGGTACGAAGCGACCGGCGTGCCGCTGTGCGTCTGATTTCCCAGCGCTGAGACGTGGACGCTCCTGAACGCCGCGCCCTCAGAGTACAGCAGGTACGCCTCCTCCACCTGACACGCCACGCCGTCCGCAGACAAGCGGCCCTGAGCGCAGGAGCACGACTTCCTGTGAGCACCCAGGTATAAACACAGCTGCTCACAGCCTCCGTTACTGCGGCCACACTCGTTCATACCTGAGGGAGAACACACACACACACACACACACACACACACACACAACTATAATACATAGAAATAAAATATAAACGTATTACTGTCAGGTTCATTAGGAGATTCTGTGTCAGACAGAAAAGTATAGACGCCGGAGGAGGAATTCGGGACACAATACACAAACGTTCCTCCTCCTGCATCACTTCAGCTCTTTGTGTCTCCTAAAGCTGCTGTGGCTTCTGTTTAATCATCTAAACTCTGACACGCACTCGACGTCCTGCTGCGCTGCACTTCACACAGCCACACTGACCCACGATCACCACCAGGTTAAACCGTGTCCCCCCCCCCCCCCCCCCCCCGCCGCGCGGCACAGAGTTTAATCCGACCTTCTGGTGGAAACAAATCTCAGCTCTTTCCTCTCAGTGGACTTTTATTTCCTGGTTGTTTCCTGATCGAATGCAGCGAATCTCAATTAGATGATTAAGCACGGGCCGCGCATTACATCATCAGGTTTTTTAATCTGCTAAGCAGAAGGAAACAAGGGTGTGAGTGTGATCATTAATCACCCCATGTGTGTGTGTGTGTGTGTGTGTGTGTGTGTGTGTGTGTTTTCCCTCGATTCCGTCCCACCTGAGCACAGTGTCTATTATTTTTAACACTTGTTTCTTACGTGTGATAAATGAGGGGTGTTGTGTTAAAGAAAAGGACTGTTCTGAATACAGTGTACACACACACACACACACACACACACACACACACACACACACACAGTGTCTCTTAAACACTAACACAGTATACTGACAGGAGTTACTTCATATTCTTTCTAGTTTTAGTGTCTTCTAGCTAACCAACTCGGTTTTATTAGGTTACAATAATTAGGTTTCAGTTTCTCTCCCTCCCCTTCCTCCCCCCCCTCCCTCCCCCTCCCTCTCTCCTTCTCCCCCCCTCCCTCTTACCCCCTCCCTCTCTCCCTCCCCCCTCCCCCTTCCTCCCCCTCCTTCTCTCCCTCCCCCTCTTCATTAACCTAGCGCTCACTAGTGTTCCCTCTTCTCTACTTCTCCTAGTTCCAGGTTTGCTGCTCTAGTTCTTGTAATTCTCCAGGATTCTGCTACACACTTTGGTTTATTAGTGTTCGATCTCCTGGCGCCTCCTAGTTCTGCTATTTCCTGCTTGTCCTCACGCAGTTTTCCCGTCATGTCTAGTTCTCCTGGTTATGTTTCCTCCCCAGTTCTTCTTCCTCTCTAAGTTCTTGCTGTATATTAGTTATGGCTCTTCATCGTACTAATGTTAGTTTCCTAATTTGGACTCAACCTCAGTTATGGACGTTCTCCTACAGGACTCGATCTTCATGTCCACAGCCTACTCACTTCCCCTAGTTAACTTCCCCTAGTTAACTTCCCCTAGTTAACTGTGAGCAGAAACTGATTAGAGATGAAATTCTCTGCTGGTGCTCTGACCTTCAGTCCTGGATAAGATCTGATGAATAATTCTCTAAGCGCCTCGGGCCGATGTTCATTACGCTCGAGTTTCTTCACTCAGCCGCACACGGTAAGCTTCATAATCACAACACGCTGGAAGTGGAATATTCAGGATACAGGTGTGTGTGTGTGTGTAACCTTTCTCGCGCTCTCGGTTGAACACCTTGACATCTCTCAGGCTTTTCCCCAGACTGCTCCGCAGCGTCACGCCGTCCGAGGCGTTGTTTTTAGAGCCGCGTCGAATCGAGCCGTTAGAGTAGGACCTGGGGAACGACGGGGAACAGAATACTGAGAACAAACTCACACCAGATTCATCCCTTACTTTAAACAACAACACATGTGTTTATTGTATTTTACCATTAAAATAATAAAATCAATTCTACTTAATAGCTTTATTAAACACACCAATCAGCTAAAGGCCTAGCTTTAAAGTATGTGCACCCTAATGTTCATGTATATATCACACAGTCATGTAGTAGTACTGTCTTTGATCTTCTTATATTAAAATAATCTGCATGTTTGTAAGCTGCTGTATGATACGTGTGTGTGTGTGTGTGTTGTGTGTGTGTGTTTTAATTGACCTGTCAGTCCAGTACAGGTACGCTCCGTACACGGCGATAGAAAACAGATCGGCGATGTTGTCTTTCAGGATAATCTCTCGCTCCTTGCCGCTGTCCAGGCTGATTCTCTCGATCCTGTGTGTACGCGCATCACACCAGTATAATTTATTCTCCTGAAAAACAATTTTAAAACTGATTTCAGCTCAGTGCGGTGGCGATCTGGTACTGTATGTTGAGGATACCACAGTGTGAGAGTTACACAGCTACAGTCTGCAGGGTGTCGTTCAGTCCTGCTCACAGACATCTGTAACTCCTACAGGTCAAATTCGGAACTGCAGGTCCGACATACGGCTTGGTTCTCCAACTAAGACTGTGACCTCTGACCTGGAAGCACTCTCTCGTGTTCCAGGACCGATCTCCTGGTGAACATTGAGAAGAACGAGGAGCGCACCTGATAGTCGATGGCGATGCCGCTCGGCCAGATCAGTTCAGAGTTAACGAGGACCGTCCGGTCCGACCCGTCCAGACGAGATCTGCTGATTTTCGCTGATTGTCCCGTTTCTGTCCAGACCAGGAAGCTGAATCAGAAAAACATAACGGGGTTAAAGAGCAGATCCTGATTTATCTAAAGTACAAAAACGCTGATATCAGTGTGCGGGATCTCCTGTGTAATCTCATCACTACTGCAATCAGAACACAGTGAAGTGTAAGTGTGGTGCTGATGAGGTGCTGGTGAGGTGGTGATGGTGAGGTGAGGTGGTGCTGATGAGGGGGCGCTGTTGAGGTTGTGCTGGTGAGGTAAGGTGGTGCTGGTGATGCTGAAGTTCACAAAGATAAGGAAGTGATGTTTAACATTGCCACCAGTAACACCAGTACGCACCCTTCCAGCGGCTGCACAGCGATGGCTCGAGGCTGATCGAGTCCGTCAGAGATGATCACGGCCCGGAACGCAGTGTTCACCCGAAACACCTCGATAAGATCAGCGCCGTGATCCGTCCAGTAAACGTTACCTAAAGCAGCGAAACCAATCCATTACTCACCCTCCTGGATGGGAGGATGGACAGAGGGAGGGAGGGACAGATGGAGGGAGGGATAGACTCCATCTGTCCCTCCCTCTGTCCATCCTCCCATCCAAAACAATCCATCCTGTACAGTACCTGCGATCCAGTCCACTGCGACTCCCTCTGCTCGGACGATGCCGGTGTTTATCACGTCCTCCCTCCACGTCTGATCTCGAGTAGTTCGGGAGATTTTATTGGACCCCAGGTCAGTCCAGTACAGCGTGTCATTTCCTAAAAAAAAAAACATCAGCCTACAGAAACTCTTCATTACAGCTTTAAACTTTCAAGTTGGTACAACAGATTAACTTTATCATTAGTGCAACAGTGTATGTTTACAAACCAGTGTATGTTCCAACTGTGGACTGTGTGGATTATCTGAAACATCTGAATGTTTTTTTTTATTCTTTTTTTAGTTTAATTAAAGTGTGCTCTGTTTTTACAAAAACCTCTTCACACTTTCTCAAAGCAGGATTCAACACTCCACAAACACGCCCAAGGAAAAATGAGCACACACTCACACACTCGGTCGTTCCCTAACCACGACGCCACCGCGCTGAAACACAATTTATTATCTATTATAGACAATTGTATTATCACACTGCGCTAACACACCACCATGCTAGCATCATACCAACGCTACTATAGTTACATTTTAAAGGGTGCGATCCGCAAGTCCACACTGTAGTCATGGTTACAGTTAAACACGGTGCACATCGGGAGACAAGTTAGAGTATGTTATAGTCCATGTTAGATGTGGGATGTGCAAAAAAAAAAAAAAAACTATGAATATATTACAGAAGTAACTGAACTTCAAATAAAGTCATTATTTGCGTAATTACTTAATTACTCAGCTGATTGTTAGTTTTATCAGACTAGTCTGCAGGCGTGTTGTGTAAGTATCGAGTTAAGAGCTGGTCTAAATGTAATTCCAATCCCGTGGACTACCTGCGTCCTCCACTGTTACACCCTGGTACAGGTCCTCCTCTGACACTTCAGATTAATGAGACATGATAAGAGAGTCTTCAGTTAGAGATCACTCTGAGGGAGCAGAAATTTCACTCCTGAGTGAGTCGGTTAGAATAAAGTTAGGGCTGGAGACGCTCCTCACCTGCGTGGAAGTCCAGTCCTGCTGCTAACAGCGTTCCCGGTACGGGAATTAGGGTGTCGGAATGATCGCCGGGGTCCAAAGACACGCCCCGGATCCCATCACTGGAGGAATAAATCAGGAAGGATTCCACTCCTGTGAACCAGACAGGGATCAAACAGCAGTTTGGAGAAATTGAATGACTTAGAGCAGATGGTTTGGTGTGACCTGAGTGACCTGATGAACAGGTGAGTTTAATGTGCAGTGCCAGGTTCACCTCGGCAGGTGGAGCGATCCGCCGTCAGACTGTAACCTGTCGTACAGGAACAGGTACGAGTGTGCTCCGAGGTGGGCAGGCAGAGCTGAGAACATCCGCCGTTATTCAGCACACACACATTTTTACCTGAGGATGCAACACGCGCACACACACACACACACATACTGTCATTGTGATTTGAGCCTTAATCCAGCCAATTAATTTTCCACTTTTGTTCAGTGGTGCATTTCATGAGGCTGTAAACCCAGGAGACCATTAAGCAGAGCTCTCACACTTACACACATACACACACACACACACACACGCGCTCTCCTTCTCACACACTTACTTAAACATAAAAAAAAAGAGAGCAGATTTACGTCGTTGCTTGACAGAGACACCCAGTTATTCCGTTTGAAGTAGAGTAATGAGCGAATCCTTTTACTCCCCTGTGTTCTGTGTCACTGAGATTAATGCCGCTGACTACTTCGCACAAATCTGACGGACCAGCAAAAAAAAAAAACATTTACCTTAAAAACCACTTAATTGTCATTTTTTATCTTAATGTAGCATTAAAAGCATCAGGGCTAGTGTAGCTAATGAACCTGTCTGGGTTATTGATGAATCTCGGGATCAGCTGCAGCTCGCTAAAGAGCGGAGACGGGCAGCGTTTAAACTGCCAAACCACTTCGTACGAAAGAAAATAATGCTGTCTGTCCCAGAGACGGAGAATAATGGAGATAAAACAAATCGTCTCCAGTCATATCAGATGATACGTCAGTAATAAGCCTCGTTATAGGGTAAGAGAATGTGTTCAGGTTTAATATTAACACAAATGAAAGAAGTCTGTGGGATCATTGATTAACAGCTAAGCCCAGGCCTGGTGATGCTTCTGTCCGAAGGTCCGTTACCTTTTTGTCCATCTTTGTCGTATACCCTGATCTGAACCACTCCTGAGGTCTTGGTCCGCAGAACCGCCATGTTTTGTCCGTCCTTCTTCCTCATTGTGCCGATCTGAGCCAAAACGTCATCCGCCCACCACAATTTACTTCCTGATCAAAAGATGAGACAGAAAGAGTCAAGTGTCACAAAACCCACAAACATCTCTGACATAGAACTTAAAATACTCATCAAGTGTGTTACCCTGATTCAGGACCAGGTTCTAAATGATACCTCACTACACCAGGTTCTAAATGATACCCCACTACACCTGGTTCTAAATGATACCCCACTACACCTGGTTCTAAATGATACCCCACTACACCTGGTTCTGAATGATACCCCACTACACCAGATTCTAAATGATACCCCACTACACCTGGTTCTAAATGATACCCCACTACACCAGGTTCTAAATGAACCAGGGACTCGGGGAAGTCAAGGGGAGGCGGCGTGTGCTTAATGGTGAACAACAGCTGGTGCAACAGCGCGAGCGTTGTTCCTCTTACACGCTCCTGCACACCAAACCTGGAACTACTGTCCATCATGTGTCGTCCTTTTTATCTTCCACGGGAGTTCACATTGGTCATAATCAGTGCATCCCACCACAAGTTTACATCCCACCACAAGCAGACACTAACACTGCCTTATGCGAGCTGCATGAGGCGCTCACACAGCACCAGACACAACACCGAGACGCTGCGCTCATTGTGGCGGGGGATTTTAATAGTGCCAACCTCAAACGCGCAGCGCCGAACTTTTATCAGCACATCACCTGCCCCACCAGGGGCGAAAGGACACTGGACCATTGTTATACCACGGTCAAAGACGGTTACAAGGCGCAATCTCGTCCAGCGTTTGGTAAATCCGACCACGCCGCCATCTTCCTCATGCCAAAATATAAACAAAGGCTGAAACAGGAAGTTCCGGTTCAGAGGGAGGTCGCGCGCTGGACGGACCAATACGGTGGCCGCGTTACAGGACGCACTCGATGACGCAGACTGGGACATGTTCAGAAACAGCTCCGATGATGACGTCAGCGTGCTTACGGAAGCGGTTGTGGGATTTATTGGGAAGCTGGTAGACGATACGGTGGAGAAAAAGACTATCAGAACGTTTCCCAACCAGAAGCCGTGGGTGGATAAAACCATCCGCGACGCTCTGAGATCTCGCACCGCTGCCTACAACACGGGACTTGCGTCGGGGGACATGGAACCATACAAGGCTGCGTCATACAACGTCCGGAAGGCGATGAAAGAGGCGAAGCAGCGCTACGGGAGAAAACTAGAGTCACAGCTTCAACAGAGTGACTCTAGGAGCCTGTGGCAGGGACTGAGAACAATAACGGATTATAAAGCACCAACATCCGGTATGACGAACGCGGACGCGACTCTGGCAGACGAGCTCAACACCTTCTATGCTCGCTTCGAGGCTGCAGCTAAAGACGCTAGCGATGCTAATGCTAACGGCGCTAATGCTAAAGGCGCTAATGCTAGCGGCGCTAACGGCTGCAGACAGGAAGACACTGCCAGCACCGGGAACGCGCTCATCATCTCCGGGCACGACGTGAGGAGAGCCTTCAAGAGAGTGAACACCAGGAAAGCAGCAGGACCAGACAGCATCTCAGGCCGTATCCTCAGATCCTGCGCAGACCAGCTAGCACCTGTGTTCACTGAGATATTCAACATCTCTCTATCTCAGTCGGTGATCCCCACATGCTTCAAAGAGTCCATCATTGTTCCTGTCCCGAAGAAACCACATCCTGCTTTGCTCAATGACTATCGCCCTGTAGCCCTCACCTCAGTAGTGATGAAGTGCTTTGAACGCCTTATCAGAGACTTCATCATTTCTTCACTACCCGACACACTGGACCCACTACAGTTTGCATACCGTCAGAACCGCTCCACAGACGATGCAATCTCTTATCTCCTCCACACATCACTCAGTCACCTGGACACTAGGAAAGGGAATTATGTTAAAATGCTCTTCATCGACTACAGCTCTGCTTTTAAAACCATAATTTCCTCCACACTCACCACCAAGCTGGAGCACCTGGGACTGAGCTCATCTATATGTCAGTGTATCTCCAATTTTCTGACTGGCAGACCACAGGCAGTAAGGATGGACGGACATGTCTCAGGTACACTCACTCTCAGCACTGGAGCCCCCCAGGGTTGTGTTCTGAGCCCCCTGCTGTACTCTTTGTACACCCACGACTGCGTGGCCACTACCAACTCCACCTCCATCATCATAGATACCCCACTACACCAGGTTTTAAATGATACCCCACTACACCAGGTTTTAAATGATACCCCACTACACCTGGCTCTGAGTGATACCCCACTACAATGGTACCCTATCCCGGGTTCCTGATGACACCCCAACTACGCAGGGTTCTAAAATCTAGTTTTCTTAGTTGCACTTGTGGTATCACGATCTCCCCAATACATTTCCTATCCCAGTTCCTAAAGGACTACACCAGTGTCCTTATTTTTCCTGATGAGTATTTACTCTCTGCTTCTCCATTTCATCTTTATTTTTTCCTCTACTTTAATGTTTTTTTATGTTTCTGATTTACAAAATTGAAAGATAAAAGAAATATTGTATTAATAATGTATAATAATCTCTGTCCAAATTAAACCAATGCATACAACAATCAGATAACAGGGAGAGAGAGAAAAAGAGAGGGGGAGAGAAAGAGAGAGAGGGAGGGAGAGAGAGAGGGGGGAGAGAGAGAGGGAGAGAGAGAGAGGGGGGGGAGAAAGAGAGGGAGGAAGAGAGAGACTTTACAATCCTTTATTACAAGTTTCGTTGTAAAAAAATAGAATAAGGATAGATTGATTAAAAATGAGTAAATAAATAAATAAGAATTTTTTTTTAGACATTGTAATTATTCTTTTAAACATACAGTTATTGTGTGTTTTTTTTTCAGTTTAAGTTTGGTTTAATTCTTTTGAAGATTGAAGATTAATTCTTCTTCTTCTACTGAGCACAGGGTCTCCCCACAACACCACATTGTTTTAACCATGTCTATGTCCTTCATGTCCTTGAGAGAGAGATAGAGAGAGAGAGAGAAAGAGAGGGAGAGAGAGAGATAGAGAGAGAGAAAGAGAGAGATAGAGAAGGGGGGAGAGGGAGAGAGAGGGGGAAGAGAGATAGAGACAGAGATAGAGAGAGGGGGGAAGAGGGAGAGAGAGATAGATAGAGAGAGGGGGGAAGAGGGAGAGAGATAGAGAGAGAGGGGGGAAGAGGGAGAGAGAGATAGAGAGAGAGGGGGGGGGAGAGAGATAGAGAGAGATAGAGAGGGGAAGAGGGAGAGATAGATAGAGAGAGGGGGGAAGAGGGAGAGAGAGAGGGGGGGAAGAGGGAGAGAGAGAGAGGGGGGGGAGAGGGAGAGAGATAGAGAGAGAGGGGAAGAGGGAGAGAGAGATAGAGAGAGAGGGGAAGAGGGAGAGATAGATAGAGAGAGAGGGGGGAAGAGGGAGAGAGAGAGAGAGAGAGAGAGAGGAAGAGGGAGAGAGAGATAGAGAGAGAGGGGAAGAGGGAGAGATAGATAGAGAGAGGGGGGAAGAGGGAGAGAGAGAGAGAGAGAGAGAGAGAGGTTTTAAACTCACTTTATTATTACCAATTAAGGAAGGGGTCTATTTTACAATTTATATACAAATTTACATACATACACACACACACACACACACACAACATACACACACATACGTGCAGCCATACACCATATTTAAACATATGTACTTTTTTTTTTTTTTTTATAAAAAAAGAAGAAAAAAACGTGACCTTCCACCCCACCAACAACTCCAACTTTTTTTGTTTTTGATCTTTATTTTTCCTTTCATTTTAGGTTGAGTTATAAACTCTCATTATTAGTCTTTGGTTTGTTTAGTTTCCGTCCATTTTTTCTTCCTCCTGAGTGTCAGTGGGTTTTCGAGATTTTTTTCTGCTGCTTTTGCCTTTATTAGTAACATTCTTGCTAAGTGTTTCTTTTTCCGGTATCTGTAGCTGGTCTAGTTCTTGTAGGTATCGGTCTGTTTGCTCCTGGATGTCTATGTTTGTGTCTTGGTGTGAATCTGTTGTGCTGGACGCTGCTACTTCAGTCAGAGTCTCACTGCGGGTTGTACGTTTACTGGTGTGTTCTGTAGTGGACGGCTCCTCTCTTTTCCTCCTGGTTTTTGCTCTTTTTAGGTGTCGGTGGTGATGTGCTGGTTTGTTGCTGCTGTTTCTCTTCTGGGCAGATTTTTGCATCCGGTGTTCTCTGCCGCTGTATCCCGGCCGTGTCGGCGCACGAGTTCTCCGGCTGCACGGCTCCGTGTGGACAGCTCAGCCTCTTGTGTCCCACGTCTCCACACTCGAAGCATGTCAGCGGCTCTGTGGTGGCGAAGACGGTGTAGCCGCTGTCCCCCTCTTTACATTTAAAGTTCACGTCCAGCGTCTGATCTTCGTTGTTTAAAATCATTTACACTTGCCTGCGGAAGGACAGGACGTGGCGCATGTTGGAGCTCTTACTCTCATAGCTCTCATGGAGCTGACAAACTTCCCGAAACGGGCCAGCTCCTTCATTATAGCCTCGTCCTTTATGAATGGAGGCACGTTGGATATGACCACCCGCGCCGCGGGGGCAGACAGAGGGGTGACTTTAACAGCGGCTCCCCTCACACATATTCCACTCCGTGTCAGTGCACTCGCGAGGTCGACCCTGTTCACAAACACCACCACCATCATCAAGGAGGCAGAGTAGATGTTCTCACACGCGGCTTGCTCCCCCACCGCTAACAACACGTCCTCAATCGGCACGCCGTCCTCCGGCATGCATCTGACGCCATTCCGGAGAGACAACGTCTCCACACCGGCCTCAGAGGCCATGGTGCATGCTTGCTCTCTCTCTCACTTTTAACTTTATACTTTTTGAGTATAAAACATTCACGCATTAAAGGGAAATAAATAAGTAAATAAATAAATAAAAAGCTGGGCAGGACGCCAAACAGCCTTCCGCACGCTCGCTCACACCCAGCGCATGCGCAAGAGAGAGAGAGAGAGAGAGAGGGAGGGGGGGGGGAGAGGGAGGGAGAGAGCGGGAGAGAGAGGGAGTGAGAGAGCTTTATCATGGAAATACAAGGAAAAGTGAGAACTGGGGACGAATGAGAAGATGGAAGGAGGTAGAGGGATAGAAAGATTGATGTTCTTGTACAGTCGTACAAAATAGGAACAAATACATCGATCCCCATTGGCCTCCGCCATCCCTAGCTGGACCACAGAGGTTCATAGGTGGATGGATGGATGGACGGATGGATGGACGGATGGATGGACGGATGGATGGATGGTAGCAAACTATGTTAGAAAATGTTGAGCTGTTCTGTGCTTCACAACCCGTACTGCAAAAACTATGAGAAACAACCTGTTTCTTCCAGAATCGACACACGCAAACAGAAATCTGTTTATCAGCCCAGCAGTAAACATCATCCGAGGTGGCAATAATAAGCTGAAACTGATCAGAGGCCAGTACATTAGTGTACGTATCACAGTTTAAACACCACAGTAATAACGCAGTATCTGTTCCACTATCGCCTTTAATGAGAAGCTGCTCACATTGACAGCAAACCACATCTTCTTAAACGAGGAGCATAAACAGAGAGATTGGGGAGGGAGAGAGAGAGAGAGAGAGAGAGAGAGAGAGAGAGAGAGAGAGAGAGAGGGAGAAATGACAGCACAGCGCGTACATTGCTTCATTAATTCCACCCTGTCTGATACCATCACACCGACACTCTGCTTGGATTTCGCTTAACAGATTAAAGTCTCCAAAAAAAAGCGTGATAATACAGAGCCGAGGGGCGTATAGAGCAGGAGGCAGACATCAAAATGAGCTTCATACGAACATGATAATGCACCCTGCGAGGAATCAGCACTCCTGGAAGCAAGGCTACACACAGACTCTGAGGAAGACGAGAGGCTTTTTAATTGTGGGCTGATGATTTAAAAGAAACGAGAAACAGCGATCTGACGCACATCTGTCCTGAAAAGAATTCAAAAGTAAATGCCTCAATATTTGCAGCTAATTACTGACTGTGTGTGTGTGTGTGTGTGTGTGTGTGTGTGTGTGTGTGTGTGTGTGTGTGTGTGAGAACGAGAGAGGGAGAAAGTGACCTTGTGTCAGAGACTGTCCTCAATCGGAGAGCTTTGCCCTCAGGTGAGACACTTAACCCTGAATTATTCGAGCGAAACTCAGGAAAGGCAGAGCTGCTCTCAGTGGCCCTGGCCTCAATAACTAACCGTATGCCCCTAATGATGGGGTCGAAGCAACCCAAAAATAATCTTTCAACCAACAGACTTCAGGAGCATGCCTGTATTTCTCTCATACACTTGACAAAGCATTGCAGCTTTACTGTATCATTTCCTATTATACTGTTTTAATTCATCAAGACCCATTTTTATCCGTCCATAGTTATAGTTTCTGTTATCATTTACATTATTAGCAGATAAACACAATCACCAGCCTTTTTTACACAAATTTCACATTCTGGTCATGTGGAGATGTTCAGACAGATCTCCAGTGTATGTGTCTGAACAAACAAAAAAAACGCTTCAAAACCTCAGGTGACCTCATATAGGAAGAGCTCCTCCCCCAGCACTAGCTCATTTACATAAACACTGAAACGGTACATTTGGGTGAGTAGTGAAACAGAGGTTTTCAATAAGTCGTGATTTGAGGGGAATTTCAGCTGGGGCATTAACCATGTTATAGAGAATTAATCAACACCTTCTGACCAATCAGCAAGCAGAATCCATCAGCAGGATAAGGTGCGAGCATTAATTATGATGGTATGGATTGCGGTGGAGATGAGGGGACGTTCTGGACGGATGGAGCAGGAAGTAACCACTGAAGGAGGATGAGATTAAGGATTAGAGATGAATGCAAAGCAGGTGACGGACGGCAGCTGCGCTTCATTTCCTCCACCTGCAGCACTGGGTTAAATATAGAGGAGGAGGTGAGGGACGTAGGAGGAAGGGTAATTTCATTTCACTGCAACAGATGCTTCCAGTCAAGCCAGGTGTCCTTATCCGATGATCTCCATCAGCAGAAACAGCTGCTGCGCTCGGGCGCTGATTAGCGTCAACCCTCTAAACAACCACTCGTGTGCTGCGTGAGAAAACAGCCGACATCGCTCGCTCACTCCTGTAGTGAGAGCAGCACCTCTTCTTCTTCACCCCTCCACCAGCCACAGCACTGATCCAGGATCTAATCCTAAACCCCTGTGAGATGTGCTGCTTCCACACTGCATCGGGGTCACGCTAACACACACTAACGCACGCCATCGCACGCGAACGCACACGCGCTCAACTTTTAAAACTGACTGAACCGAGAACACTGTGTGAAACGCTTAAACACACACGAAAGAAAGCGATTCCTAAACAAATCCACAAGACTAGAAATAGGATCAGACCAAAAGTAATGGCGCCCGATTTAAGGAGTGTTTGCGTCTTCTATAGCTGTAACGCTGCAGTGGCTGAGTGTGTAGTATTGTACTGTTTATAAGGTTTACCACACACATTTTATGGAGGCGTTTGTGTGGGCGTGGCTAAATATGATTGGATTTTATTAGCGAGTTCAGCGAAGCTTTAAGTGAGTCTGGCAGAACTTTTAATTCCACTTGGCCAGAGAAACATCTGCACATTACTTTTAAAAGAGGTTGTGGTGTTCATAAATGTCCTCCAGTAACTGCTGTATATACACAGTGGAAGCCTGGAGGTGCGGACCTTCTGATCAGTAACACAAAAACTTAACCGTCACCACCTGCCCCTGAGGGCTGAAAAAACAGCTGGGACTGAAACACACACACACACACTTGCGTGGAGTATGAACACACTCTAAGGACATGACTGTAATTTACCCAGAATGCATTACTTCCTAATTTTCTTGACTTTTCTTTTTTGAAATCAGGAATTAACTTGAGATAAAGTTGTTAATAAACCAGACTGTAAACTGGAACAATAATCACGAATCCTCAAAGAATAAAATCCTGTGCAGATTCTATTTTATCCCTCTAACACCATCTGTGTGTGAGACCTCACACACATTCTGTCTGGAAGTGTGTGTAAATCCCACAGGACGTTCCTGAGGTGTGTGTGGGTGTGTGTGTGGGTGTGTGTGTGTGTGATTATTATTTAACTGGTGATGTAAAAGCAGGGCTGTGTCAGGGAGTTAACGAGTACTCGCTCAGGGTTCAGGATGTGTGTGTGTGTGTGTGTGTGTGTGTGTGTGTGTTGCTGCAGTACGCCTCCATCTGAACTAAACAAGATCTGCGTTCTGACTTAATAAATAGACAGAAAGCTTCATTTCTTTGACATGTGCCATCTGTTTGATGAGAAACCATATGGACTTTAACGTTCTACTCAGAACACCACTCTCAGGCTCAGACTCGCGCACGACCACCAGGGAATAAAAGTCAAGAAAATTAACCATCAGAACCTCGACCTCTTATTGCCTCAATATCATCAACCAAAAACACAATCAGAGGAAAATTAATGAACTTGAAAAAAAATAACACCACTGTATTTGTTTCACATTCTCGGCTTTTAACCAATCAGAACACTTAATACTGCAGTATTCCTGACCCTTACCCATAATCCCCAGCGCTGTCGTCTTCATCAGCTCCTTCTTTAAGCTGTCAATCACCTCCAGGCCACTCCCATCCAGGTCACACCTATTAATGGTCCCGTTTCCGGAACTGACCCAGTAGAGTTTGCTGGAGGAGTAATCTACAGACAGACCTGCAACACACACACACACACACACACACAGACACAAATACAGAACATTTACACACAACTCCGTGAGAAATACAGGCAAAGTGATTCAATTTATATTTAACGAATTTGGCAGACACAAAGCACATCTCCTTATTTGGTCATAACTTTCTGCCCTCCGTCACACACACTATATTGCCAAAAGTATTTGCTCCCCTGCATATGATCTTAAGTAACATCCATTAGATGTTGGCCCCGCCCCCCTGCGCAGCTATAACAGCTCCAACTCCTCTGTGAAGCGTTCAGGAGTGTGTTTAGGGGAATTCTCGACCGTTCTTCCAGAAGAGCATTTGTGAGGTCGGACACTGATGTTGGACGAGAAGGTGTGGCTCATGCTTCAGCATAACAAGACATTTGGACAATTTCATGCCCCCAACTCTGTGGGACCAGTTTGGGGACGGCCTCTTCCTGTTCCAACATGACTGTCCACCAGTGCACAGAGCAAGGTCCATAAAGACATGGATGAGAGAGTTTGGTGTGGTTTGGAACCTGACTGTCCTGACCTCAACCTGACCGAACACTTTATATGTGTATATAATATGTGTGTGAAGGCAGGTGAGCCAATACTTTTGGCAATACAGTGTGTATATCTGTTTCACTCTGATTCGATCCTCATTTCCAGTTCCACACCTTTTTTCTCCACCTTGTTGGGTTTGTCCTCAGCTTTGTCTGCTTCGTGAACACGCTAACTTTTGGAGCTAACTGTTTATGGAGATCTGAAGTCCTGTGTCTGACACATCAGGAAGTGTGTGTGTGTGTGTGTGTGTGTGCTCATTGTATATTTGTGAGAAGTCATTACTGAAGGACCGGGACACTCCTCAGGAACTCCCTGCATTTATTTTAGGATAATAAATAAATAAATAAGTAAATAAATAAATAAGTAAATAAATAAATGTATAATGAAGAATAAGATGCACATAATCAGTGCTGATGTACCCAGAGGCATTAGAGATGTGATCTATCTCCATTACATCGACAGTGAATTAAGCTCGGCTCCTGCTGATGCAGCAGATGTTAGAGTTGAGCTTCCGGTAGATCTACAACGTGCCACATTCCCTCACTAGTCCTGACCTTTACCTGATTACCTGCTTCATCTATATGCATTAATCTTCAGTGCTGAGGCTGAACTGTGACCTCGTCCCTAAATAACACAGACACCCGGAATGTTCTGTATAAACGCTCTAGAGATGAGCAGGACTTTACCGACTGGATCTTTCTGGTTCTGCTGCAGGATCTTGCTGTTGCTGCCGTCCATGTTGGCCATGTTTATGGCGTTTCCATCGGTCCAGTACATTTTCCTGCAAAACCACCACAACACACACACACACACACACACACACACACACTGTTCAGAGTATAGACACCCGCCCGAGCACGGTGCTCTAGTTCGTCCTTTACATTAGCGGACACTGTCATGTTAAAAGTTTTTTTTATCAGAAGCCTGAGATCAAGCGAAGCTCTTTAGAAAGATTAAAGTACATTCAGGTTAAATTAGAACTTTCAATTAGTGCTGAAGTTCATGCAGCTATTTTCAGTGTAATGTTGTTTCGTGCTACAATAAGAAAGACAGAACCACATTTCTACATCTGCTGCAGGGATTCATTACTGCGCTAACAAGTACACGCTAACGATCTAGCGCAACCACGATGAAAGTCTATGAGGTGAGTCTTACAGAAGGAACTCGGTCAACACCACATACTGTATGTACATCATCCTGGGAAAAAAAATAACGACATATTCATTATTTAATAACTGTGGGCAAACAGTGAGCCTACGACTCACGCCTTTATTCAATCACACACTTCACATTTTAAAACAAATGAAAAAGCACACATTCAGCACCAAGGCCAGCTCCACCACTGCGTGTCCTCTCAACGTTCTGCTGCTATCCTCATCATCATCATCATCATCATCATCGTAAAAGGACACCAGAAGGCCTGACTGGTGAGTAACATATCCTGGCTGCTCACTCATGATTCCTGTCTCGCTGTGTCCTACCACAGACTCAGACGAAAGGGGGTGCAGAAGCCGTTGCTCACCCTCGACCTCCTCCTCGACCTCGCGTCTGCGTCTGGCTCAGCCCGCATTGTCAGCTGTACAATAACAAATGAATCTCTTCTACACATGATCTATAAGGTCTGAGATGGAGCACTTATTACCCTTTTTAGTGAAACCGCATTTAGGATGCCTAGTGTTTTAAAAAAAAAATCATAAAATTAAATATTCAATATAATTCCATTGTTACATTCAAGTGCAATATGGGGCACAACAATAGTATTTACTTTACTGTTTGTGTTGAGGTGGAGGCAGGATATTTCTGTCACTCACTCTCATCCAAAAGGAAGAAAGTACTGAGAGTTCTCCAAAGTTCTCCGCTCAGGAATGAGGCCCAACTGTAACACCGTACAGCGCAGTAAACATTTCATTTTGTACTATGATGAACCGTGCGGTGAGGTCACCGATCACCACTACACTGACAGATCAGGCTAACACTCAGCCCTGGTGTGAGGGGACGGCTCTGTGCTGAAACGCAGCACATCGAAAAAAGTAAAAGGTTCACGTCATCGCTTTTACGTTGTGGAGTCAGGAGTGCGTGCTCGTCCTGGTGATTTATTTCACTCGGAGGTTCTGCCCGAAGAGCTTTTACTCACTTTTAGCAGTGACGGTGTTTAGTGCTGTGACTGCGTTTCAGTGTGGCACGGCTGACGCCAGGGAAACGCAACACGGCGGAGAACGAAGGTGTCGTCAGGGTTTAATTATTTAAAGAAACCAATCCATCTGATTTTTCTATCTGGAACACAATCTGCTGTACACACATCAGGCAGGAGGGGCTTAGAAAATGAAGAGCAGGGAGAAGATAAACGCTAACACAGGACTGGCTGATAAAGGGCTTCTTAATGAGTGTGTGTGTGTGTGTGTGTGTGTGTGCTGAGACAGACTTAATAAGACACACACACATGCGCACGCGAATATTAAAGAGCATGATTCAGTAATTATCTCAGTAACGTGTGTGGAGCGTTCACTCAGACACTCTGACACTAATTAACTAATCGTATAGTGTGTGTGTGTGTGTGTGTGTGTGTGTGTGTGTAGAACAGTCCACACCCTGCTCTCTGTCTCTGTGACGTGCGGTGCATCTCATCTATCTGTCCATCCTGGTGTGTATGAAGTGCACGACTTTCTCTCCATTTCTCCTTTATTACCCCTGAATGGAACCGCGTCAGAGCCTCAGCCCACACACACGCACACACACACACCCGTGTTTATACAGATGTAAAGCGTACCCTTTGGCCGGGTGCAGGACGAGACACTTTGGCTTGTCGATGCCGTGAACCACGGTGGTTCTGAGCGACCCGTCTAGACGAGCGACGTTAATTTGAGTCTCGTCACCGTCTGAGCTCATCCAGTACAGGTTCCTGGACAACCAGTCCACAGACAAACCTCGAACATTCAGCACGTCTAAAACGAGACCACAGTAAGAACAAAACACGAAAATACACGTTAAGTTAACAATCTAAACAAACCCCAGTTAAAGATCCTTTAACATGTCTTTCACCTTTCAGCATCTTTTATTGCACTTTTTAAACAGTCTGATGAGCCAGTGTTGTATAAAACCGTCCTACCCGTCACTCTGTCCTACCCGTCACTCTGTCCTACCCGTCACTCTGTCCTACCCGTCACTCTGTCCTACCCGTCACTCTGTCCTACCCGTCACTCTGTCCTACCCGTCACTCTGTCCTACCCACTGTAGCAATGTCCTACCCGTTTCGCTGTTTTAGAGCCCCACCCATAAATCTATGCTACTACTCCCAGAAATTTGTGGGCTTATTTTGGTATGAAAAGTAGAATTTTTTTTTTTTTTTTTTTATATATAATTTGTGTGTTTTATTGCACATTTAATTTTATTAGCAGAGTTAATTTAACAGTTGACTAATGGATTAACGATAACGTTAAATCAACGTGTCAGAAAGTGCTACCAGGGTTAAAGCGATCGGGATTACAGTATATTCAGACAAAATTAAAAACCACATGTCACAAAGTGCTACCAGGATGTCTACCTGAGATAAAACCGCACCGTAATTCTGCAGCACTAGGAGCGTTCAAAGCTACCTGCTGCAAGAAAGAAAGTAGCACGGACTGATAGAACTATAGAACTATAAATCTTTGCTACTGCTGGGACCTTCTGGTGTGGTACTGTAGGAGAAACAAGTCAAAGGAGACCAAAGAGAAAGACCGAACCCTGTCTCAGAGGCTGAGGCTCTGAAAACACATTTATGTGGAAGGTTTCAGCATCTCGGCATGACTTCCGCTCCTTCATTTACTTATGAATTTTTAAGATTTTGAATCACAATAATTAAGACGTTTAAGGACAATGTATGTATAAAATGTATTATAATTTTTTTAATAGTTTTATTTCAGCACTTCCTGTAAGTCACACTGAGCAGCACACTCTCGCGTGATACAGTACAGTGTAATAATATACGGTATATATAATATATAATATAGTTTATCTACACACCGTACCTCCAGATATGACGACTTCCAGCTTGGTCCCGTTAATCGAGGCCCGTTTTATTGTGCGAGTTTTAACATCAGACCAGTAAATCCGCTCGTCAGACGCATCGTAGTCCACGGCTGTGACATCGGTGAGATCCGGCACCGTTACCGCGGTGATCATGTTGATGTAGGGATTGTCGATGTCCACTCCGCGGATTTCTGATCTCCGGGCATACAGCAAAAACCTCTTCACAACTACACACACACACACACACACTCAGAGATATAGACATATGAGCATGCCAAAAGACACATAAGAGACAGACAGAACAATGATGGTTAATAAGAGCACAATCGTTTAATTGCAAATATTATCTTAATAGCTAAGTTAGTTCAATAATTCTCTGTATTAGGTTAGTTCAGTGGTTCTCAAAGTGTGGGGCACGCCCACTAGTGGGGAATACAGACATGACAGGTGGGGCGCAATGAACGGGAGAGAATTAGTGGAAAATAACAGGAAAGTACCTATTCTAATTCATGCTTTTCTTTATTGGCAATAAAGATCGGACACACGAAACTAAACGATCACATGCAAAGAAATGGATCTTTAATACAAGTAAATTAAAATAACATCAGAGAAAAAGTGGAACCATAGTGCAACAATAACGGTTTAACGTCGGCATGTTAATTGCAGTGGAACAATATATAAGGAAACATTCGGTATTATATATGTAATCTCATTTATTCCAATGTGTATGCTGATGTTTCTGTATTTTTGTTAAATATTAATATTTTATCAGGCAGTACTAGTCTGGCATTTCTAGTTTCCAGTGTGGCAACAAAGTTGCTTTTTGATCCTTCAGGCTCTGAACAGAAGGGAAGATCCACATCGTTCTATGCTTTTTGTTGGTGTGCGGCATTTTACGATGATCCCTAAATCATTCGTTGCGCCGTAGAGAATAATGATGTTTATGCTTTTAAACATGTATAACTTAAGGCGTATGTAGCTTAAAGACAATATAAAAAGGAATGTGGGTATCTTCTTTGTGGGTTTATTTACGCAGCTATTGAAGCCGGAGATGCGAATATAAACCTAACTTTACCGCGGACACAAACCGGGTCAGTAGCGTACTGTATGTAGTGAGCATAATAACGTCACTGGATACATTTGTTACATGGACCACAAAAACGCAGGTGATTCAGCACGATCAGCCTAATCAACACAAAAAGCCAGCCGAAAGGAAAACATGATGAAGCCTACTGTATGTTGTGCTTGGATTCATGGTGGTGATGGTGGGGGCAGAGGAGAGACACGTGTGTGTTTTGTGTCTTAAACCGCTGGCAGCAGACAGCACGAGACCCAACAAGTTAGGAAGACACTTAGAGACAACACACTCCAGTCACGTTAATAAGCCACTCGACTTCTTTGAAAGTAAGCTCTAGATAAGTGACGAAGTAAGCCTGTTATAACAATTGCAATTTATCTGTTTTGAACTTTGTGTTATTTGTTCTTATTGGTTTAGAAATTGATATTTCAATAAATACTAAAAATGGCCGATTTCTTTATCATTTCGTTGACAAGTGGAGCTTGAAAATTCGCCCACTACCTTAAGTGGGGAATGACAGAAAATGTTTGAGAACCACTGGGTTAGTTACAAAACGACAGATGTTTTTTTCTATAGTTTTGCTCTCTGTTTTATCTACAAGTTCACTTTAAAGATATTATATTATACTTTTTTTATCCTTCATGAGTGCTTGCAGTGGTTTCCCCCTAATTAGGAAACAGAGTTTTTAAAGGATCAGCACCTGACCAATGAACAGCTGTGTTTATACACAGAATAAAGTGCTATATTACTTATTAAATTAAAGAAGTGTTGGAGAGAGAGAGTTGTTGTTGCGATCAAACTCAAACTCAACACGGTGTGAAGGTGAAAACCTCAAAACAAGATTTTAAAGCTTTTTCTGAGAAAAGTCTTCACACTAAATTTAATTTCAGCGCTCTGCTTTCAAAAGAACACAGCAGAAGGGAAACTGAAAGGAACTCAATGCCACAAAACATCTGATTTATTGAGGGGAAATTCTTCGTCACTCGGTATCTCAAAAATTACAGACTTTATAACTCCAAGGCCTCGAGCTGTGACGCTCTCGCTGTCCTCGTCTATCAACCTGAGCAGCGTTCTGTCTCTCCGGTGTGAAGATGGTTTAAAACGCTTTAAGTGCAGATGATAAAATGTTTATGTCGTGTGTATAAATTGTACATGGACAGTATGAACACATCTCAAACACAGACATGTTCAAACACAGACTACATTATTACACGCATCAGTGACAGAATACAGTAATAATCTAATACACATAATAATCTGTAATGCTATAATCGGATACCAAATAGCCTTTTGAAGTGTCCTTGATCAGGGATTAGAGAGGGATTTGGGATTTAGCCTTGTGTTAGGAGCGAGTTAGCTCATGACACGACACGGACGCCTAGAAAATCTTGGACACTTAAAGGTTCTTCAGTGGTTCCTCTGGAAGAAGGCCTAACCCTACATCTTAGTGTTTCAGAACCCTTTTACAAAAACCCTTGAAGAACCATTATACAAGTGTACACTCAAGTGTGAAACTCCGGACACGTTCTATACAATAATAACCAAAAACAATAAGCGATACAACATGTTTACCCAAATTAATACACACACTCTTACAAAACAAAGGTTCTTCTTGGGTTTAGTGGATAATTACAGGGTGTGCGCTTCCAAAAAGGGTTCTACTTGAAACTTTACGTATCGTTTGACATATTTACTAAAAGACACAATCGGGCGTGTTATGTTTCCAGCATGAAACGATGTGCTTTCTGTAATTAGCAGGAAACATCTGGAGCTCTATTTGAATGAGAGTTGTTTATATTAATCCTCCTCGTGATTAACGCTTGTGTAAAATCAGTCATTTCGCCTAAAAGCTAAAACGGATGGAAATTAAAGCAGCACCTGTTCGTTGACACAGAAACACACCCTGCGTTTAACGCTTTACCTTTACTCCTTCACTGCAGTGTTTTACATTCTGCCTCCCTCTCCTGACCTCCGCACCGTCTCCAGAGGGTTTAGAACAGGAAATTCAAATGAACCTGCGTTTCCCCTCCGTGTTAGGAGTTTAGCTAGGTCACCGGAGTCTCCTGAGACGGACTGTAATTGTTCCAAGATCACAGCTTTTTTCCCTTTCTTTAAGTTTAAAGGCATTTACTAGAAGACCTTGGTGTAGAAACTTTCCGTTCTGTTCTGATAGAAATAAAGGGATGGCAGAGTTTAAAAATAAGTCAAAGAGGTGTGTGTGTGTGTGTGTGTGTGTGTGTGTGCGCAGATCACAAACTAGAGAAGCCACACCTTTAAGGACATATATAAACCTGTGGGCATTGAACAGTGTCTAATGTACAACAACCTTCAGGTTTCAAGTAGGAAGAAGAAAGACAAAAAGAGGTGGAGGAGGAGAGAAAGAGAGAGAAGGAGAGACCTAGAGACAGAGAGAGGGAGAGGTCTGACCCCAATCTGGATAGGTGTGACTAGATATGTGGTTCACCATGTCACTTTGGGAGGTGTGGTTAGGGCGTGTGTCTAACACTGGGAGGTGTGGTTAGGGCGTGTGTCTAACACTGGGAGGTGTGGTTAGGGGTGTGTCTAACACTGGGAGGTGTGGTTAGGGGTGTGTCTAACACTGGGAGGTGTGGTCAGGGGTGTGTCTAACACTGGGAGGTGTGGTTAGGGCGTGTGTCTCACCTTGGCAGGTATAGTTGTTTGGAGAAAGCTTCATCAGGTAAGGGCAGGCACAGGAAGCAGAGCCATTATAGCTGATAAGACAGAGATGGGAGCAGAGACCTCGTCCACCATTACTGCCACATGGGTTAGGGGCTGAGGGAGAGAGAGACAGAGAGAGAGAGAGAGAGAGAGAGACAGAGAGAGACAGGGGGAGGCAGAGAGAGAGAGAGACAGAGAGAGACAGGGGGAGGCAGAGAGAGACAGAGAGAGAGAGAGAGAGGGAGAGAGAGACAGAGAGAGACAGAGGGAGACAGAGAGAGGGAGAGAGAGGGAGAGAGAGACAGAGAGAGACAGAGAGAGGGAGAGAGAGACAGAGAGAGACAGAGGGAGACAGAGAGAGGGAGAGAGAGACAGAGAGAGACAGAGGGAGAGAGAGAGAGGGAGAGAGAGACAGAGAGAGACAGAGGGAGACAGAGAGAGGGAGAGAGAGACAGAGAGAGACAGAGAGAGACAGAGGGAGACAGAGAGAGGGAGAGAGAGACAGAGAGAGACAGAGAGAGACAGAGGGAGAGAGACAGAGGGAGAGAGAGACAGAGAGAGACAGAGGGAGACAGAGAGAGGGAGAGAGAGACAGAGAGAGACAGAGAGAGACAGAGGGAGACAGAGAGAGGGAGAGAGAGACAGAGAGAGACAGAGAGAGACAGAGGGAGACAGAGAGAGGGAGAGAGAGACAGAGAGAGACAGAGGGAGACAGAGAGAGGGAGACAGAGAGAGAGACAGAGAGAGACAGAGGGAGAGAGATGGTGATTTTTGAGTGTAATAATTTACCCCCCCCCCCCCCCCCCCCCGTCTTGAAGCTCTCCCCCCTCTCACTCCAGATGTTATCTTATGATTTGATGATTATTTAAACATTACACTCTCACACAGTCTCAGAATGAATGTTTTAAACAAACACCGCTACAGGCCATATTCTTATTCAGATCACTACGCATTAGAATTTTTCTCTTATGTAAATCAGGTTGGGGTTTTGCTGCTATATTTAATAAATAGTTGAATAAGACCTGGAATTACCAGCAAGTCATTTATTATAAACGGATTGGCTTGTCTTGGGTTTAATGATTTAACAGAAGAAAGTCTGGAAGAAAAAGGTTTTTCCAACAAAGCAATTTCATATTGTAGGGACAACAAGGTCACTTCATCATGGACTACACACTCAACATGAAGTCTAAAGCCTAGAGAGCCAGCTGACCTGGACAACACTTCTACTGTAAAAGGATCTGTGTTTAAAAAACAAACGCATAAAAGACAACTTTGTTCACATTAATAACACAAAAAGCCTCAATGACATCCACAAAAAGCGAACAATTTGACCAGAGGTACTGAAGGACGGCTCACCAACAGGACACGCACTGAAAGGGACGAGTTCTTTTCATGAGGGTGCTGTTTAACAAAGATTAAAGCTGATATCTAAGCAGACAATATTAATCCCTTTGGTTTTCCCTTTTGTTTTGTTTTTTGTTTTCAATCCCTTTGGTGAAGTCTGATGAAACCGTGTCAGGGCAGACAACTGCGTCTTCCCGAGCTGCTGCTCATCCTGTGTCTCAGAGGAAAGAGCTGTCTCTCCTCTCACACAGGGTTCAAGAGCTTACAGATGTCCATAATCATCGGGTGTCACTGTGACTGATGGAGGAAGGAGACAACGCCCCTCCCACCACATACGGCTCTCCGGGCTCCTGGCCACGGACACTTCGACATCTTCTGGGTTTAAACTCACAATCTCCAGCAATATGGTGAATTCCTCAGGTCAGCGGATTTGCTCTTAATTTTGCATTATTTATGTTAAAAATATTACAATGATGATTTCATTCTTATCTTCACTAGGAGTGTTTACATGGATTTAAATTCACGCGTTTCTGTGTCTGTGTTCTTTCTTGCTATCAGAATAAAACTTTTTTCAAGGTGGAAAGTGGTTCTGCTCGAAATAAAACAGGAAAAAAGGAAGAAGTTGTTTTTTTTTCCCGACTTCGTGGTGACATTAGTTCTACTGGTCTTGACATCTTTTTTAAACAAACCCCTCCTTCTGTGTTACGACTGGGATTGGTTAGAGGAACTGAGTCTCATTTATCCTTGGTTAGCTCTTAAACTTGTATAAAATTCTCTAGCGAACTATGTGGATGAAAGTCTGAAGTAAAGACAGGAGATGGAGGAGGTGTTCGTTCTCACCGAGTTTACTGATCAGGAACGGAACATAACTTTCCACAAACACAGAAACTATATATTTATTCCAACAAGAGAGACACGAACAGATCAGGTGTTTATATGAATAATATGTACCTGCTGAACGCATTGTCACAGCATTACACCTTCACGGTCTCATTCCCACTGAACAATCACTCGGATCGGATCAGACTGTTCACACGGAGGTGATTACGCTCTGATTGGACTTTAATTCCCGTTATTAAATGTTGGTGAATGCTGGAGAAAAACTTCAAGGACAGATATAAAGTCATTATTTACAACTTGTGTTTAAAGTCAGAATAAATGCATCTGTCCCCTCCCTCTTTCACACACACACACACACACACACACACACATAGAGGTAGAAGAATCAGGTACAGTAGCATTGATAAATCAAGATATGATGGTTAAAGATAAACAGACTCAATAGAAACTGGCATTTTATGAAACACACACAGATCTTGATCCGAACACACACCAACCCACAAATATTCATTTTTAATAATTAATAAAACTACAGACACACAGATACAATGCTGAGTTTGATAAGTCGTCAGAATTAAAATTCTGCTGCAGCGCTGCCGAGATTCCTGCAGCAGCAGCTCAACAACGCCCAGGTTTATATTAATACACACCTTCTAAGATGTTATTGATTCTATATTAACAGCTCATTCACACACACACACACACACACACACACACACACACACACACACACACACACACACACACGCCCCATGGCAACTACTCCCAACCCATAATAAAATATTCATTTAAGGTGCGACTCAGCTCTTCCCCCAGACGCCAGAATAAATACGATGATATCTAGCTAGACCTGCAGCGGTCTCCCCTGGTGTTTACTCATTGTTTATTTTTTGACTTCGGCACACAATTCTGTCCAAAAAAAAGCACATTAATCGCATTTAGGAGCTTGAATAAACCTGACAGTGTGTGTGTGAGGGAGAGTAAGGGAGAGTGTTTCCACCCTCTCACATCCCGCATGTATGGATCAATTCTTCTGGACTGAAATTCAGATGAGAAATTCGGTTATTTGTGACTCAGCTGCCAAAATGTTACGATGAATTCAATTCACAGGAACCAAACACCAACCATCTCCTGTTATTAGCCTTCTAGAATGTTCTTCTACAGGATATAAACCACCTGCCAGGGGAAGAATATCCCCACCAATCAGCCAGAACAATAAAACCACTTCCAACTATAGTGTAACTACACCTTATGTCACTAAAACAGCCCTGGTTTGTCAGGCCTGGTCCATTAGACTTCTGAAGTTGTGTGTGTGTGGGTCTGTGTGTGTGTGTGTGTGTGTGTGTGTGTGTGTGTGTGTGTGTGTGTGTCTGTGCTGTATTTGGTAACAGCAGCAGATTAAAGTTGTGAAGTTTGTCCTTCATGGATCAGGAAGCGGAGTCAAGACCTCACACTCTGTCATGTTGCTCAGACCGTTCCTGAACATTGTGTACAGATGATGTTCAGATACTGATGTCTCCATGAAGGGTGTAAGCACCTAGAACACCACCCAAAATACCACCTAGAACATCACCCAGAACACCACCTAGAACATCACCCAGAACATCACCCAAACACCACCCAGAACATCACCCAGAACATCACCCAGAGCACCACCTAGAACACCACCCAGAACATCACCCGGAACACCACCCGGAACACCACCTGGAACATCACCCAGAACATCACCCAGAACACCACACAGAACATCACCCAGAGCACCACCTAGAACATCACCCAGAACATCACCCAGAACACCACACAGAACATCACCCAGAGCACCACCTAGAACATCACCCAGAGCACCACCTAGAACATCACCCAGAACATCACCCAGATCACCACACAGAACACTACCCAGAACACCACCCAGAAAACCACCTAGAACATCACCCAGAACACCACCCAAACACCACCCAGAAGACCACCTAGAACATCACCCAGAACATCACCTAGAACATCACCCAGAACACCACCTAGAACATCGCTCAGAACACCAGCGAAAACATCACCCAGAACATCACCCAGAACACCACACAGAACATCACACAGAACACCACCCAGAACACCACCTAGAACATCGCTCAGAACACCAGCAAAAACATCACCCAGAACATCACCCAGAACACCACCCAGAACACCACGCAGAACATCACCCAGAGCACCACCTAGAACATCACCCAGAACATCACCCAAACACCACCCAGAACATCACCCGGAACACCACCTAGAACACCACCCAGAACATCACCCAGAACACCACCTAGAACATCACCCAGAACACCACCCAAACACCACCCAGAACACCATGCAGAACATCACCCAGAGCACCACCTAGAACATCACCCAGAACATCACCCAAACACCACCCAGAACACCACCTGGAACACCACCCGGAACATCACCCAGAACATCACCCAGAACACCACACAGAACATCACCCAGAGCACCACCTAGAACATCACCCAGGACATCACCCAGATCATCACCCAGAGCACCACCTAGAACATCACCCAGAACATCACCCAGAAAACCACCTAGAACATCACCCAGAACACCACCCAAACACCACCCAGAAGACCACCTAGAACATCACCCAGAACACGACCTAGAACATCGCTCAGAACACCAGCGAAAACATCACCCAGAACATCACCCAGAACATCACCCAGAACACCACCCAAACACCACCCAGAAGACCACCTAGAACATCACCCAGAACACCACCTAGAACATCACTCAGAACACCAGCAAAAAACATCACCCAGAACATCACCCAGAACACCACACAGAACATCACCTAGAACATCACCTAGAACACCACCCAGAACATCACCTAGAACACAACCCAGAACACTACCCAGAACATCACCGAAAACATCACCCAGAACACCACCCAGAACATCACCGAAAACATCACCCAGAACACCACCTAAAACACCACCCAGAACATCACCCAGAACACCACCTAGAACACTACCAAGAACATCAGCTAGAACACCACCCAGAACATCACCTAGAACACCACCCAGTACACCACCCAGAACATCACCCAGAACATCACCTAGAACACCACCCAGTACACCACCCAGAACATCACCCAGAACATCACCTAGAACATCACCTAGAACACCACCCAGAACATCACCTAGAACACCACCCAGAACACCACCCAGAACATCACCTAGAACACCACCCAGAACATCACCTAGAACACAACCCAGAACACTACCCAGAACATCACCGAAAACATCACCCAGAACACCACCCAGAACATCACCGAAAACATCACCCAGAACACCACCTAAAACACCACCCAGAACATCACCTAGAACACCACCTAGAACACCACCTAAAACACCACCCAGAACATCACCCAGAACACCACCTAGAACACCACCCAGAACATCAGCTAGAACACCACCCAGAACATCACCTAGAACACCACCCAGAACACCACCCAGAACATCACCTAGAACACCACCCAGAACATCACCTAGAACACAACCCAGAACACTACCCAGAACATCACCGAAAACATCACCCAGAACACCACCCAGAACATCACCGAAAACATCACCCAGAACACCACCTAAAACACCACCCAGAACATCACCCAGAACACCACCTAGAACACCACCTAAAACACCACCCAGAACATCACCCAGAACACCACCTAGAACACTACCCAGAACACCACCTAAAACACCACCTAGAACACCACCTAAAACACCACCCAGAACACCACCTAGAACACCACCTAGAACACCACCTAAAACACCACCCAGAACACCACCTAGAACACCACCCAGAACATCACCTAGAACACCACCCAGTACACCACCCAGAACATCACCCAGAACATCACCTAGAACATCACCTAGAACACCACCCAGAACATCAGCTAGAACACCACCCAGAACATCACCTAGAACACCACCCAGAACACTACCCAGAACATCACCGAAAACATCACCCAGAACACCACCTAGAACACCACCCAGAACATCACCGAAAACATCACCCAGAACATCACCCAGAACACCACCTAGAACACCACCCAGAACATCACCGAAAACATCACCCAGAACATCACCCAGAACACCACCTAGAACATCACCCAGAACACCACACAGAACATCACACAGAACACCACCCAGAACATCACCTAGAACACCACCCAGAACATCACCTAGAACACCACCCAGAACATCACAGAAAACATCACCCAGAACATCACCCAGAACACCACCTAGAACACCACCTAGAACACCACCCAGAACATCACAGAAAACATCACCAAGAACACCACCTAAAACACCACCCAGAACATTACCCAGAACATCACCCAGAACATCACAGAAAACATCACCCAGAACACCACCTAGAACACCACCCAGAACATCACAGAAAACATCACCAAGAACACCACCTAAAACATCACCCAGAACATCACCCAGAACATCACAGAAAACATCACCCAGAACACCACCTAGAACACCACCCAGAACACCACCCAGAACACCACCCAGAACATCACCCAGAACACCACCTAGAACACCACCCAGAACATCACCTAGAACACCACCCAGAACACCACACAGAACATCACACAGAACACCACCCAGAACACCACCCAGAACATCACCTAGAACACAACCCAGAACACTACCCAGAACATCACCGAAAACATCACCCAGAACACCACCCAGAACATCACCGAAAACATCACCCAGAACACCACCTAAAACACCACCCAGAACATCACCCAGAACACCACCTAGAACACTACCCAGAACATCAGCTAGAACACCACCCAGAACATCACCTAGAACACCACCCAGAACATCACCCAGAACATCACCTAGAACATCACCTAGAACACCACCCAGAACATCAGCTAGAACACCACCCAGAACATCACCTAGAACACCACCCAGAACACCACCCAGAACATCACCTAGAACACCACCCAGAACATCACCTAGAACACAACCCAGAACACTACCCAGAACATCACCGAAAACATCACCCAGAACACCACCCAGAACATCACCGAAAACATCACCCAGAACACCACCTAAAACACCACCCAGAACATCACCCAGAACACCACCTAGAACACCACCTAAAACACCACCCAGAACATCACCCAGAACACCACCTAGAACACCACCTAAAACACCACCCAGAACACCACCTAGAACACTACCCAGAACATCAGCTAGAACACCACCCAGAACATCACCTAGAACACCACCCAGTACACCACCCAGAACATCACCCAGAACATCACCTAGAACATCACCTAGAACACCACCCAGAACATCAGCTAGAACACCACCCAGAACATCACCTAGAACACCACCCAGAACACTACCTAGAACATCACCGAAAACATCACCCAGAACACCACCTAGAACACCACCCAGAACATCACCGAAAACATCACCCAGAACATCACCCAGAACACCACCTAGAACACCACCCAGAACATCACCGAAAACATCACCCAGAACATCACCCAGAACACCACCTAGAACATCACCCAGAACACCACACAGAACATCACACAGAACACCACCCAGAACATCACCTAGAACACCACCCAGAACATCACCTAGAACACCACCCAGAACACCACCTAGAACACCACCCAGAACATCACAGAAAACATCACCAAGAACACCACCTAAAACACCACCCAGAACATCACCCAGAACATCACCCAGAACATCACAGAAAACATCACCCAGAACACCACCTAGAACACCACCCAGAACATCACAGAAAACATCACCAAGAACACCACCTAAAACACCACCCAGAACATCACCCAGAACATCACCCAGAACATCACAGAAAACATCACCCAGAACACCACCTAGAACACCACCCAGAACACCACCCAGAACACCACCCAGAACACCACCCAGAACATCACCTAGAACACCACCCAGAACACAACCCAGAACACCACCCAGAACATCACCTAGAACACCACCCAGAACATCACCGAAAACATCACCCAGAACATCACCCAGAACATCACCTAGAACACCACCCAGAACACCACCCAGAACATCACCTAGAACACCACCCAGAACACAACCCAGAACACCACCCAGAACATCACCTAGAACACCACCCAGAACATCACCGAAAACATCACCCAGAACATCACCCAGAACACCACCCAGAACATCCCCCCAGAACATCACCCGAAAAACATCACCCAGAACACCACACAGAACACCACACAGAACACCACCTAGAACATCACCTAGAACACCACCCAGAACACCACCTAGAACATCACCCAGAAGACCACCTAGAACACTACCCAGAACACCACCTAGAACACCACCCAGAACATCACCTAGAACACCACCCAGAACATTACATTGCAGGTTTTATTTTTGGTGTGAACTGAGAAATCTCCTGGACTCTAAATATCACCTGACCAGTCAAGAAGGCCTTTGGCCTAAAGAGGTTGAAGAGAAAAGCAGACTCCCATCTCCACCTCACAGCCTCTTATAGAGGGAAAATCAAAAGCATCCACAGGACAACATCCAGATCTACTGTGAAAAGGTTCAAATTAGAGATTTTTTCAAATAAACTATAGTGTACTGAGCCATAAGGATGAGGACGTGTTCTCACTGCTCCTGCCCTGCATGGCAAAACTCCTAATACTCTAGCTGTCCCATCCTCCCCTGTCCCACCCTAACCTTTCCCATCCTCCCCTGTCCCATTCTCCTCTTTCCCAACTTACCCTGTCCCATCCTAACCTTTCCTATCTAACCCTGTCCCATCTTCCCCTTTCCCACCCCATCCCCCATCCCATCTTCTCCGTTCCCATCTTACCCTGTCCTATCCTCCTCTTTCCCCAACTTACCCTGTCCCATCTTACACTGTCCCACTCTCCCCTGTCCCATCCTGCCCTGTCCCATCCTCCCCTGTCCCATCCTGCCCTGTCTAATTCTCTCCTGTCCCATCCTGCCATTTCACAGCTTGTCTCACTCTATCTCTGAACTGGGGACAGTAAGTCACGTACAGAGAGGAGATCGCAGCAGTTCATCTTCAGTGTAAGTACTAATTTAGATATTTCCAATAGTGAAAAGATCTGAGTTTGATGTGAGGGTCTTAAATAATGGCGTGTTGAATAATGCAGCTCAGCAGAGGAAAACGCCAGATTACTGGATTTATGAGTGCCGAAATAAAAGCAGCTCTCAGTAGCACACTCAGACTTTCAGTTTCAAACTTATGTCGAGTCGTTGAACCTGTAAACTCGCCGCCTTTCATCTGCCCTGGTCACTTGTATCAAACGTTTAACACAGAAAACCACGAAGCAGATCATCCCCTGCCGCTTCACCTCCTAATGAACACTTTGACTGTCAAACAACTGTTGGGAGTGATGAAGCTCCCTACACACCACATGGGAAGTTTGGTGTAGTTCTTGTGAAAGTCTTTGGCGAGGATCTCTACAGGTTCATTCATGGGTCTAGCTGCATTTCCCTTGTTTTACATTGAATACTTTTGCTTTTCATTTTTTTGACCAGCTCATGATCGTGCACGTTCCTGAAATGTCCATCATGTACCAGTGCAGGTTCTGTAATAACCAACACCATGTGAGAATAAATACGGTACAGGTATATTTTTAATCCCGACTTGGTACAAACATTGTTAGAGGTGCAGCAGCAGCTTTCAGAAACATCAAGGTAAAGTCTTGAAGGTTACAACCTCAGAGGCAACACACACACACACACACACACACACACACACACAACACACGGAACAGAACCCCAGTCTTACTCTGAGGCTGGCGGCTCGGGTGGAAGATCTCCAGGTCAAAAGGCTGAGCGCTGGGTCTTTTGTATCACCGTGACATTGGCGCCGGTCCATTTACTGGCTTTTGTCCAGCGTGTTTGTCCTCCAGTCGGTCCAGAACACACTCCCTCCATACAGAGACACGGCAAAGGGATGAGACAGGAATTCGTGACCCCGCAGGATCTCGATCAAACCGGTTCCATCATAGAGAGAGGAATAAATAGCATCAGATCTGTGAAAGGACAAGGAGAACTCAAGATCACTATGAGTTAACTCGCTCCCAATGCCACGGGTCGATTAATGCCGGCTTTCAGAATGGATGATTTCACAAACAAAAAACTATAGACGGTAAAATATAACGATGTTTCACTTACCAGCAGATGAGTTACTGCCGACACTAACACTGTGTCAGTGTGAGATTTTTCTGATAAAAATCTAATCTCATCAACAGCTCATCTAAAATCCCATCTAAACAGGAGCACGGCAAGCTCACGACGATACGGGTACGATAGAGTAACACACAGAGAGCTTGTTTCTGATCTCTGGATCACGCTAATTGATGACATAAAGCTAAACCTAGCGATGTTCTTTAATCGCAGTCGTTACAGGATCTTTATTATATAATCTGACTCAGAGACAGTCGCGATCAGAAATCACAGGAGAGTTTAATGTACAGTGCGATCAGGAATAACCTTAAACCAAGCACTGAGATCAATACAACCGGCTTTAGGAGACTGGTGAAGAGAAAGCTCAGGTCTAATCTAGCAGATCTACAACATTACACATTAATTACACTACAGGACAATCAACAAGGCATTACAAATAAACAGTAATAATAATAATAATAAAACATTTAATTAACCCTGTCGCCTCCTCCCAGTAGGGGTCATAACTCGTGCCATGGTGGAGTTATCCAGAAGCTCTTGTGATATTGCACTGGACAGAATTAACACGATTGGGTTTCGTCAGGCTCCGGTCGATTTCCCAGCACTGGGTCCGAACACAGCACGATATGAAACACTGTGATTTCGCATCAGAGCTCGAATGACCAGATAGAAACCCTGCTGTTTGTGAGTCTCCCACCACGGAGAAACAGATTCACACGGTTTCTGCTTCAAAGCTGCCCGGTAAGTGAGACGTTAAGGAGATTCATTGATTCCTGATAAGCATTAGACTTCAGAGAGAGAGAGAGAGAGAGAGAGAGAGAGAGAGCGATAGAGACAGAACAAGAAACAGAGACAGACAGAGAGAGAGACAGACAGAGAGAGACAGAGACAGGGAGACAGAGAGAGAGACAGACAGAGAGAGACAGAGACAGAGACGAGAGAGACAGAGAGAGAGAGACAGGGAGAGAGAGAGAGAGAGACAGAGAGAGGAGACAGAGAGAGAGACAGAGAGAGAGACAGACAGAGAGGAGACAGAGACAGAGAGAGAGACAGAGAGAGAGACAGAGAGAGAGGAGAGACAGGGGACAGAGAGAGAGACAGAGAGAGAGACAGAGACAGGGAGAGAGAGAAACAGAGACAGACAGAGAGAGAGACAGACAGAGAGAGACAGAGACAGGAGAGAGAGACAGAGAGAGAGACAGAGAGAGAGAGAAAGGAAGAGAGAGAGAGAGA
>CM060130.1:7545389-7550389 GCA_030522415.1 Channallabes apus
CCCCCCCCCCCCCCCACGTCCTGTCCTTATATGGTCAGAGCTTCCTGTCTGTTGACTTTCTTCCTTTCCTGTTGTTGTCTTTATGTAACTGTTTTGTGTGTGTGTGTGTAAGACTTGTTTAAAAAGCTTTGATTTACGAGTGGACCTGGTGGTTTACCACATCACACAGTTACCTGTCCCAGTGTCCAGATGAGGAGCTAAATATGGACACACAGCCTCCTCACGTCGGGGCCTCAAACCCCCACCGATCAACTGTCAGGTGTAAGAGTTTTGGAGTTTGGGTATCATAGGGACTAACCTTTTCCTGGCTGTTTTTACACACACACACACACACACAGATACATCAGAAAAGAAAAAGAAACCCTTCAGGTGGCGCCTTTTAAGGTAAGATGTTGTTCTAAAACAGGGGTCGAACCCAGTAACGTCCCAGAAAGCTCATTATAAGGCAGGAGTGAAAAGAGAGAGGGGGGGGAGAGGGGGAGAGGGGGGGGGGTGGGGGGGAGAGAGAGAATAAGGACCAGGGAAATGATGAAAGACAAAAGAAATGATGAACAAGAGAATATAACAGAGGGGACACGCAGCAGCAGAACTAAAGAACACGACACACAGGGAGAAAAGAAAAACAAACAAGAGAACAAGAGAGAAGGAAATGAGGACAGAGAGACGAGCCATGTGTCTCTCTCTCTCTGTGTGTGTGTGTGTGTGTGTGTGTGTGTGTGTGTGTGTGTGTGTGAGTGTGTGTGTTGTGTGTGTGTGAGAGGGAGAGAGCAGACCTTTTTACTGTCTCGTGGGAGGTGTGAAGTGAAGTGAACTCCAAATGTTTGTGTGAAAACAGAGTGATGAAATATTGAGCGCACTTCCATCACGTATGTGTGTGTGTGTGTGTGTGTGTGAAAGAGAGTGTGTGTGTGTGTGAGTGTGTGTTCTCACCGGGCATCTGTCCACACAATCCTCCTTTCCAGATGATCGAGTGTAAGCCCCGTTAGGCCACGCCCCCACCTCCATGTCCTCATACACCACAATGGCGGGCGGAGCCACTCATCGACGCGCCCTCGATCCGAGGAAACATGGCGTCCCAATCGGTCCAGAACAGAGCTCTGAACACACACACACACACACAGACACACACACACACACACACACACACACACAGTGAGCTCCAATAACATACCTGTCACATAATTATCTCCTCACCTACACGTCCGTCTGTCTCATCACCTGTCTGTCTGTCTGTCTGTGTCTGATTATCAATTACAGTGTCTGTGTCTGATTGTCTGTCTAATCACATGTCTAACCTGTCCATCTGCCTGTGTGTTTCATTACCCTACCACACATCCATGCGTCAAGCGGGCACTCCTGTCACTGTGTGTGTGTGTGTGTGTGTGTGTGTGTGTGTGTGTGTGTGTGTGTGAGAGAGAGAGAGAGACAGAGAGTCGGTGACTCTTCCCTTTACAGCTTTACTCACTGTTTTGTAGGTGAGCAACACACACACACACAAACACACACACACACACACACACACACACACACACCCGGCTAATCACACTGAGTGCTCGTTAAAGCAGATGTGTGAGGGAAGGAGGCGGGCGTGTCCTTTATACAAGATTGTTAAAGTCCAGAGTTATGGAGCGTTTTAAAGCTCCTGAGTGAAGTACAGTAGGTGTGAACAGGACAAACACACACACACACACACACACACACACACACACTCACACACACTCACATGGCACTCAGTCAGTGAGGACGTCCAGCACTTAGTAATAAACAGAACATGATGTTATTTAATAGGGACTTAAGGAGCCAATCAGCATGAACACACAAAAGAATCAAAGTCACTGACAGAGAAACGACACAAAGGCACGACGGCGCTCGACAGACCGGAGAAGAAAAAGGGAAAATTTCATTAGAGAAAGAATAAAGAAAGATAAGAGCAAGAAAGTGGGAAAGTAAAGGCTTTGTGTACGGAACTCATCACTCAAGATCTTACTCTTCATCTACTGGAGCTTAAAAGCCTCTACTGGAACATCTACACACACACACACACACACACACACATACAGAGTGTGAGTTGAGATGAGGTTCCTAAGCTACAAAACTCCATTCCAGTGGGCGGAGTCAGAGGCTCGAGCTGATGACATCACATGGCAGTGATCGGTTAAGACACAGGACACTGCAGAGTGAAACATGATGGTGTTCATCAAGGAGCTCGTCTCTCTCTCACACACACACACACACACACACACACACACACCCTTGTCCCGGTCCACAGCGATGGCGCGAGGAATGCTCCATCCCTCCAGCGATCAGTGTGGTGCGCATCTCTCCGTTCAGCCTGGACACCTCGATCTGATCCAGGTTGCTGTCGATCCAGTACAGGTTTCCTGAGATCCAGTCGACAGCCAGACCTTCAGGCGTCGCCAGGCCGTGCTGAACCACCACCTCGATCCCCAGAAACACCTTCACACACACACACACACACACAGAGGCAGAATGTAAAACCTGCATCACGTCACATACCGTACAGCATCTGAATCGGAACACATCAGTGACGAGCACAGCACGGGCCTGAGACCCGGTTCTGGACCAATACAAGCATTTTTATAACCCAATTATAAAACATGTGATAACATTATTAACATCATAACTGTTTATAAATAAATCTTACTGCAATAAAACAATCTTGATTTAGTTTATTTCAGCTCAGAACCCTTAACACTTCCCCTCTTCTCTCTTGTCTCTCTCTCTCTCTCTCTCTCTCTCTCTCTCTCTGTCTCTCTCTCTGTCTATCTCTCTCTCTCTGTCTCTCTCTCTCTGTCTCTCTCGTCTCTCTCTCTCTTCTCTCTCTCTCTGTCTCTCTCCGTCTCTGTCTCTCTCTCTCTCTCTGTCTCTCTCTCTTCTCTCTCTCTCTGTCTCTCTCTCTCTCTCTCTGTCTCTCTCTCTCTGTCTCTCTCGGTCTCTCTCTCTCTTCTCTCTCTCTCTGTCTCTCTCTCTCTCTCTCTCTGTCTCTCTCCGTCTCTGTCTCTCTCTCTCTCTCTGTCTCTCTCTCTTCTCTCTCTCTCTGTCTCTCTCTCTCTCTCTCTGTCTCTCTCTCTCTCTCTCTGTCTCTCTCCGTCTCTGTCTCTCTCTCTCTCTCTGTCTCTCTCTCTTCTCTCTCTCTCTGTCTCTCTCTCTCTCTCTCTGTCTCTCTCTCGGTCTCTCCTCGACCTAACGCTCCCCTGGTTTTTATATTAAGTTCTCCCAGATATATATTTTTTGTTTTATCCTCCTCCAGACAGGCAGAGCTGATAAAAGGCGTCGTCACCCTGTCCCTCAAGCGCTATGAAACATTAAGAGTTCCTCCATCTGGGCGCTTTTTATCACGCCTGGCTGAGCTGAAATATTCACCCCATGCACTCACTCACACACTCTCACACCATACACACACGCTTCTCTATTTATACCCAGAGTGTGCTCTTGTGTACAGTCAGGGTGTGTGTGTGTGTGTGTGTGTGTGTGTGTGTTAGATATCATTTTTAAATGAAGTCTCTACTCTTGTAACAGAAATAGCTGACGGAGTGTGTATCAGTGCTGCGTGAAACCAGTCACGGCTAATGCTATCAGCTAGCTCGGCTAAAAAAAAACGTCAAGTCCAACGGATCCAACACTCCTGGTGTTTCCTCAACTCCACAGTCAGATTATTAAACTCACCTGTGTGTGTGTGTGTGTGTGTGTGTGGGTCACATGTGCAGACTCGTCTTCAGCTCACGACTCTGAAACGTACAATTCAGTCCCCGAATGACAATCCACAGTGTGTGGTGTGTGTGTGTGTGTGTGTGTGTAAGGAGGTGGTGTTAAACTCTTAGCGATACTCAGGACAGTCCTGAGAAACTCACCAGATTCACTTTATATTTACACTTATTACACAACATCAGCTCTGTTAACGTCAGGGTTCTGGGATCGAATCCCAAATAATGGTAAATGTAAAGCTAGTGCACTATGTAGGGTGTACACTCCCTTGTTCCACACACCAAGTAGTGCCCTTGATCAAGGGTTAGAGAGGATTCAGGATTCAGCCTTGTGTTAGAGGCTAATTAGCTTTGTAGCTAAGCGTTAGCGTGAACAGAATAAACACGGACGGTTCAGAGGCGATTCAGAACGACTTAGAAGTGATTAGTGCAGTGACGGCGTGTTGTTTAAGACGACATAACGTTATCAGATGTGTGTTCTTACTGAAAGTGCTTCTGTGACTGGTTGTGAATGTGGGTTTTGTCAGGCAGCTGCTCTCTCCTCAGTACTGCGGACTGTACAGACCTACTCTCACCCTCGCTGAGACACACAGTTAGTGTCATTAACCACTGGACAACACCTGGGACACGCCCACTCATACATAGAGTTACACCTCACAGTGCTGTTATCATCACTCGGGGAAAAACGCCTCTCGTCCAATCAGATTAGTCAGACTGAAGTGCTGTATAATGTGTGTTTTACCGCCGCTGTCGGAGATCTTGCCGCGGTAAATCTGATCCTCGACCACGTCGGTCCAGTAGAGCAGCCTCTGAGTGAAGTGGAAGTCCAGAGCGATGGTGTTCCTCAGTGACGGCACTAACAGGCTGTAATCCCCCGTCTTCAGGTCGATGCGCCGGATTTCATGACGAATCGAAAAAATCACAAATGGCTGGAACGAATCTGGAGGAGATAAAACCCACAGTTGGAGGGTTAAAGAGTCGGGGATTAACACTAAATATTCTCCCCTTAAACATTTAAACCACATCTGTGTGTGTGTGTGTGTGTGTGTGTGTGTGTTACCTGTGCTCCGACAGCTCTCTCCATCTGTCTCCAGCCTCCACCCGGGGTAACAGGAGCACGTGACGGAGTGTGTGTTTTGTACACACACTTGACTGCAGCGTGTGTGTGTTGCGCAGACATCCTGCAATTCACAGCTTCGCCCATCAGAGCCCAGATACAAACCGGCAGGACACACACACACCGCACCTTTACCTGGAGCTACAACACAGTCGTGA
>CM060130.1:7557889-7577889 GCA_030522415.1 Channallabes apus
TCACCACTCGTGTTGCTGGGGCAGACAGAGGGGCGACCTGGACCATGACGCCTCTCACTCATATTCCATTTTTTAATTACATGCTCACGAGTGTTTTTTTGATGAGGAAGACCACCACCGCTTCATTCATCTGGGAGGCAGAGTAGATGTTCTCACACCCGACCTGCTCTCCCACCTCTAGCAGCACCTTCTCCACCTGTACACCGTACACCTCTGGTACACACGCCTTCAGAGGCCATGGTGCCACGCCCACTCTCTCTCACTCTAAACTTATAACTTTTTTAAGTAGTGATAATTACTAATAAAAAAAGAAATGACGGTGGAAAAAAACAAGTCTCCTGAAAACTAGGCAGGACGCCAAACAGCCTAGCACACACTCTCCTTACACCCAGCACATGTGCAGAGAGAAGGAGAGAGAGAGAGTGAGAGAGACAGAGAGGGAGAGAGAGAGAGACCTCAGCATGCTACAGTAACAAGCTAAAAGATCTGCTGAGTGCTACAACCCACTAGAAATATCTGCACTGCGTGCTTAAAGCTCTCCCTTTCGACCAGATAGACATCCCATAATACTGTAGCTGTGTAGTTACACTTTACTGGATTCCACACTCACGCCTTGAGGAAGGGAACTTCCTGTCATTCCAGCTTAAAGTGTTTACGCAATGCCATTTGATTCAGTTTATCCAGCGCTTCCTGACGATGAGGAAGATGAGGGAGACGATGGAGATGAGGTCAGCTCATGGGCAGGTGGGCACGTGGAGCCTGAAGGGGATAACCTTGTACTTTCAGTGGCCCATAATGATACTGTACGTGATCTCAGGGTGAGCCTTAACTTAGCTTGTTCCACAAGGTCATCTTCTTATACTTACCTGGCTACTGCAGGGGGTAGTTGACCAGGCTCACCCCCCTTCCCCTTGGTGACTGTGTACTGTACATGCCCGGCCACTGAGTCAGGGACTCATGGGGAAGCAGCAGTAGGAGACTGTGTCCCCTAGTTAGAAGTCTCTGATCTGGACAGGCCAGTTGTATGTCCCACGTTGCTTAGCTTTGGCCTGTTTCATTATGCACATTATAATTAGAGTCACTTTAACAATCCACTCCTGACATACTCAACCATGGGGGTGGACAGGAGCTACCCCAGGCATCCGTGGTGTCTCTTCATTGTGCCTGGAAGGTGAGTGTTTACTGCCCCACTCTGTCCCCTGTCCGGTGTGGTGGTGGGGTGCTGTCCTGGGTGCTGAAAGGAACACTGCTCTTTCAGAACCATTACAGCAGTTGTGTGAGGATTGTTTAGATTTCTGTGTGGCTGGAGCAGTGGCTCAGTGCCACACCCAGCTGCAGTCAAGTTCTCTAAGAAAGAACGAAGACGTTCTCAGAATGCATCCCAAAGCTAGCCTTGGTTCTCCACCCATAATGCATCTCTTAACCTGTGTTTTACCCCAGAGTGATTTAAACACAATGAGCGTTAGATTAGCGCTTATCGACCCGTGACCTCTGACCTCCTCGACGGGATAACCAAACACACTCGACTACGCTCTGAATCCCGTCAGCTCTTTGTGAAGTGCTCAGCTCTGTTCCTGGGCTGCAGTAACGCTGTGAAAATCTTAGCATCAGAAAAAGTGATTTTCAAACACCCTGCATTACTTGGGTTTATTGTTCAAATCTCATTTTCATATCTGAAGCCAGCAGTGACGGGAATAAAAGATCAGATGCGCTCTGATTGAAAACTCTCACGGTGAAACGCCGCGCAGGATTTCACATGCGCCGAGATTATTTCCTCTAATCAAGTGTGTGAGAAACGCGGGTTATCTAAGCATCCAGGTTATTACCGCGCTGACTGAGCGCTGCCGTCATGAGATAAAGAGAGGAGAAGGCGCATTCAGGAATGAAAGAGAAGAAGTCAGTGTGATACTGAATTAACGAGGGATCAGGATCTGGGCAAAACAATGACTCACTGCACCACGAAGGCTCGTCTGATTCGTCACCGCAGTCGTCGTCCCGATCGCAGCGCCAGGGCTCGGGTATGCAGCGGCCGTTCTGGCAGGAGAACTGCCCGGGCTGGCACGTCTGAGCTGCAAACAACACATTATATAAACCACACACACACACACACACACAGTCAATAAACAGAAACTAATCACACTTAATGTGACGTTTCACTCGTCTCACAATGGACACGGACACGGCACGATCCTCATACGGTCACCGGACTCCATGACACACACACACCCACACACACACACAGACGAACACACACACACAGTGCACACAGTACACACAAACATAATATACACACAGACAGTATACAGTACACACACACATAATACTCACATTACACATACAGAACACATACTCATACACACACACACAAATAATACACACTACACACACACACACACATAATAAACACAAACATAGTACACACCCAATCCACACATACACACACCCAGCACTCACAAACACACACACACCCAGTACTCACACACACACACACACACACACACACACTGTAGCGGGTTCGACCCTATGTGCACTGGCGGCACCAAGAAGCACAGACACGAGGCGAGGTCTTATGGGGAAAAGGATCATTTTATTTAGGTAAAAAAATTATCGCCAGCCGGCCCGAATAGGCGGCTCCATCTCTTAGCATACCTGCAGAAGGGAGTGCCGCCTATCTAGGGAGCCTACAGAGTGAGCAAGGGGCGATAATAGATTTGGACGTGCGCCCATCACAGGCGCACGCCGTGACAATACACACACACAGTACTCATACACACTCACATACACACACTCACACACACACACCCAGTACTCACACACACCCAGTACTCACATACAGTATACCCAGTACTCACACACACACACACACACACACACACAGTACACACACACACAAGAGGAAGGGTTACTCTCACATTATGTGTGCGAATATATTCAGATGAAATATATATTAAGTTCTGTGTTGACACCTGTGTACAGATGAGAAATGTTCATTGTTTCCCCAACAACAAACCCTGGGTCACCAAGAACATTAAAGCATGTTTAAATGTTTTTAAAAAAGTGCTTTTAGGTCTGGTGATAAGGAAGCAGCAAATAAGGCTCAAAGAATGCTAATTGGTAAAATCAAAGAGGGGAAAGAGTCATACAGGAAAAAACTGGAACAAAGGCTGGAACAAAACAACACGAGAGAGGTGTGGAGGGGCATGAGGAGCATCACTGGCTATAAGACAGGCGGCCAGGCTATTGAGGGGAATGTGGAATGTGCTAATGACCTCAACACTTTCTTTAATAGATCTGATGTCCCTATGTCTCGCACTTCCCCCGGCTTCATCGCATTCCCTCCCCTACACAGAAAGCGTTTACCTACTTTGCTGTAACCCTGTTCCTTGAAAAAGCGGGAACGAGATGCTGCGTGAAAACTCTACGGGAACAAAAATACTGTACCAACGCCGCCGCACTGCAAGTGTTTGGACCCCCAGGGTTGTGTAGTGTGAGCACAGTCCCCTAAAGGGGTCTCAGACATAATTCTGGGATGCTAACATTACATGGACATCCAACTATAAAATCTGACAAATGTGTGCGGAGAGGACAAACCTGCCGCATCACACACATGCTTGCCAGATAAATTAATGAGGCAAGCCCCCTGGTCGAATGGGCCCTAATTACTAGAGGCGAAGTCTTCCACACGAGAGGGCAATAGCATCTCTCACCCAATGTGACGACATTTGTCCAGTTCAGCATCCTGAAACATGGCAGGAAGGAACGGAACACCTAACATTTCGCTCCCCGAAACACCAGTGGTGGCGGAGATTGAACCACGGCCTCCTTAGGGTGCCAGAGTCTATATTCATTATTGGAAACTTTTACGCATTCCTCCCCGGGGGGCGGGCGGCCGACAGTCCCGACCCCTGAGCACGGCGGGGGAGAAACCTCACAAAGGCCTGCTCGTAGAGCTTCACCTCCCAAAACCTAGTGCCGGCGGTGTTTACGGCCTCGCCAAAAAGGCCGGAAGGCGAGATGGGGCCATCAAGGAGGAAGACGCGATCCCCGTCCTTGATGTCTTGATGTCAGTCTCTGTCTCTCCGTGGCGACCATGGCAGCTATAGAACGTCCGATACCACAGATCGTCTGCTTAGTGGCACGGATAAATAAATCTGCGTTTAGGTGTAGCTCCGCAGTGCTCACATCTCTCAGTAGGTCAGCCTGGTATGCCTGCAAAGCCATTGTGTGCAGGGCAGCACCTGCCTGACCCGCTGCCTGAAAAAGCTTTTTTTTTTTAAAGTGCTTGCACACACGCACACAACAATGCAGTCCTTGAAGACAAAAAGAGCTGAGGATATTTCCAGTTCATGCCTATTTATAACCTCCAGGTGCACCTAATCAAATGACGTCACCTGACCGAGGTTATATATGGCAAACCTTGGCGTGTTTGACACACATGCTTCAACAACCGGTCACACGGAGATCGTTCCCATAGCGTTTTCATGCAGCATCGAGTGTAGCTTTTGAAAGGGAACAGTCACTACTCCTGTACTCCCAGCAATCAATATCTCAGTGGATCAGGTAAAACGTGGCCTGAGTAAGATCAACCCTACAAAAGCTGTAGGTCCGGATAAGATGAATCCTAGAGTCCTTAAATCTTGTGCTCCCCAACTCTGTGGTGTCCTCTCCAGTACCTCTTTAGGCTGAGTCTGTCGCTACAGAAATTCCCTGCATTGTGGAAGACATCATCCATTGTACCGGAATACAGGCCTGTTGCTTTGACATCGCACATTATGAAGGTGTTTGAGAGACTGATCCTGGATACACTTCATCCTCTGATGAAGTTCTTTCTAGACCCTCTTCAGTTTGCCTATTAGCCTTTCATGGAAGTAGAGGATGCCATAATACAGCTGCTCCATCAAACCTACTCTCACCTCGACAAGCCTGGGACCACTGTAAGGATGTTGTTTTTTGACTTCTCCGGTGCCTTCAACACCATCAGACCAGCAGTACTGGGGGAAAAACTAATGAACATAAACAGTGACACCCGCTTGGTTTCCTGAATCATGGACTATCTGACCTTCCGTCTCAAGTATGTCCGACTACAGAACTGTGTGTCCGAGACTTTGATCTGCAGCACTGGAGCTCCTCAGGGGACTTTACTGTCTCCGTTTCTTTTCACCCTCTATACATCTGACTTTAAATATAACCCAGAGTCATGCCATCTGCAGAAATTCTCTGACAACTCTGTGGTTATTGGATGTACGTATAAAGGATGGTGACACCTCTGAATTCCTGTCTGTAGTGGACTATTTCGTTTCCTGGTGTGAGCGTATAATCACCTACAACTCAACATCAGGAAAACAAAGGAGATGTTTGTAGACCTTAGGAGAAGCAAGATCCGTGAGACACCTTTATCTGTCAAGGGGGAGATAGTGGTCATGGTCTCAGAATACAAATATATGGGAGTCCATATCTTGATAACAAACTCGACTGGTCACACAACACAAACTGCACTCTACAAGAAAGGACAGAGGAGGTTGTACTTTCTTCAAAGGCTCAGTTCTCTTAACGTCTGTAACATCATTCTTCGGATCATTTATGAAACCATTGTGGCGAGTGGCATTTTTTACGCTGTGGTCTGTTGGGGCTGTAACATGAAAGTGTCTGATAAAAACAAACTGGGCAAGGCAATTAAAAAGGCCGGATCTGTGCTAGGCATGGAGCTTGACTCTGTGGATATAGTAGTGAAGAGGAGGATTCTGTTCAAAGTATAATCCATTTTGAACAATCCTTCTCACCCGCTATACAGTATAGTGTTTTCGCTGACCATAGGAGCAAATTCAGCCAGGGACTGATTACCATCAAGTGTTCTACAGAGTGCCACAAGAGATGTTTTCTCCCAATGGACATAAAATTATACAACTCTTATCTGTTACTCATACACTATGTGGATATTCACTGATAGTAACAGCAGTAACAACAGGAAATTAATACTTACCTGTATTAATATGATAATTGCAATATTACTTCTCAATAAAATATATAATACAATAAATATTGTATTATATATTAAAATATTACATGCATATATTTGATTACTGTCCAATATTTACAAATGCTCTTGGGTCATATTTTTGATACTTACTGTTTTAGGACTCTTTATATTTATCTGTATATTTACATGTATTTTTTTTGTTATTTATTACTTTTCGTTTAGATGACAACTGTGAGCAACTGTAACCAAGAATAAGAAATTTCCCTCTGGGATTAATAATGTTCTTTGAATCTTGAATTATGAGATAAAAGTGAGGAGAGTCCCAGCATAAGCCTGAATGAGGAACACACACCGCTGGGGCTTCTGGGAAATCTGTGTTCATTACAGCACTGTGGTGTGTGTGTGTGTGTGTGTGTGAGCCTACGAGTGACTTCACACCCTACAAACTTCTGATTATGTAATATTTCTCTCCTCACTGTTCTCCAGCAGCTCTGACTCTCGCTCAAGTTCATATTAATGCGTCGCTCTACTGCGTCACCGTTTCCATAGTAACAGCTCATTTACAGGGACGTATAAAGCCCACTCTTCACTCACATGCACCTGACACAAACGTGCAAACCAAGCTGTGTCACAGTCAGAGGTAGAGCCGGAGCGAGTGTTTATTCTGGAGCTGCTGTAACATCAGTGACAGCAGCAGCCCTTCCATTGCATTAGAGAATTTCTCCATCACCAATGCGCGTCGCTCACATCGTAACACTCCTCACACACTCAGAGAAACAGCAGGTTGTACTTTCTGCCTGGACAAACCTGGCAAAATCACTGATCACTGCTTTCACACAACACGCATTCAGTCAGCACATCTTCCAGGAACTCTCTTTCCCGTCTTATTCATACTCCATACATGTCTGCAGTAACCTCAGAAGGCTAATACGGAGAAAACCTTAGCAGAGTATTGACAATAAAGTTCAAATCTAATCATTGCAAACACAACATTCAGTCTGTACAGTTACTCAATGCTGTGTACTGACTGTGTATAGTTTTCTGTCCATAAAAAATGTACTGTGATTTATGTTGGTCTGTACTTTGAGAGCCACAAACAGCCAGAATCAAATTCCTTGTGTGTGTGTCAACATACCTGGTGAATAAAACCTGATTCTGAAGAGAGGTAGAAAGAGGAAGAATATGTGGAGAACAAAACAAGACCGAGCGCAGTGCTCCTTGATGAGATACGGCCCAGAATTATTGCTCGTGCTGCACACCATGGTCTCTCACTGCGAGAGGTTTAAGGCTGCAGTTGTATCTAAAGCATTCAACAGCTGCATCAATAGCTCCACCTTTCTGCCAACACAACAGGTGAGGTGTGTGTGTGTCCCTCACTGATAACTGAACTACAAGGATAAGTAATTATTAAAAATGATAAAATTATATTAAAACTATATATGTCTTATCAGCGCTTTCATTCTCAAGGGCTAGACGTATTGGAACATTATCAAGAACAAGGTTCAACAATCGACAGTACTCATTACAGTGAGACACTTATTGAACAGCTAAAGCCTAAACTTCAGATTAAACACAGGACTGATATCCGACGGCGTCGTGATCTCACGGGACGGAGTGACGACTTGAGTCACATGACTTGAGAATGTGAATACAATGTGAGTCCTGGAGAAACATCAAGTTCAGATGAAGCAGTTGTGTACCGAACCCTTTAAGAGTACCGGACCCTTTGACAGTGGAAACCGTGAACGCTTAAAAGAACTACAGGTGCTATTTAGCTGTTCAATAACTGGACAGGGAACACACTGGTATGCATAATGTACAGCACTGTAAAACTGCAGAGAGTAATGGAGAAGGAGGCCAGACAAACTGCAAATACACTCATCTTTGTGGAGGAAGCTGGATTCACCCTGGCAAAAAAAAAAAAACACCTCAAGGGTAGAAATGTGATGGGACAGAGGGCAAGTGTGGTCGTCTAAGTCTAGAGGGGGTATCATCACAATGTGTCCACTAGTGGTTTGATTTGACACAGACCACTACAATACAGAGAGGCCAAGATATCCGGGATGACCTGCTGGATGACGACTCCCAGAGGACAGAAGGTGAGGAATAGTTGAAGAAACTCCTCTATCTTTGTTGATGATGTTGCGCTCCACCACTCTCCTGCAGCCATGGACTGGTTTCCTGCACATATACCCAGGGGTCAGAACTATCCCTGCCTGTGCACTCCCCCCTCCTAAAGCCCAAAGAGGAGGTTTTTGTTTTTTTTCTGCCGGGACACTGAAGGTTTACAGTATGAACACCGTCCACATGACCAGTTCTCTTTGCTGGATGCGACAAGCGCAGGATGTTTCGACATTTCTCCTGGGTTAGACATCCCAGAATTTACTTTCCAAAATGTTTCACTAGGGAAAACTGAACCTGTGATGTTGATAAAAACTTGTGGCCAAATGCAGGGGAGAGAGAGAGAGAAAATAACAGATTTTGAAGTGCATTTCTGATTCATTCTTGTATTTTAGCGGCTTATTCTTGTACTTCAGTAAAGTAAATAAAGTGTTATTCTGTTATGAAGTACTGATGTATGTAAGAAACCTTCCAAACTTCAAACACTAAAGATCATTATTCATGTAATGCTTGAAAGTGAGTGACAGTGTGTCTGATCTATTCAATTCAATTTAAACAAAAATTTTATTTTATTTACTTCTTAGTGACGCAAAGCAGCTTTACACAAAGTTTGTATGAGATGTGAATGTGCGTGAGTCAGAACGATCAGATGAACAGGCCGAGGGTGACGGTGCTGAGGGAAAAACTCCCTGAGATGGTAAGAGGAAGAAACCCTGAGAGGAACCAGACTCAACAATGAACCCATCCTCATCTGGGTGATAACGGATAGCAGGGATTGATCTGCACTCATACTACGTGTGGTATAGTTCAGTATAACAGGAAAATATCCAGCCCTTTGAGTAAGACCTGTTGAAGAGGCTTGTTTTGGGACACATACTGTATGAAGTGTGCTGGTGATCTGAGTGAGTTTTCAAAGTGAGATTAACTGTTTGGACAAGATGCATGTCGTTAACGTACAGTATCACTATAGACCAGGCTTCACTAAATAGGCCGAGTGACCGTTCTATCAGGACCCTGATGCTTTTCTGAGAAACGAGAATAATTAACATACCAGTAAACTAGCATTTTCCCCCAAGGTGGGCGTGGCTATACACATCACTCAACAGATCCAATAGTTTTCCGTGTATAGACAGAATTTACAGAAAAAAATTAAACAAAAGCACAACACGTTATGGCTTACTCCAAAAAAAAATAATAAAGTAGGCTATAAAAAACGAGCCATCAGTGATGAATGTGCAGATCGATGCATGTTTATTCCTCCTGCGGGAAGTTTAAAACCAGTTTGTTTCATATGTTCAGAAACCGTGGAGATAATAAAAGTCAGTAATGTGAGATAAAACACTATGAGCTAAAACACTGGAGCGAACACATCCACAAGCAGTCTGAGGTGAGGGCGCGTACAATACCTGAACTGAGAGCAACACTGGAGGCATTTCACTGCATATCATACTGTGTGTGTAACAAATACAATTTGAAGCAATCAAAGTCCTTTTTAAATTGTAATTCAGGACCCCTGCGATAGACTGATGAGAAAAACTGTAAATGTAACTGTATAGAGCGGATCACGTGAAACTGAGACTGGATGATAGTGTGGTGTGGGATAAGAGGAATAAAATCCTCAGCACCAGAACGGTCACGGATACTTAATGCCACAGTACATGGATAACAATGACTTTAAAACTTTCATTAAAATGCGATTATTACAACATTTTTAACCATTTTTACAAATGGCTTCCTTTCATTTATTTCTCTCTTTCCATGTCCTTATTTTATTTAGGTTGCTTTGCTTTCTTTCTTACATTTGTTTTCATTCTTTCTTTCCTTCTTTTATTTTTTTCTTTCTTTTGTCTAGTTTTTATTTCTTCTTTAATCATCTGCCCAACATTTCTTCACTTTATTTCTGCTTTCTTCATTTATTTTCTTCTTTTTTTTACCTTCTGTGTTTCTTCCCTTTCTTTTTTTTCCCTTCATTTATTGTTTTCCTTCCATTCTGTATGTCTCCCTTTCCTCCTTTCTTCCCCTGTAAGGTCACAGGAATTCCTTGAGGAACCGCAGATCTAATGTTTTTAGAGGAAAATATTCTGATAAAGATTTTTTTTTCAGCAAATCAATTAAATGTCTTATGAACGTTCAGCTTAAAATGTCAAACTATAAAAAAAAAAAATCGAATGGTCAAGCTGATGGTTACTGAGTGCACTGCATACAATATTATAAACAGTGTATAGTACACACACACACACACACACACACACTATCGGCAGAATCTAACTTTCCGAAGGCTGCTTCACAGTGAGCCGTGACTTCCTGTCTGATTGGTGAATAAGGGAATTGATGTGCATGTGTTTTAAATCTTCTAAACTGTTAAACATATGTCTGTTTGGAGATAAGACTGGGTCTGTTTCTTCTGGGAGGACGGCTGGTCATCAGGTCAGAGTGCAGATCAGACAGAAGTGTGCAAATGAGAAGGAGGTAGCCATGACCGTCAGACTGTCTAGGAAAATGTCCCGGTTTCATGTAACAAATCCAGCGTGAACTACCTGCAGTGTCTCGTCACGCTGAGCTGAAGGAGGTGGAAGGATCTGGAACAGGAAACAGCATGGTACAGCACACAGACGTAAGATACACACACACACACACACACTCTGTGGACAGGAGGGATAAATACTGAGATGAAATCTCACTTAGATAGAATAGAGGGACAGAGGTGGAAAGGAAAGGAAGAGGAATATCACTCGTGTGTGCGCTGAATCACAGGCAGGTAATAAGTTCTGCTCCTGATTGACAACCGCTAAGAAACTCACTCGGCTTTGCAGCGAAGCAGCTGAGATTGGAAAACACTCCAACTTAGATTTAATCTCCTGGTTAAAGTGCTGCATGCTCTGGATATAACAGCTAACAGAGCCGCAGGTTAGCAAAAAGCATGACACGTGTCCTGGGTCACAGGTCTCATCTGTGGGACCCCTGAAGTTTCTCTGTTGTGTTTACCGTTTGTTTTTAGTGTCTATTGTGTTTACTGTTTGTTTATCGTGTCTGTTGTGTTTACTGTTTGTTTGTTGTGTCTGTGGTGTTTACTGTTTTTAATCGTGCCTGGAGTCCGTTCTTCGTACGTCGCTTGACACATCCGAGATGAACTGACACATCTAAGATGAGATCATCGTGCTAATTAAGACCTGGCTAAGTTGGTTCTTCGAGCACACCTGTTGTTGAATTTATGTTCTAATATAATATTTGATAGAAATTATGTATATATATATATATATATATATATATATATATATGCAAGATACTTTTCTTTCCCCACGTGAGTCAGTCATTAGTGCTCGTCATTAGTGCTCAGATGTGACCTCACCATTTCAACCAATCATAACCCGGCAGGAGCGCAGCCTTAATCCTGTTTACATGAAATAAAGCTGCTACCGAGCAGGTTCAAGCTTACGGACATGTTGCTATGACAGCAAATACGAGATGAGCATCGAAGAACGAAACAATCCAAGATCAGGACAAATCCACAACAATCAAATCCAGCTAACTGAGTTAGCGACGTACGAAGGACGGACCCCTGTTGTGTTTACTGTTTGTTTATTGTGTCTGTTGTGTTTACTGTTTGTTTAGACTGTCTCTGTTAAGTTGATGCTCATGCTAACATGCTTTTTCATGCTAACTTCCTGTGTCTCTTTGTGTTTTCTCAGTTTCAGTAACGATGTTCTACTTTAGTCACACCTTTGGCACTAGACAGAGGTGATGGACAGACTCGCCTTCAGCCACAGAGCTGCTGGAGTCCGGCTTCTGATTGGTCAAAAGGAGTGGGTAGTTGCTTCCTCTTGCATGTAAAAGCCTGAGAGTGCTCCTGTGATCCCTTCACTGATATCAATAAGTGCTAGAGTTTCGGTTCTTGTGTTGTTTGAGAGACGGGGATTCGAGTTCCAGCTCCAGTTGTTAAGTTTCATCTGCGTATTTCATAAACCGAGCACAGGATGGCAGTTTTTTTTTCCAGAATGGTCTGAAAGTGTTTTTTTTAGATTGTGTCCGCTCTACAAACCCCACTGAAGTCTGAGCAGTGATGATTGCACTGATTTCAGGGCCATTTTTGAAATGGTACATTATTTTTGATCAATAGGAGTTTTTTAAGACATCATGCCGTCTTGTATTTCAATTGGACAAAAAAAAAAAACGAGTGAGCTTGGGGGTGAAAGGTGCCGTGGTTCAGCACGGGTATCAAAAGTACCCTCATGACTCACAAACAGAGCATTTTGTGCCGAGGTTAAGACCCTTCCATCTTGTTTGGGAGATCTGGCAGAATGTTTCATGGGTTCGGGAAAAATTCATGGTTAGGGTTAAGCGCGTCTTTTTCCTGAAATGGACAAAAATACAGGAATTTTGGGGAAACTGTCTGTCAGATTAATTAGAGAAGCGATAGCGAGACGGTTCCCGAGGGCCGTACTAATAATAACACTTTCCATTTATGGGACAGAGTTCTAACACTCAGAGTGGCTGTACACACTGGGATATTGTACTTTTAATAAAATCATACAGCGGTATCGCTGAATCTCAAGCCGTACTGTAACACATTTCAGCCGTACTGCCCCGCCCTCAAGAGTCCTCTAGTCACGAACAAGGCAGGAGTTGTTCAGACACCAGACAACAATCTCCTCCACACAGAGCTGGCAGCTGATGTGATGTGAACCGGCTGAAACTCGGAGGTGTTCCCTGTGGAGGCGGACTGGAGAGGATTTGTAGTTATTTTCCTTTCCATCCTGATGAAATGGAGGGGAGTGTGTGGCTGAGCTTTAGACAGAAATCTCAGAGGCAGCTGAGTGAAGTGAAAAGAACAGACTCCTGCTGGGATGTGGGATGAACGTCAGACATGAGGAACACTCAGACTGCAGGACACCCGGACACCAGGTAGAGCCGCCGAGGCTTTGAACAGACTGCAGAGAAATAGATGGAGGACGAGAGCCTGCACTAAATCACCCTGACGACATGTTCACCCCGAACATCACGCGAATGCGCGACAGTGGATAAAACACAGGGACGTGCTTCTAAGCTAATGAGATCAAATACACAAATAAGTAAAAACCCTCAGGCTCTGACTGCTGTGACGTTCATTATTCTCATTCGCATTAATGAATAAACATTTATCATTCATTTCTAGTAAACACTTCTCTGAGCTTTAGAAATCCTATTCTAGTGTAGAGATAACCCCGCCCCCTTTATTCCGTAGGTGTGTATGTTACCGAGTTAACGACGCTGCCTGAGGAGCACTAATTTAAAAGTACTCTCTCTCTCTCTCTCACTGGGTAATCGATTACACCGACCTTTGGTTTCAGCTTTTATTCCTCAGATAAGATTAGAGTGGAATATTTTATTGTCCCAAAAGGAGAGGTGTGTCCAGACTATCTAAATTTAATCGATTAACACCTCTGGGTTAGATGCCGACATTTGTCTGAAACCTTTTATCGTGTGTCCAGCGACACTCAGCCGAGGGAAATGAATCTAAAGCCGCAAAGCCGAAGAGCAAAATAAACGCAGCCCCGCGGCCGAGCTATTGATCCTGAGGATTACAGCTTTAGACACATTAGATATTAAAGCTAAAGGAAATGAATGTGACGCTCTTTATCTCCCACTGCTGTCCATCTCTCTCTCTCTCTCTCTTCCCGTTTGAAATTCCCACTACTCCCTGCACCCAAGAATCAGACGCACCGTGTGCTACACTAAATATAGAACAGCCGAGAACAACTGCAGCAGTCTTACTCCTCAACTACACACTCACACACACACTCTTACAACTTCACATTCTCTAACTCAAGTGCACTCGGACACACACCCGGTCACACGCCTGATCACACGCCTGATCACACTCCAAAATTCCGTGTGTTTAGTAATTGCATCCAGTCACATAAGCACAAACTCCTCAGTCCATAGGCCACATTAATGGTTAACACACTGGGACGTGTCTCAAACCATCATACAGGCCGCATTAACACCGTCATTGGCTCACGGGGGGCGTGTCCCAAACCACACACACCCTATAAGTTATATAGGCCAAATGAAACTTTGTCAGCCCACTGTGGGCGTGTCCCAAACCATTAAACAGGCCACATTAACACCGTTGGCCGTCCACTGTGGGCGTGTCCCAAACCACACTCACTATTGGCTGTATGAGTTTCCATCATGTTGCATACTGAGGGATTTTTTTTTTTCGGCTGTACTTTTTTAAACTCTCTCTCTCTCACACACTCTCACACTCGCTCATAAAGCAGTGAGAAAGTGATGATAGTAAAAAGAAAGTTAAAATAAAAACAGTGAATATGGAGGAAGGCCACCAGCACTTTCTAAACTCCCCCAACACACACACACACACACACACACACACACACACTCTGATGTGAAACCGATTTTATGTCCCGGTTGTGCGTGTGTGATGAATTACGCTGGCAAGCATGAAGCTATTTTACACACAGGACTGCAACAACAGGGGAAATTATACGGAACTGTCAGTGAGGAACATCACTCTCTCTCTCTCTCTCTCTCTCTCTCTCTCTCTCTGTAAGAGTCTCTCAGAGGCAGAACATCTCCATTTAGGACGAGGCTCTGGAGCAGAGCTGCACAGGGGGAGAGGGGTACAGGCACGGAAAGAGCCGTTTTTGTGCCGTATATTTATAAACACCAGTTTATAACCAGCTGTGCACTTCAGGAGGAAATACTGCTGGGGGAGGAGAGAAGAGAAAAGAAAGAGAGAGAAAAGAGAGAGAGAGAGAAATGAAATTACACAGGTATAAGAAAGAAAGGAACCAAAGGAAAACTGTGATGTAACGAGTGTGAGACGACGCTGCTGATTGGTCGGCTGCTATAACAGACATCATCATCCTCATCATCATCCTCAGTGTGTCTCGGAGAGAGAGTGAGGTGAAGTGCTGTGAGGGCGAGTCACCTGCGCAGGTGAGGTCAGACTCGTCGTCGTTGTTGCCGCAGTCGTCAGCTCCGTCGCAGAGCCACTTCTTCGGGATGCAGCGGCTGTTCTGGCACTTAAACTGATCCAGAGGGCAGCTGCGATTCGCTAAGGAGGAAGACGCCTTTACTAAGAGGAAAAACAACCTCCATGTGTGTGTGTGTGTGTGTGTGTGGAGTAACATACAGCAGAGTTGTGCTTCTTCATCACTTCCATCTGAACAGTCCTCATCTCCATCACAGCGCCACATGAGCTGAATACAGCGATGATTCCTGCACAGAAACTCATCAGGACCGCACTGCTTCCTGTCTGATGACACCGCTGAGGCTGAGCGAGAACACACACACACACACACACACACACATACACACAATATAGAAGTTTATGGTGAGCTACTATTACCACTTTCGATCAGTGATCATCAGCAGCTTTTTTCCCCCATAAACCAACAAACACATAAATGAAATGAATTTGTCATGATGCTGGTTGAGATCTTCACTCGACTCCACACTGTGGTTCTGCATGCTGTGGTCCTGCACGCTGTGGTTCTGCACTTTGGGGTGTGTTTTCTTGAGTGAGAGCCCAAAAGAAAGACCCCCCGTGTGAAAGTCTATCTGTGGCCGACGTCTCCGCTGCCTGTGGCTTCACTCGAAGCTCATTTCAGCAGAACAGAGATCTGAACATGTGACAGCCTGTCAGTGTTATGACATCATAAAGTCCAGTGACCTATCAGGTGTCGGTATGCAAATGCGAGCCACGCTACAGGACACAGGAGTCAGGAGGTTATTTCCTCCTGCATGCGGAGTTCGATTTCCCGACTCATCTGTTTTTCATTCACCTTCTCGTCCGTGTTGCGCTGCTGCTGAAATTAACAAGCTGAATTAAAGTTTTCCTCCTACCACCTGTCCAGACTCTCCAGCAGAAATAACCTCCATTACGCGAGTGCTCACGAAGCTACACACCATGGAAACGTATCCTCAAAGGTACCACAGCGGCACTTAACGTCCAATTATCTGCCTTAATGATGGACTTTAATGGCGTTACGTGACTTTTAAAGGTACACAGTCTTCTCTCTGTCCTCGTCAATAAGATGTTCACACTCAATAAGATGTTTTCTCCCTCTCTCCCTCCCTCTCTCCCTCCCTCTCTCTCTCTCTCTCTCTCTCCTGTCTCTCTGCACACTCGCACCCTGTGAGTTTGGAGTTTCTTACATTTTGTTCTTCTGTTTTTGCATATCTGATCTGAGCTCATATATGTGTTTACAATCGATCAGACTTTGAGTGGCAGCAGGTCCTATTGATCAGTGCACCTACACCCACACACACACACACACATCCTTCGTTTTACTCAGCTAACCTCTCACTAACCCTGAAGGAGCGGTGTGATGGATTTCGGATTCCTGAAGGTAAACAGCCCCAGAAGCAGCAGGACAGAAGGATATTTTATTGAAGTTCCACACGCTGCACATCCTGACGTTCTAAAGATCTCCAGCTTTTCCCCCGCAGGCCGTCAGACTCAGTGTTTAAGCAGCAAGATCACGTAGCTTATAGACAATCTGTCTCCTTTCCTCTATGATGAGTGAAGGCGGTCCAGATAACAACTTCTAAAACACCACGACTGCACCTCATGTTTCCATAGCAACTGGTCAACAAGGCCACGGAGAGGAACTGCGGGCCTGAAGGGCTCTTCAATTAATTACTGACTCACAAAAAGTGTGAAAGGAAAACTCCCAGTATGTTTTAAAATCAAACATCTTTACACACAGAGGCTTTTCCAGAAGTGTAAAACATATTAAAACAATCAGGACTCAGTCTAATGAAGAAGATTACATGTAATAATATTTGAGCCGCACTTCTGTTGTTGATTCATCAACGTTGCAGTTTTCTAGGATTCAGAAGTATTGGAACACCATCAGGAAAAAGGTTCAACAGTCGACAGTGTTCGTTACAGTGAGACGCTTATTGAAGAGCTGAAGACTGAACTTCTGATTAAACACCGAGGACTGATATCCGACGGCGTCGTGACGATACACGTCCACACACTTCTGCTCCACACTGTCGACACTCTGAGGTGTTAAAGCATCCTCACTATAGCCCTGATCTCACTCCATCAGACTCTCACCAGAACTACGAGGACGAAGACTCACTTCTGATGAAGAGCTGAAGACAGCGGGGGTGCGTTAGTGACTCACAGCACAGAATAAAAAAAAAAATTTCATGAGGGAACACGAAAGATTGTTGACACACGGACAAAGTGGATTGAAAAGCAAAGGGGTTATGTCGGGACATGGTGTATTTCCCTTTTCTAAAAGTGAACTAAAACAAATTCTACAGGCAGCGTGCGGATAATTTTTGACTCACCCTCGTCTGTGCCTTACCTGAGCAGGTCAGGTTGTTTTTAAGCAGGTGGTGGTCGTCTGCACACGCACACACACGGCCACCAGGTACAGCGAGACACAGAGCGGAGACACCGCAGCCACCGCGCTGCAGCACACACGCGTTATTACCTACAGTACACACACACACACACACACACACACACACACACACAGGGAGAAGATGAAATATAGATTAGTTTATATGAAATAAAGTAATACATTTCTGTAGTTCAGTATTATTAGAGAGAGAGTATTAGTGATTTCTTTAGCTTTTGGTTCTGGGTAAAAGTCAGTAATGTGTGTTTATGGAATTCTCTCAGATGTTTGTAAACATATTGTTTTATGCGTCTCACTGCTGCCTGGTAACATTACCACCCGCAGCCGTTTCGCATCCTCTCTTAGCCTCACGCACTTTAATGCCTTCTCCGCATTTTCGTCGCATTAGCCGTGGCGTTCGGCTAATCCGCCATCAGCAGCAGGAGCAGCAGGAGCAGCAGGATAACGTGACTCCCGAACATCACGACGTGACTCGGCTACCTGTGTACAGATATTTACTGTATTTTATCTCCAAGGCAATTTCGCGCTCTGCTTGGATAACGATCACACGAGTGAAACAGGAGAGAAACAGGAGGAGATGGTGAGAAGGTGCACAAATTAGGATCCACACGGCCGTTATTAGGGCATTTCCACACGCCATTACACTGTTTATCTGTTTCTCTCTCAGCCCTGACTGTTCAATTCACCTGTTAGAGCTCGGCCTTCACAGTTCATTACTCACTAACAACACCACGTAGCCCCAAAAACACACGACCCACGCAGACGGAGGGAGCGAGGGAGAACAGTTACCGCCGCTCTAAACCAAACACTATTTATCTAATTATATCTGACCTCTTACTGTAAGGACATAATGCACAAAAATTACACAGCTCTGTGACTGACTCCTGGATGGCTCGTTTTGGGTCTGATGGGGAAATGAGATGAGGACCGTTCAACAGCCTGGAAAGTGGAAGCTGCTACTCTGGAAGAAAAAAAATCACGTCGATCAAAAATAAGTAACCTCTTCAAAACTACTTCTAACTCCAACTCCAAATTCTCACCAGTCGAAAATAATTGGGGTTCTACAGTGTGGAGACAGTGATTCAGCAAAAAGTACCGTCGGCTCTCCTGTGAATTACCTCAGTTTTGCACCATCTTATATCACAACCTCCACCCGGGTCTGTTCCAAAATATATATATATATAAATAAATATAAATGAGGATGATTGCTCAAACTGCTGGGAAGTTATGAAGGTTCGTTAGGTATCTGACACAAAACCGAAATTCACACAGGAACAAAATGACACTCAGAGGCTTTCTGACAAAAAAACAACTACTATGTCACTTTGCAAAACCTGCCAACCCAATTTTGGAAATACACACATGATCATGAGACATCCAGCCAAAAATCAAGTGCAAGAGATCAGATTAGATTGTCTCTGTGTGAGTCAGCCGTGCAGCCAGAGCTGTTGCTAAGGCAACTGGGCTAAACCACACCATTTCCACACACACACACACACACACACACAAACCTCAGCGCTGGATGGCCACTGTAGTTTGATTGTAGTAACATTCTGATGACATTCAAAGTTGATATAAGGTCAGAACAATGTTGTTTTAAGAAGATAGAATGACTCATAACGTTGGTTAAACGACCCAAACATAACATTGCACATACAGCCTCAAAACAACGTGACTAACCCTTATCTGGAGCGTTGATGCTGAAAAACATCCACACACTGAGCTCTTCCACGCTCCCTTAAGTTTCTAACAGGGTTCTGAATTCTGATCGGAGATCGGTCCGAACCCAACAGCCAACGTCGCCTCCCTGTTCCATTTTCTTCCAGAAATATTACCATGATGTGTGTCTCAGCTCACAACCTACTCTACCGTCTATTGTGTACTGTGTCACTCACACTTCAGCATGCCCCCTAGTGGTCCAGTGGCAAACACATGCTACACTCTCATCGCACTGTCCGGAGTTCCAGTCCCTTTCAGGCCATCAATTCAGTATTAATTTGATTTTAAAGTGCCGCTATTATGCTTTTTCAAATATGATCTTTCATGCCTTGTGTGTCATGTAGCTGTATGTGAACATAAACTATCTGCACTATCTGTGACGCCGACAGTGCACCATAAATGAAGTTTTTGTCTATTAAAAAAAAGAGTCGGCTCACATTCACCTAAACGAGTCGTTAGCAATTCTAGTTTTTCTCTGTTACGGATCCACGTCACTACGTAACATATTTGCATAATATCTACATCAGCCACGTTCTACATCGCGAACAACTTGCCCGCCATCTTACAATTAACGTTACCAGACTCTTGTTAATGTGACCGAGCATTCATGCCGGGTTCGTTTAAACACTTGAAAAAAAAACAATAAAAACGAGAGCACACGAAATCCTTTTTAACTGTTTATTCTCCACCATTCACCAAAACTGAACTCTCGCGAAACTGCCCCTTGCCCTACTACGGCAAACCCAGAGGGGAAAAATGCGTCGCACACACATATGCACATCACGAGCGCCCGAGCATCT
>CM060130.1:7585389-7632889 GCA_030522415.1 Channallabes apus
GCAGTATGAGGATGTTGTCTCTTAACTGTAAAAACCCCGCGCTGAAGCACGTGGTGTCCTTCAGGCGTACAGTGCTCATGTTCCTGACTGAGGCCACTCTGGACATCTCATTCAGGGTCACACATGAGGGGAAATCATACATGCTGTACGCCAGCACTGGGAGCATGAGGTGCTTCGAATGCGGGGACATCGGGCACAAAAAGTTCAGCTGCCCACATAGAGCACAGGGCAGGGAGGAGGCGGGGCCTAGTGGGGTCAGGACAGTGGGGCAGGATGGAGCGGGTTCCAGTGTGGTGCAGGGTGGGGGTGTAGTGGTGCAGGGTGGTGGTGCAGTAGTGCAGGGTGGGGGTGCAGTAGTGCAGGGTGGTGGTGATGTAATGGTGCAAGATGGTGGTGATGTAATGGTGCAAGATGGTGGTGATGTAATGGTGCAAGATGGTGGTGATGTATTGATGCAGGATAGTGGTGATGTGGAGCAGGGCGGGGGTGTAGTGGTGCAGGATAGTGGAGATGTGGTGCAGGAAGCTAGTGTAGAAGTGCAGGAGAGAGGGAGCTCCGGTGGGGAGCGTGCAGGCCCAATGGTGGTGTTGGGTGGAGGGAGCTCCAGTGTGCAGCAGTCAGATACTGCAGAGGGACAGGATGGGATCCAACCCACCATAGAGAACAGTGAAATGACTGATGGTGAGCAGATAAAAAAGAAAAGAAAAATAAGCACTCGGAACACACAGAAGGACGTAGCTCCGGCAGAGGGCTCGAACTTTATGAGGGAATCAGTTGCATTGGGGGGGTTAAATAGCATGGGTGGAGCGTGCAGTATTGAAGAACTACCATCACCTTTAGAGCAAGATGATGACTTCATAGATGAGGACTATGAAGATGACAGGTACTCTGATATATCAGACATCAGTGTGTCACATTTTGGGGGAGATCAGCAACTCTACACACTCGAGGACATAAAAGAATATTTGAAGAAAACGTATAAAAAAACTATTAACATCGAAGACCATTTCAAAAATGTTAAAAAATTTATAGCATCAGTGGCACACTTACAGCGTACCACAAACTATGACCATCTGAGTAAGAAAATGAGATGGAGATTAAAAGATCACATAAAGAAATGGCAGCGTTTTCATCCCAAGCAAAAATGAACACAACACACTGGGTGCTATCTGTCTTCCAGACTAAACTACATCACATGGGTGTTGTTTCTTTGGTTACAGCTGTTCTCCTATGCCTTTCTTTCCTTTTACCTCTTTTATTCATGGATAGGCTAAGAGTAGGTACTCTAAACATCAATGGGGGCAGGGATAGGAAAAGACAAGCTGTAGTAATACAATTTATTAAACAGAAAAACATAGATGTCGCTTTCCTACAAGAAACACATAGTGACAAAGACAACATGATAGAGTGGCAGATGAGGTGGGAAGACCAACTCTATTTTAGCCATGGAACAAATTTTAGTGCCGGGGTGGCAATTTTATTTTCAAAAAGACTAAAAGTAAATGTAACTAAAAGCATTGAGATAGAGCAAGGCCGTGTTTTAATAGTACAAGCTGAAATTGAAGGGCAAAATTTTTTATTTACCAACGTCTATGCCTCCAACAAAGGAAGTGAAAGAGCGAATACATTTCATAAAATAAAAGACGCAATTACACAACACAGTAACAACCACATTGTAGTCATGGGAGGAGACTGGAACTGCACAGTAGATTTTACAGTAGATAGGAACGCAGAAGAACCGCACTCTCAATCTTCTGAAGTCCTAAACAACATAATTAAAACATGTAGACTAGTAGACCCCTGGAGAGAAATGAACCAGGGGACAAAACAATATACATGGATAAAAACTACTGAAGAAAGAATAAGTGCTGCAAGACTGGACAGATTTTACATTACAAAAACTCACAGAAACAAAATTTTAACGAGCTCCATTCATCCTAGTGGCTTTTCTGACCACCACATGGCTACAATAGTTTTTACACTGCCTGACAAAACAAAACCTCGCTTCTACTGGTGTTTTAACTCAAAACTGCTCCAAGATCAAAATTTCTGTTTTAAATTCTTAATCTTTTGGGAGGAATGGAGAGGAAGGAAAGGGGATTTCACATCCTTAGGCACATGGTGGGAGGTGGGGAAAGTACAAATAAAAATATTCTGTCAACAATATACAACACACACAAATGCAATAAATAAAGGCGCAGTTGAAAAACTAGAGAGGGATATAACAAACCTAGAAAATGAACTAATTGAAAAAAACGAAGGTGAAAAAAGAAACTCTTTAGAACAAAAAAAGAAGACATTAAGCTCCTTTTTACACGAACAGGCCAAGGGAGCCCTCATCAGATCACAAATCTCCAACATCAAAGACATTGATGCCCCAACCACCTACTTCTTCAAACTAGAACGGAAAACACGACGACAAAACCAGATGATGTACTTAAAACGTCCGGATGGCAGCACAACTACATCGTGCGAAGAAATGAGAAGGATCGCAGTGGATTTTTATAAAGATCTTTACCGCAAGGAAACCACTGACCCGAAATGCAGCGAGGAGATAACAAACGAATTACCAAAACTAACAGAAGAACAAAAGGAAGACTTGGACATGGACATTGAACTACAGGAACTAAGTGCCGCAGTAAAACAGCTCTCTACTGGTCGAGCACCGGGCATTGATGGACTCCCAGCAGAATTCTACAAACATTTCTGGGAAACACTGGGGACAGATCTACATGAAGTTTTTAACTGGTCTTTTAACAACGGGAAACTACCTACAAGCTGCACACGGGCGGCTTTATCTCTGCTTCCAAAAAAAGGAGACTTGGGTCTTTTAAAAAACTGGAGACCTGTGGCCCTTTTATGCACAGACTATAAAATCTTATCAAAGTGTTTGGCAAACAGACTAAAAGAATATATAGGTGAAATAGTACACACAAGTCAAACTTACTGCATACCTGGACGCACAATAATGGACAATGTTTTTACAATACGTGACATGATAGAACTGTGCAAAATGAACTCTTATGACTTGGGTTTTTTATCTTTAGACCAAGAGAAAGCTTTCGATAGAGTAGACCACACCTACCTTTTTAACACATTAAAGGCATTTGGAATGGGAACAAGGTTCACAGCGTGGGTCAAGCTTTTATATATAGATGCTGCTATTATACTCAAAGTTGGAGGAGGGCTTAGCTATCCTTTCAAAATACAAAGAGGGATCAGACAAGGGTGTCCACTATCAGGGCAATTATACAGTTTGGCCATTGAACCTCTTTTACACCAATTAAGAAAAAACATGAACGGATTAGCAGATTATGGGATAACAAACAAAGTAGTGACATCAGCTTACGCAGATGATATAATGGTTTTTATCACCAAACAAGAAGACATGAACGTCCTCTCCAATAGCCTAAAAAAATATCAGGCCGCATCCTCTGCACGTGTCAATTGGAGCAAATGCGAAAGCTTAATAGCAGGTCAGTGGCAAGAAAAACAGGTTCCCAAACTCCCGGAGAACATGCAATGGGGAAAAACAGGCATCAAATACCTGGGAATATACCTAGGGGACGAAAACTACAGGCAGAAAAACTGGGAGGGATTGGTGGAGAAGGTAAGTGCAAAGTTGTCAAAATGGACCTGGGTCCTGCCCCAGCTATCCTACAGGGGGAGAGTGCTGGTTGCCAACAATTTGGTCGCCTCGATGCTGTGGCATAAGTTCACAGCTCTGGAACCACCGGAAACAACAGTCAGAGAGATTCAGAGAAGGATGGTGGATTTTTTTCTGGAACGGGCAACACTGGACACGAGCACCAGTTCTCTACCTGCCGACACAGGAAGGAGGCCAGGGCTTAATCGACCTACAAAGCCGAATAAAAACATTCCGTCTTCAGACAGCGCAAAGACTGCTCTACGAGAAGGAGACAACATGGACTAACACAGCATGTCAATTACTTCAAAAAATCGAGGATCTAAAATACGACAGACACTTGTTCATCATGAACTTAGACGAGATCAACACATCTAAAACATCAAAATTCTATCAGACAGTTTTAAAGGCGTGGTCTTCACTCTTGAAAATCAGCAGAACGGGAGACCAGCCATGCCTATGTGTAAACCAAGAGCCCCTTTTCAGCAACCCACTGATTCCAGCAACAATCCTGACATCCAAGAATCTACGTCAGCGCTTCCAGAAAGCCGGTATTATGAAACTTGGGGACTTGAGGGCTGGTGGAACTTGGAAACCAACAACCATGCTTGCAGAAGAGACAAAAATCCAGTCTCAACGTATACTGCAGAAAATAATGAGAGAAGTGATCCTAGCGCTGCCTCCAGAGTTTAAGGAGACCTTAGAACGGGACTCCGGAGGGGACCAGCAACCTTTCCCCCCTCTCTCCATCTCTGCAGCAGCAGAACGATCAGAAACCGACGGAGGAATACTGACTTTTAAAATACCACAACTGACAGACTTTGAAAACGCCACGAAGAAAGCCTTATACACTGCTACTGTGAAGGTGATCCATCAGAACTCTCTGGCCGGGGTAAAGGAATCGAGGTGGTCGGATCTGCTGGCATCGGGCTCTTCCCCACGAGGTAGCTGGAGGTCCCTGTACAAACCCCCTACAGAGAAGCGCACAGCTGATCTGCAGTGGAGGATCGTGCACGGGGCCGTGGCCACAAACAGACACGTAGCACATATCGACCCCACCATAGCTACAACATGCCCTTTCTGTGGGAGGGAGGAAACCATAGAGCACCTCTTTTTAAGATGCGAGAGGCTAAGGCCAATGTTCAATACCTTAAGGGAATGGACAACAAGTTTCGAGCAAGCCTTAACAGAAGGCATGTATATTTTTGGCCCAAAATACTCAGTCACGAACAAAAAAAAGATCTGCATAATAAACTTTTTAATTGGCAAAGCAAAACTGGCCACATGGCTCACAAGAAAAAATAAAATAAAAAATGATGGCACCCTAAACCCAGAAACCATGCTCAAAATTCTCGTCAAAACAAGACTAAAAATTGAATTCGCATATGCAACAATGACACACAAGCTGCAGGATTTCAATGAAGTTTGGGGACAAGAGGAAATTTTATGCAGTGTAGAAAATGACTTGCTTATTTTAACCTTCTAACATAACTATATGCACAGTGTATTTTATTTATCTATATTTATATATTTATTTATTTATTTATATATATTTTGTATTTATCTACACTTACTTAGTCATGAATGCTAGAATTGTTCTTTTAAAAAAAAAAAAAAAAAAAAAAAAAAAAAAAAAAAAAACCCTGATATTAGGGGCAAATATGTACATGAATATACATGTGTGTGGCTTTGTATGCATATAGATGTGAATATGTGTGTGTGTGTGTGTCTGTAGGTGTGCATGTATGTATATATATGTATATATATATAATTGTGTGTGTATATATGTATATATATGTGTACAAATGCGTGAAGGAGTGTAATACATAGGCGCATGCATGCATGTGTACATAGCATTCCTGTTGGCTTTTATCTGAATACTTACTTTTTTACATGTTTCTTTTTTCCTTACTAAATAAGACGAATATGACATGATTGTTTCATAATAAAAGACCCTTAAAGTCAAGTCAAGTCTCTCTCTCTCTGTCTCTCTCTCTCTCTCTCACTGTCTCTCTCTCTCTCTCACTGTCTCTCTCTGTCTCTCTCTCTCTCTTACTGTCTCTCTCTCTGTCTCTCTCTCTCTCACTGTCTCTCTCTCTCTCTTACTGTCTCTCTCTCTGTCTCTCTCTCTCTCACTGTCTCTCTCTCTCTCTCACTGTCTCTCTCTGTCTCTCTCTGTCTCTCTCTCTCTCGCTCTCTCACTGCCTCTCTCTCTCTCTCACTCTCTCTCTCTGAATGTCTTCACTTTACACACAAGCCGTTATGAAGCACTGACACTTCACACTTCTTACACTAATGTAAAATAAACGTCTACCGAACTTCACACTTCAAACAGCACCAACTCAACTTCATTAAACATGTTTTAAATATTTACTACTAATCAGTAAACATTCCTCTGAATGAACCGTTACTATGGAAACAATAAGGTTATTAAAACAAGGACATTAATATAAACCTGTCGCTCATGCGCTCCTCAAACATGACACACACCTTCTGACCAATCAGAGAGGAGAACGCGACTGCACCGTGGTCTAAAAGAAAGCGGAGAAGCTCCGGATCGTCTTCATGAGACTTCAAACATGTCAGGATTTAATTCAATAAAAACCTGTTTTAATTCATTCTGCACTATTACACCAGATTAAGCCGCATCTCGCTCGCTTGTAAAACGTGTCAGTGTGTGTTTTTTACAAACCAAGCGAGATGCGGCTTAATCTGGTGTAATAGTGCAGAATGAATTAAAACTTTTATGCATATTTATAAAACTTTGTGTCTATTTTCACTGATTGTTCAGTTACACTTGTGTAATTAAAACTGATTTTATAACAGTCTAAAATTTTAAACCGTTTAAATTCATGTATGTTTAATAAACTCACACCTGCACCTCATTAATCCTAATTAAGACGTGTGGGGAAATCTCCTTCAAAACAAGGGGTGTTCGAGTCAAACTGGGACTTTTGATTGTACAGAATAAACAAACAGTTCTGAGAGTAAAGACTCCCTTTATATCTCTATAGAAACCCCTGATACACTAATGTACTTATCCCAGTTTCTCACTAGTACTTGGACACCATTCAGGTAGAAAGTTCTCTCAGTACGCCAGAGTCATGTTTAGACTGTCTGTCTGATTCATGTCTGAATTCACGGCCTCCCAGGAACTCCTTATATGTGTGAGTGGTGTTGGTGAAAGAGTTGTGGATGCACAGATGCGTCTCATCCGTCTTGGAGCGAGGTCAGGACTGTATGGGGGCGTGGCGATAACTCCCAGCCGAGTTCCTGTGGTGTGTGAGTGGTGTTGGTGAAAGAGTTGCGGATGCACAGATGCGTCTCATCCGCAGGTTGATCTTCCGAGCTCCGCCTCCACCGGGATCGTCATCCACAGATGTACTGACTTCTTTAAAACGTTCTCACCGTTCAGATGTTTCACTATGTCTCAGAGTCTCATCACCGCACTGTGACCGAAGTCTTCTGTAAACGTCCATCACCTGTTTAACGGCCTCATTCACCATAATCACAAGTCCTGGTTTGACTCGAACGCTATAAAAAAAAATACTCACGGTTCTGAGAGTGCCGTTAAACTGGATTCTCTCGATGCGGTGGTGAAATGCGTCACACCAGTACAGCGTCTCCGCGGAGCGATCGAGACTCAAACCGTTCGGCCACAGGACGTCCGAGGAGACGAAAACCTGCCGGTGAGATCCGTCCATCCAGGCTCTCTCTATCCTCCCTCTGCTGTCGTTCACCTCGTCTTTCTCCCAGTCCGTCCAGTACATCCAGCTACGAGACAAAAGTGAGACAGTCTTACTCTCAGTGAATTATAAACACACCTATGACCCGAGTGTGAAGCGGTGATCAGTAAAAGAGTGTATTAGCTTCATAACACAGCCAGTGGAAATTCAATTCAATTCAATTTTATGTATATAGCGTTTTTACCCGGGGGGATTGTTTCAAAGCAACTTCACTAAATGAAAAGAAAATTTATTGAAGTGTGAGCGCCGAGGATGACGGCGACGGTGGCAAGGAAAAACTCCCTGAGATGGCATTAGGAAGAAACCTTGAGAGGAACCAGACTCAATCAGGGAACCCATCCTCATCTGGGTGAAACAGATAGAAATTATATAACATCATGTGTGTTATCCAGCTGAAAGTCCAATATAACAGAAGTTCTTTAAATTGACATGAAGTCCAGTTCAGCATAGGGACGAGTCAGTAGGTGCAGAGGGCAGATGAGGTCTTGATCACTGGAAGCACAGGAGCAGCATGTGTAGCTCCAACCATCATAAAGCTGAATCCAGCTGGAGCTGTTCCTTCTCTGGATGCCTCATGATCTTCGCAGGGTCGGCCTCTGACTACTGGAGCTCGCACAATCTCCAGATGCCTCGTGATGGGTAGAGGAAGGAAGAACAGGTGCGTAGTTCGCGTAGTTGCCGTTCATTATATTAGCAGCACTAGATGGGAGTGTGTATTTAGATGTAACGGAGTACGAGGTTATGTGATGAATTATGTGTGTGTCAGATTAAAGAGATGTGGCTGCAGTCTACTTTTAAACTGACAGTCTGTGTCTGAGCCCCGAACACTGTCTGGAAGGCTATTCCAAAGCTTAGGAGATAAATATGAGAATGCTCCGCCCCCTTTTGTAGATTTTGATATTCAGGGAATTACCAGAAGTCCGGAGTTTTGTGATCTTTAAAAAGTGTGGTGGACTGTGAAAATGCTTGCTCCTGATTGGCTGGGAGGATGGGAGAGTTCATCATGTGATTACTGTGCTACATTACAGCTCTGGTTGTTGTTTAGTCACCAGAACATCAACCACAATAAAGATTTATTTCAGCTCTGTATCCAGGACACACCAGCACTGTGACACAACACAGAACGTCAACAACACTCTCACACACTCACAAAAAAACTCAAATCAATATCTTAAAATAAAAATAGCATGAATCTAAAATCAGCTAATTTAACTTCTTTTTATTAAAATGTTTTTAAACAGATAGGATTTTCATATCTCTAAACTGTTTCACTCATTTATACTCTTTATGCTACTTCATAAACATTTCTATAAAAAAGAAAAGAAGGAAAGAATATTTTCCTTTCTCCCGAATTGTTACTAAAATCAATACATGTGTCGGGAAACAGGATAAAAAGCTCTGAAGTTCGCTGTATGTTTCAGATATCTTCACCGGCAGAGTGAATGTTTTAAAAATATAGCAGGTAACCATAGCAACAAGCGTTGGTTAATTAGATGAAGATCTCTGTTTTGCTCAATGAAACATAAAGCATCAGCAATGAAACAAAGAAGGAAGCAACTCTCAGTTCACTCAGCCTTATTCCTTACAGAGATTTAATCAGCGCAGGGTGTGTGTGTGTGTGTGTGTGTGTAAGTGTTCACCCCCCCCTTCCCCCTCTCCATATGGCCCCGCTGCATCCCTCGGAGTGACGGCTCCCGCTGTCAAACGGCACAAGATGAGAAGAGAAAGAACATGAAGTCATAAACACTGATCCATCATCTTAACACGCTCGCTCAGACAGGAAGTGACACGGAGACACCCAGAGACGGGGGGCGGGGGAGGGCGGGAAAAAGGATGGGAATGTCAGGAAGGGTCGCTCAATATCAGATCACCTGAGGAGTGCAGAATTTTCTCACTTTCTCTCTCTCTCTCTCTCACACACCCACACATACACACACACACACACACACACAAACACTGAGATGCTGTATTAAAACCCTCAGATTCAAGGGCAACCCAAAATGTTCTGTATTTTATTACACATCCTGTTTCTCACACACTAAACACTCCATCAGCACAAAAATAAACAAATGCACTTCACACGTCTCACACACACACTCACACACAGTTTAATAAGTGTGTGTGTGTGTGTGTGTGTGTGTGTGTATAGTGGTATAGACACCGGCAGTTCTCTTACATTAAACATATTAAAGCTCTTAATCAGAGCAGTTGGAGAACGTCGCTGCGGCAATTTACAATATTAATGTATTTCACTCTCTCTCTCTACATCTCTCTCTACATCTCTCTCTCTTCATCTCTCTCTCTCTCTCTCTATCATCCTTCTGAATCATCAGCAATTTACAAACGATCTCTCTATCCTCGTTTACCCCGGCTCTTCCTAATTACTGAGTCGTCCTTTATTTAACACAGACAGACAGAGTGATAGACTTTACAGCGTTAACACGGGCGTGCCTGTAAATAAGAAACGGCACACCCAGGGGAAGGTGCGCTTTTAGGAAAATTATCAACACAGGGGTGTAGGGCATAGCCTCCAGTCCTGTCCATACTGTTTATCAAATGCTGATGTGGTGCATCCAAGAAACAAGTGTGTGTTATAACAGCTCTATAACAGCACTATACCTGATCTATACCTGATCTATACCTGATCTATAACAGCTCTATAACTGCACTATAACTGATCTATAACAGCACTATACCTGATCTATACCTGATCTATACCTGATCTATAACAGCTCTATAACTGCACTATAACTGATCTATAACAGCTCTATAACTGCACTATACCTGCTCTATAACAGCACTATACCTGCTCTATAACAGCTCTATAACTGCACTATAACTGCACTATAACTGATCTTTAACAGCACTATACCTGCTCTATACCTGATGTATAACAGCTCTATAATAGCACTATAACAGCTCTATAACTGCACCATACATGCGCTATAACAGCACTATACCTGCTCTATACCTGATCTACAACAGCTCTATAACTGCACTATACCTGCTCTATAACTGAACTATACCTGATCTATAACAGCTCTATAACTGCACTATACCTGCTCTATAACAGCTCTATAACTGCACCATACATGCGCTATAACAGCACTATACCTGCTCTATACCTGATCTACAACAGCTCTATAACTGCACTATACCTGCTCTATAACTGAACTATACCTGATCTATAACAGCTCTATAACTGCACTATACCTGATCTATAATAGCTCTATAACTGCACTATAACTGCTCTATAACAGCTCTATAACTGCACCATACCTGCGCTATAACAGCACTATACCTGCTCTATAACAGCTCTATAACTGCACTATAACTGCACTATACCTGATCTATAACAGCTCTATAACTGCACCATACATGCGCTATAACAGCACTATACCTGCTCTATACCTGATGTATAACAGCTCTATACCAGCCCTATAACTGCACTATACCTGCTCTATAACAGCTCTATAACTGCACTATACCTGATCTATAACAGTTCTATAACAGCACTATACCTGATCTATAACAGCACTATACCTGCTCTATAACAGCTCTATAACTGCACTATACCTGCTCTATACCTGATCTATAACAGCACTATACCTGATCTATAACAGCTCTATAACTGCACTATACCTGCTCTATAACAGCTCTATAACTGCACTATAACTGCACTATAACTGATCTTTAACAGCACTATACCTGCTCTATACCTGATGTATAACAGCTCTATAATAGCACTATAACAGCTCTATAACTGCACCATACATGCGCTATAACAGCACTATACCTGCTCTATACCTGATCTACAACAGCTCTATAACTGCACTATACCTGCTCTATAACTGAACTATACCTGATCTATAACAGCTCTATAACTGCACTATACCTGCTCTATAACAGCTCTATAACTGCACTATAGCTGATCTATAACAGCTCTATAACAGCACTATACCTGAACTATAACAGTTCTATAACAGCTCTATAACTGCACTATAACTGCACTATAACTGATCTTTAACAGCACTATACCTGCTCTATACCTGATGTATAACAGCTCTATAACAGCACTATAACAGCTCTATAACTGCACCATACCTGCTCTATAACAGCACTATACCTGCTCTATGACAGCTCTATAACCGCACTATACCTGATCTATAACCGCACTATACCTGCTCTATACCTGATCTATAACAGCTCTATAACTGCACTATACCTGCTCTATAAATGGTCTATAACTGCACTATACCTGCTCTATAACAGCTCTATAACTGCACTATACCTGATCTATAATAGCTCTATAACTGCACTATACCTGCTCTATAACAGCTCTATAACTGCACCATACCTGCGCTATAACAGCACTATACCTGCTCTATAACAGCTCTATAACAGCTCTATAACTGCACTATACCTGATCTATAATAGCTCTATAACTGCACTATACCTGCTCTATAACAGCTCTATAACTGCACCATACATGCGCTATAACAGCACTATACCTGCTCTATACCTGATGTATAACAGCTCTATACCAGCCCTATAACTGCACTATACCTGCTCTATAACAGCTCTATAACTGCACTATACCTGATCTATAACAGTTCTATAACAGCACTATACCTGATCTATAACAGCACTATACCTGCTCTATAACAGCTCTATAACTGCACTATACCTGCTCTATACCTGATCTATAACAGCACTATACCTGATCTATAACAGCTTTATAACTGCACTATACCTGCTCTATAACAGCTCTATAACTGCACTATACCTGCTCTATAACAGCTCTATAATTGCACTATACCTGCTCTATAACAGCTCTATAACTGCACCATACCTGCGCTATAACAGCACTATACCTGCTCTATACCTGCTCTATAACTGCACTATACCTGATCTATAATAGCTCTATAACTGCACTATACCTGCTCTATAACAGCTCTATAACTGCACCATACATGCGCTATAACAGCACTATACCTGCTCTATACCTGATCTACAACAGCTCTATAACTGCACTATACCTGCTCTATAACTGAACTATACCTGATCTATAACAGCTCTATAACTGCACTATACCTGCTCTATAACAGTACTATACCTGCTCTATACCTGATGTATAACAGCTCTATAACAGCACTATACCTGAACTATAACAGTTCTATAACAGCTCTATAACTGCACTATAACTGATCTTTAACAGCACTATACCTGCTCTATACCTGATCTACAACAGCTCTATAACTGCACTATACCTGCTCTATAACTGAACTATACCTGATCTATAACAGCTCTATAACTGCACTATACCTGATCTATAACAGCTCTATAACTGCACTATACCTGCTCTATAACAGCTCTATAACTGCACTATAGCTGATCTATAACAGCTCTATAACAGCACTATACCTGAACTATAACAGTTCTATAACAGCTCTATAACTGCACTATAACTGCCCTATAACTGATCTTTAACAGCACTATACCTGCTCTATACCTGATGTATAACAGCTCTATAACAGCACTATAACAGCTCTATAACTGCACCATACCTGCTCTATAACTGTACTATACCTGATCTATAACAGTTCTATAACTGCACTATACCTGATCTATAACTGCTCTACAACTGCACTATACCTGATCTATAACAGCTCTATAAAAGCTCTATACCTCATCTATAACAGCTCTATAACAGCTCTATACCTGATTTATAACCGCTCAATAACTGCACTATACCTGCTCTATAACAGCTCTATAACTGCACCATACCTGATCTATAACAGCTCTACAACTGCACTATACTTGATCTATAACAGCTCTATAAAAGCTCTATACCTGATCTATAACAGCTCTATAACAGCTCTATACCTGATCTATAACAGCTCTATAACTGCACTATACCTGCTCTATACCTGATCTATAACAGCTCTATAAGTGCACTATAACTGCTCTATAACAACTCTAACTGCAATATACCTGATCTATAACAGCTCTATAATTGCACTATACCTGCTCTATAACAGCTCTATAACTGCACTATACCTGCTCTATAACAGCACTATACCTGCTCTATAACAGCACTATACCTGCTCTATACCTGATGTATAACAGCTCTATAACAGCTCTATAACTGCACTATACCTGCTCTATAACAGCACTATACCTGCTCTATACCTGCTCTATAGCAGCTCTATAACTGAACCATACCTGCTCTATAACTGCACCATACCTGCTCTATACCTGATGTATAACAGCTCTATAACAGCACTATACCTGATCTATAACAGCTCTATAACTGCACTATACCTGATCTATAACAGCTCTATAATTGCTCTATAACAGCTCTATAACTGCACTATACCTGCTCTATAACAGCTCTATAACTGCACTATACCTGCTCTATAACTGTACTATAACTGATCTATAACAGCTCTATAACTGCACTATACCTGATCTATAACAGCTCTATAATTGCACTATACCTGATCTATAACAGCACTATACCTGAACTATAACAGTTCTATAACAGCTCTATAACTGCACTATAACTGATCTTTAACAGCACTATACCTGCTCTATACCTGATGTATAACAGCTCTATAACAGCTCTATAACTGCACTATACCTGCTCTATAACAGCTCTATAACTGCACTATACCTGATCTATAACAGTTCTATAACAGCACTATACCTGATCTATAACAGCACTATACCTGCTCTATACCTGATGTATACCTGATCTATAACAGCTCTATAACTGCACTATACCTGCTCTATAACAGCTCTATAACTGCACTATACCTGCTCTATAACAGCACTATACCTGCTCTATAACAGCTCTATAACGGCACTACACCTGATCTATAACATCAGGTGGTCAGGTGTAGCTCAGTGGTTAAAGCATTGGACTACGGTTCGGAAGATCCCAGGTTCAAACCCCACAACCACCAAGTTCCCACTGTTGGGCCCTTGAGCAAGGCCCTTAACCCCCAACTGCTCAGATGTATAATGAGATAAAAATGTAAGTCGCTCTGGATAAGAGCGTCTGCCAAATGCCTAAATGTAAATGTAAATGTATAACAGCTCTATAACAGCACTATACCTGCTCTATAGCAGCTCTATAACACCTCCACACAGGACTAATAACATCTTTTAAGCTCACAACACTGACTGGACAATCATGGACACATTCAAGTGTGTACACTTGCACTAAATACTCATACATCTGGACAATTGCACATGTCACCTTTCATGCATATTTGCACAACCACTGACACTTTAATTCTATATACATATATACTCTATCTACCCTATATTTCTATATTTTTGCAATATTTTATTATGCCCTTATTGTACAGTTAATTTTACTAGTTAAAATTATTTCTTTAGTATTTCCTTTATATTGATTATTTATTTTACGTACAAGCTTTTATTTTCTTTTATTTTCTTTTATTTTTTTAAGGTCACTGGTGGTCGTATAAAGCATTTCACTGCATATTATACTGTGTATGATTGTGTATGTGACTAATAAAATTTGAATTTGATTTGAATTTGAAAATAACTGTACCATACCTGCTCTATAACAGCACTATACCTGCTCTATAACAGCTCTATAACTGCACTATACCTGATCTATAACAGTTCTATAACAGCACTATAAGTGCACTATAACTGCTCTATAACAACTCTAACTGCAATATACCTGATCTATAACAGCTCTATAATTGCACTATACCTGCTCTATAACAGCTCTATAACTGCACTATACATGCTCTATACCTGCTCTATAGCAGCTCTATAACTGCACCATAGCTGCTCTATAACAGCTCTATACCTGATCTATAACAGCTCTATAACTGCACTATACCTGCTCTATACCTGATCTATAACAGCTCTATAAGTGCACTATAACTGCTCTATAACAACTCTAACTGCAATATACCTGATCTATAACAGCTCTATAATTGCACTATACCTGCTCTATAACAGCTCTATAACTGCACTATACCTGCTCTATAACAGCACTATACCTGCTCTATAACAGCACTATACCTGCTCTATACCTGATGTATAACAGCTCTATAACAGCTCTATAACTGCACTATACCTGCTCTATAACAGCACTATACCTGCTCTATACCTGCTCTATAGCAGCTCTATAACTGAACCATACCTGCTCTATAACTGCACCATACCTGCTCTATACCTGATGTATAACAGCTCTATAACAGCACTATACCTGATCTATAACAGCTCTATAACTGCACTATACCTGCTCTATACCTGATCTAGAACAGCACTATACCTGATCTATAACAGCTCTATAACTGCACTATACCTGATCTATAACAGCTCTATAATTGCTCTATAACAGCTCTATAACTGCACTATACCTGCTCTATAACAGCTCTATAACTGCACTATACCTGCTCTATAACTGTACTATAACTGATCTATAACAGCTCTATAACTGCACTATACCTGATCTATAACAGCTCTATAATTGCACTATACCTGATCTATAACAGCACTATACCTGAACTATAACAGTTCTATAACAGCTCTATAACTGCACTATAACTGATCTTTAACAGCACTATACCTGCTCTATAACTGCACTATACCTGCTCTATAACAGCTCTATAACTGCACTATACCTGCTCTATAACAGCTCTATAACTGCACTATACCTGATCTATAACAGTTCTATAACAGCACTATACCTGATCTATAACAGCACTATACCTGCTCTATACCTGATGTATACCTGATCTATAACAGCTCTATAACTGCACTATACCTGCTCTATAACAGCTCTATAACTGCACTATACCTGCTCTATAACAGCACTATACCTGCTCTTTAACAGCTCTATAACGGCACTACACCTGATCTATAACAGCTCTATAACAGCACTATACCTGCTCTATAGCAGCTATATAACACCTCCACACAGGACTAATAACATCTTTTAAGCTCACAACACTGACTGGACAATCATGGACACATTCAAGTGTGTACACTTGCACTAAATACTCATACATCTGGACAATTGCACATGTCACCTTTCATGCATATTTGCACAACCACTGACACTTTAATTCTATATACATATATACTCTATCTACCCTATATTTCTATATTTTTGCAATATTTTATTATGCCCTTATTGTACAGTTAATTTTACTAGTTAAAATTATTTCTTTAGTATTTCCTTTATATTGATTATTTATTTTACGTACAAGCTTTTATTTTCTTTTATTTTTTTAAGGTCACTGGTGGTCGTATAAAGCATTTCACTGCATATTATACTGTGTATGATTGTGTATGTGACTAATAAAATTTGAATTTGATTTGAATTTGAAAATAACTGTACCATACCTGCTCTATAACAGCACTATACCTGCTCTATAACAGCTCTATAACTGCACTATACCTGATCTATAACAGTTCTATAACAGCACTATACATGCTCTATACCTGCTCTATAGCAGCTCTATAACTGCACCATAGCTGCTCTATAACTGCACCATACCTGCTCTATAACAGCACTATACCTGATCTATAACAGCTCTATAACTGCATTATACCTGGTCTATAACAGCTCTATAACTGCACTATACCTGCTCTATAACAGCTCTATAATTGCACTATACCTGCTCTATAACAGCTCTATAACTGCACTATACCTGCTCTATACCTGATCTATAACAGCACTATACCTGATCTATAACAGCTCTATAACTGCACTATACCTGCTCTATAACAGCTCTATAACTGCACTATACCTGCTCTATAACAGCTCTATAATTGCACTATACCTGCTCTATAACAGCTCTATAACTGCACCATACCTGCTCTATAACTGCACTATACCTGCTCTATACCTGATCTATAACAGCACTATACCTGATCTATAACAGCTCTATAACTGCACTATACCTGCTCTATAACAGCTCTATAACTGCACTATACCTGATCTATAACAGCTCTATAACTGCACTATACCTGCTCTATAACAGCTCTATAACTGCACTATACCTGCTCTATAACAGCACTATACCTGCTCTTTAACAGCTCTATAACGGCACTACACCTGATCTATAACAGCTCTATAACAGCACTATACCTGCTCTATAGCAGCTCTATAACACCTCCACACAGGACTAATAACATCTTTTAAGCTCACAACACTGACTGGACAATCATGGACACATTCAAGTGTGTACACTTGCACTAAATACTCATACATCTGGACAATTGCACATGTCACCTTTCATGCATATTTGCACAACCACTGACACTTTAATTCTATATACATATATACTCTATCTACCCTATATTTCTATATTTTTGCAATATTTTATTATGCCCTTATTGTACAGTTAATTTTACTAGTTAAAATTATTTCTTTAGTATTTCCTTTATATTGATTATTTATTTTACGTACAAGCTTTTATTTTCTTTTATTTTCTTTTATTTTTTTAAGGTCACTGGTGGTCGTATAAAGCATTTCACTGCATATTATACTGTGTATGATTGTGTATGTGACTAATAAAATTTGAATTTGATTTGAATTTGAAAATAACTGTACCATACCTGCTCTATAACAGCACTATACCTGCTCTATAACAGCTCTATAACTGCACTATACCTGATCTATAACAGTTCTATAACAGCACTATACATGCTCTATAACAGCTCTATAACTGCACCATACCTGCTCTATAACAGCTCTATAACAGCACTATACCTGCTCTATAACTGCACTATACCTGATCTATAATAGCTCTATAACTGCACTATACCTGCTCTATAACAGCTCTATAACTGCACCATACATGCGCTATAACAGCACTATACCTGCTCTATACCTGACCTACAACAGCTCTATAACTGCACTATACCTGCTCTATAACTGAACTATACCTGATCTATAACAGCTCTATAACTGCACTATACCTGCTCTATAACAGTACTATACCTGCTCTATACCTGATGTATAACAGCTCTATAACAGCACTATACCTGAACTATAACAGTTCTATAACAGCTCTATAACTGCACTATAACTGCACTATAACTGATCTTTAACAGCACTATACCTGCTCTATACCTGATGTATAACAGCTCTATAATAGCACTATAACAGCTCTATAACTGCACCATACATGCGCTATAACAGCACTATACCTGCTCTATACCTGATCTACAACAGCTCTATAACTGCACTATACCTGCTCTATAACTGAACTATACCTGATCTATAACAGCTCTATAACTGCACTATACCTGCTCTATAACAGCTCTATAACTGCACTATAGCTGATCTATAACAGCTCTATAACAGCACTATACCTGAACTATGACAGTTCTATAACAGCTCTATAACTGCACTATAACTGCCCTATAACTGATCTTTAACAGCACTATACCTGCTCTATACCTGATGTATAACAGCTCTATAACAGCACTATAACAGCTCTATAACTGCACCATACCTGCTCTATAACAGCACTATACCTGCTCTATGACAGCTCTATGACCGCACTATACCTGATCTATAACCGCACTATACCTGCTCTATACCTGATCTATAACAGCTCTATAACTGCACTATACCTGCTCTATAAATGGTCTATAACTGCACTATACCTGCTCTATAACAGCTCTATAACTGCACTATACCTGATCTATAACAGCTCTATAACTGCACTATACCTGCTCTATACCTGATCTATAACAGCTCTATAAGTGCACTATAACTGCTCTATAACAACTCTAACTGCAATATACCTGATCTATAACAGCTCTATAATTGCACTATACCTGCTCTATAACAGCTCTATAACTGCACTATACCTGCTCTATAACAGCACTATACCTGCTCTATAACAGCACTATACCTGCTCTATACCTGATGTATAACAGCTCTATAACAGCTCTATAACTGCACTATACCTGCTCTATAACAGCACTATACCTGCTCTATACCTGCTCTATAGCAGCTCTATAACTGAACCATACCTGCTCTATAACTGCACCATACCTGCTCTATACCTGATGTATAACAGCTCTATAACAGCACTATACCTGATCTATAACAGCTCTATAACTGCACTATACCTGCTCTATACCTGATCTAGAACAGCACTATACCTGATCTATAACAGCTCTATAACTGCACTATACCTGATCTATAACAGCTCTATAATTGCTCTATAACAGCTCTATAACTGCACTATACCTGCTCTATAACAGCTCTATAACTGCACTATACCTGCTCTATAACTGTACTATAACTGATCTATAACAGCTCTATAACTGCACTATACCTGATCTATAACAGCTCTATAATTGCACTATACCTGATCTATAACAGCACTATACCTGAACTATAACAGTTCTATAACAGCTCTATAACTGCACTATAACTGATCTTTAACAGCACTATACCTGCTCTATAACTGCACTATACCTGCTCTATAACAGCTCTATAACTGCACTATACCTGCTCTATAACAGCTCTATAACTGCACTATACCTGATCTATAACAGTTCTATAACAGCACTATACCTGATCTATAACAGCACTATACCTGCTCTATACCTGATGTATACCTGATCTATAACAGCTCTATAACTGCACTATACCTGCTCTATAACAGCTCTATAACTGCACTATACCTGCTCTATAACAGCACTATACCTGCTCTTTAACAGCTCTATAACGGCACTACACCTGATCTATAACAGCTCTATAACAGCACTATACCTGCTCTATAGCAGCTATATAACACCTCCACACAGGACTAATAACATCTTTTAAGCTCACAACACTGACTGGACAATCATGGACACATTCAAGTGTGTACACTTGCACTAAATACTCATACATCTGGACAATTGCACATGTCACCTTTCATGCATATTTGCACAACCACTGACACTTTAATTCTATATACATATATACTCTATCTACCCTATATTTCTATATTTTTGCAATATTTTATTATGCCCTTATTGTACAGTTAATTTTACTAGTTAAAATTATTTCTTTAGTATTTCCTTTATATTGATTATTTATTTTACGTACAAGCTTTTATTTTCTTTTATTTTCTTTTATTTTTTTAAGGTCACTGGTGGTCGTATAAAGCATTTCACTGCATATTATACTGTGTATGATTGTGTATGTGACTAATAAAATTTGAATTTGATTTGAATTTGAAAATAACTGTACCATACCTGCTCTATAACAGCACTATACCTGCTCTATAACAGCTCTATAACTGCACTATACCTGATCTATAACAGTTCTATAACAGCACTATACATGCTCTATACCTGCTCTATAGCAGCTCTATAACTGCACCATAGCTGCTCTATAACTGCACCATACCTGCTCTATAACAGCACTATACCTGATCTATAACAGCTCTATAACTGCACTATACCTGGTCTATAACAGCTCTATAACTGCACTATACCTGCTCTATAACAGCTCTATAATTGCACTATACCTGCTCTATAACAGCTCTATAACTGCACTATACCTGCTCTATACCTGATCTATAACAGCACTATACCTGATCTATAACAGCTCTATAACTGCACTATACCTGCTCTATAACAGCTCTATAACTGCACTATACCTGCTCTATAACAGCTCTATAATTGCACTATACCTGCTCTATAACAGCTCTATAACTGCACCATACCTGCTCTATAACTGCACTATACCTGCTCTATACCTGATCTATAACAGCACTATACCTGATCTATAACAGCTCTATAACTGCACTATACCTGCTCTATAACAGCTCTATAACTGCACTATACCTGATCTATAACAGCTCTATAACTGCACTATACCTGCTCTATAACAGCTCTATAACTGCACTATACCTGCTCTATAACAGCACTATACCTGCTCTTTAACAGCTCTATAACGGCACTACACCTGATCTATAACAGCTCTATAACAGCACTATACCTGCTCTATAGCAGCTCTATAACACCTCCACACAGGACTAATAACATCTTTTAAGCTCACAACACTGACTGGACAATCATGGACACATTCAAGTGTGTACACTTGCACTAAATACTCATACATCTGGACAATTGCACATGTCACCTTTCATGCATATTTGCACAACCACTGACACTTTAATTCTATATACATATATACTCTATCTACCCTATATTTCTATATTTTTGCAATATTTTATTATGCCCTTATTGTACAGTTAATTTTACTAGTTAAAATTATTTCTTTAGTATTTCCTTTATATTGATTATTTATTTTACGTACAAGCTTTTATTTTCTTTTATTTTCTTTTATTTTTTTAAGGTCACTGGTGGTCGTATAAAGCATTTCACTGCATATTATACTGTGTATGATTGTGTATGTGACTAATAAAATTTGAATTTGATTTGAATTTGAAAATAACTGTACCATACCTGCTCTATAACAGCACTATACCTGCTCTATAACAGCTCTATAACTGCACTATACCTGATCTATAACAGTTCTATAACAGCACTATACATGCTCTATACCTGCTCTATAGCAGCTCTATAACTGCACCATAGCTGCTCTATAACTGCACCATACCTGCTCTATAACAGCACTATACCTGATCTATAACAGCTCTATAACTGCACTATACCTGGTCTATAACAGCTCTATAACTGCACTATACCTGCTCTATAACAGCTCTATAATTGCACTATACCTGCTCTATAACAGCTCTATAACTGCACTATACCTGCTCTATACCTGATCTATAACAGCACTATACCTGATCTATAACAGCTCTATAACTGCACTATACCTGCTCTATAACAGCTCTATAACTGCACTATACCTGCTCTATAACAGCTCTATAATTGCACTATACCTGCTCTATAACAGCTCTATAACTGCACCATACCTGCTCTATAACAGCACTATACCTGCTCTATACCTGATCTATAACTGCACTATACCTGATCTATAACAGCTCTATAATTGCACTATACCTGCTCTATAACAGCTCTATAACTGCACCATACCTGCTCTATAACAGCTCTATAACAGCACTATACCTGCTCTATAACTGCACTATACCTGATCTATAATAGCTCTATAACTGCACTATACCTGCTCTATAACAGCTCTATAACTGCACCATACATGCGCTATAACAGCACTATACCTGCTCTATACCTGACCTACAACAGCTCTATAACTGCACTATACCTGCTCTATAACTGAACTATACCTGATCTATAACAGCTCTATAACTGCACTATACCTGCTCTATAACAGTACTATACCTGCTCTATACCTGATGTATAACAGCTCTATAACAGCACTATACCTGAACTATAACAGTTCTATAACAGCTCTATAACTGCACTATAACTGCACTATAACTGATCTTTAACAGCACTATACCTGCTCTATACCTGATGTATAACAGCTCTATAATAGCACTATAACAGCTCTATAACTGCACCATACATGCGCTATAACAGCACTATACCTGCTCTATACCTGATCTACAACAGCTCTATAACTGCACTATACCTGCTCTGTAACTGAACTATACCTGATCTATAACAGCTCTATAACTGCACTATACCTGCTCTATAACAGCTCTATAACTGCACTATAGCTGATCTATAACAGCTCTATAACAGCACTATACCTGAACTATGACAGTTCTATAACAGCTCTATAACTGCACTATAACTGCCCTATAACTGATCTTTAACAGCACTATACCTGCTCTATACCTGATGTATAACAGCTCTATAACAGCACTATAACAGCTCTATAACTGCACCATACCTGCTCTATAACAGCACTATACCTGCTCTATGACAGCTCTATAACCGCACTATACCTGATCTATAACCGCACTATACCTGCTCTATACCTGATCTATAACAGCTCTATAACTGCACTATACCTGCTCTATAAATGGTCTATAACTGCACTATACCTGCTCTATAACAGCTCTATAACTGCACTATACCTGATCTATAATAGCTCTATAACTGCACTATACCTGCTCTATAACAGCTCTATAACTGCACCATACCTGCGCTATAACAGCACTATACCTGCTCTATAACAGCTCTACAACAGCTCTATAACTGCACTATACCTGATCTATAATAGCTCTATAACTGCACTATACCTGCTCTATAACAGCTCTATAACTGCACCATACATGCGCTATAACAGCACTATACCTGCTCTATACCTGCTCTATACCTGATCTATAACAGCTCTATAACTGCACTATACCTGCTCTATAACTGCACTATACCTGATCTATAACAGCTCTATAATTGCACTATACCTGATCTATAACAGCTCTATACCTGCTCTATACCTGCTCTATAGGAGCTCTATAACTGAACCATACCTGCTCTATAACTGCACCATACCTGCTCTATACCTGATGTATAACAGCTCTATAACAGCACTATACCTGATCTATAACAGCTCTATAACTGCACTATACCTGCTCTATACCTGATCTATAACTGCACTATACCTGATCTATAACAGCTCTATAATTGCTCTATAACAGCTCTATAACTGCACTATACCTGCTCTATAACAGCTCTATAACTGCACTATACCTGCTCTATAACTGTACTATAACTGATCTATAACAGCTCTATAACTGCACTATACCTGATCTATAACAGCTCTATAATTGCACTATACCTGATCTATAACAGCACTATACCTGAACTATAACAGTTCTATAACAGCTCTATAACTGCACTATAACTGATCTTTAACAGCACTATACCTGCTCTATACCTGATGTATAACAGCTCTATAACAGCTCTATAACTGCACTATACCTGCTCTATAACAGCTCTATAACTGCACTATACCTGATCTATAACAGTTCTATAACAGCACTATACCTGATCTATAACAGCACTATACCTGCTCTATACCTGATGTATACCTGATCTATAACAGCTCTATAACTGCACTATACCTGCTCTATAACAGCTCTATAACTGCACTATACCTGCTCTATAACAGCTCAATAACTGCACTATACCTGATCTATAACAGTTCTATAACAGCACTATACCTGATCTATAACAGCACTATACCTGCTCTATAACAGCACTATACCTGCTCTATACCTGATGTATACCTGATCTATAACAGCTCTATAACTGCACTATACCTGCTCTATAACAGCTCTATAACTGCACTATACCTGCTCTATAACAGCTCAATAACTGCACTATACCTGATCTATAACAGTTCTATAACAGCACTATACCTGATCTTTAACAGCACTATACCTGCTCTATACCTGATGTATACCTGATCTATAACAGCTCTATAACTGCACTATACCTGCTCTATAACAGCTCTATAACTGCACTATACCTGCTCTATAACAGCTCTATAACTGCACTATACCTGCTCTATAACAGCTCAATAACTGCACTATACCTGATCTATAACAGTTCTATAACAGCACTATACCTGATCTATAACAGCACTATACCTGCTCTATAACAGCAGAATACCTGAACTATAACAGTTCTATAACAGCTCTATAACTGCACTATAACTGATCTATAACAGCACTATACCTGATCTTTAACAGCACTATACCTGCTCTATACCTGATGTATAACAGCTCTATAACTGCACTATACCTGCTCTCTGTCAAGATGGACTAACCTGAGGTGACCAGAAGACGTAGCTTTAGCGGTTAGCCCAATGTAGCGTGGAGGATAAACCCAAACGCGGAAAAAAGCGAGTAGGCAGGATAGCCACGCGATTTAGTCTAAGGACTCTCACAAAAATGGAGTAAGGGAAAAACACAAATTTAACCCGCGTCCTGTAGATACACACACAATAGCAAAAGACAAACGGAACCAACATGTGAGTACTCACGGTTTGCTGAAACGACAACTGGAGCTGACATGGGCCGAACTCAATGACTGAGCGGTAAGCCATCGTTTGTTTACCTCTTTTATACTTCCTGGTTTGGCGCCCGCCTTACTTCCGGGTCCTAGTGCCGGGCGCAGATTGAGTGTGCATGACAGTACCCCCCTGTCCAGGACCGGCTCCTGACGGTCCTGAGGTGGAGGATACCCGGTGACGGTAGTCTCGAATCAGTTCAGGGTCGAGAATGAACCGGGCCGGGATCCAAGATCGCTCCTCGGGGCCGTAGCCCTCCCAGTCAACCAGGTACTGAGTACCTCTGCCCCGAGGGCGCAAGTCGAGGATTCGGCGTACGGTGTAGGTGAGACCGCCGTCGATGATCCGGGGAGGAGGAGCTGGGGGGGTGGGTGGAATCATGGGTGATGTGATGAAGGGTTTGAATTGGGACAGGTGGAATACTGGATGGATCCGGAGCGCCGCAGGCAGCTGGAGCCGGTAGGTGACAGGGTTAATTCTGTGGGTGATGCGGTATGGTCCGATGAATCTGGGTGAAAGTTTTCTTGATTCGGTGTGAAGGTGGAGGTTTTTAGTGGAAAGCCATACCTTGTCACCTACGTGGTACAAGCGTCCCGGAGGATGTCGACCTCTGTTGCGGACCAACTGTTGGGCGGACGGTACATCAACCTCCGGTTCTGGGTGGTTGAACATCGAAGGTTGGAAACCGTAGCATACCTCAAATGGGCTTAGGTTGGTGGCAGAGGAGGTGTGGAGGTTGTGTGACAGTTCGGCCCAAATGAGGTAGCGCGCCCAGGAGCGCTGACGGTCTGCTATGAAACATCTCAGATAGCGCTCCAGCTGTTGGTTGGTCCGCTCCGTCTGACCGTTAGTCTGTGGGTGGTATCCAGATGATAGACTGCAGGTGGAGTCGATCAGACGGCAGAAGGCCTTCCAGAACCGGGCTGTGAACTGGGGCCCTCTGTCCGAGACGATGTCCTTGGGGAACCCATGCAGACGGACTACGTGCTCTAAAATCAGCTCTGCTGTTTCTTTGGCTGATGGGAGTCCGGCGAGAGCCACCAGATGCACGGCTTTAGAGAACCGGTCGACGATCGTGAGGATGGTGTCCTTTCCTTCGGAGGCCGGCAGGCCCGTGATGAAGTCGACGGCAATGTGCGTCCAGGGCCGTCGAGGAACTGGGAGTGGCTGTAGTTCTCCTGGGGCTGGTTGATTGGTGTTCTTGGCCCTGGCGCACACTGGGCATGCCTGGACGAACTCTTGGACGTCCTTCGTGATGGATGGCCACCAGAAATCCCGCTGGAGAAACTGGAGGGTCCGTCGTGTGCCCGGATGTCCCGAAATGGGTGAGGAGTGACCCCACTGGAGAACTTCTGATCTCATCTTCTCGGGCACAAAGAGTCGTCCAGGTGGCACACCTGCCGGTTCGGTCTCTGCAGCCTGTGCCTGGCGAACTCTCGTCTCCAGGTCTAATTGGAGTGGGGCGATGATCCTGGAGGAGGGAAGGACAGGCGCGGGGTCCGCCCGGGGAAAGTCCACCTCCAGCTGTCGGGAGAGAGCGTCCGCTTTTGTATTTTTGGAGCCCGGGCGGTATGAAAGGTGGAAATCATAATTTTCAAAAAACAATGCCCACCGCGCCTGTCGTGGATTTAACTGCTTTAGGTTCTTTATTGTAATGAGGTTTTGGTGGTCCGTCCAGACTATGAATGGCTCTCTGGCGCCCTGGAGCCAGTGACGCCACTCCTCCAGAGCCCACTTTATGGCCAGCAGCTCGCGGTCCCCTACCCCGTATCGCTGCTGAGTGGAGTCAAATTTTCTGGAGAAGAAACTACATGGGTGTAGTTTCTGATCTGGACCTCGTTGTGAGAGGATAGCTCCAGCGCCCACATCTGAAGCATCCACCTCCACAACGAATGATTTACTGACATCTGGGTGAAGGAGGATCGGTGCCGTGGTGAAGCGGTGACAAAGCGACCTGAAAGCGGAGACAGCTGCAGAGTTGAAGTGAAAAGGGAGAGATGAGGGACGGGTCAGGGCGGTTAGGGGGGCGGCAACTGTACTGTAGTCCCGGATAAAACGACGATAGAAATTCGCAAACCCGAGAAACCGTTGAAGCTGCTTGAGGGTCTTGGGTAGGGGCCAATGACGCACAACCTCTAGCTTCTGCGGGTCCATGGCCACACCCTGGGGCGAGATGACAAAACCCAGGAACGTGGTGGAGCGCTCGTGAAAAGCGCACTTTTCCAACTTACAGTACAGTTGATGGGCGAGTAATCTCTTTAGGACCGCCCTGACGTGCTGGGTATGTTCTTCCATGGTGCGTGAATAGATGAGTATGTCGTCCAGGTAAGCGAATGCCCACCGACCGAGCATGTCACGAAGGACGTCGTTAATCAGATGTTGAAATGCGGCGGGGGCATTACACAGTCCAAATGGGATGACGAGATTTTCATAGTGTCCAGTAGGGGTGATGAAGGCCGTCTTCCACTCATCGCCCTCTCTGATGCGCACCAAGTTGTAGGCGCTCCGGAGGTCCAACTTAGTAAAGATGGTGGCGCCAGAGAGGGCGTCCAGGGCTGAGTTAGTAAGAGGCAATGGGTGCCGGTTTTTGATAGTTATGTTGTTTAGCCCCCGATAGTCGACACAGGGACGAAGTTCACCGCGCCGCTTCTTCACGAAGAAGAACCCCGCGGCGGCAGGTGAGGAGGAGGGCCTAATGGTACCTTGGCGAAGGGCGTTGGTCACATACTCCTCCATAGCCTGCGTCTCTGTAGGTGTAAGCGAGTAGAGGTGGCCGCGGGGTGGGACTGTACCGGGTTGGAGGTCAATGGCGAGGTCGTAGGGACGATGCGGAGGAAGATGGGTAGCTCGCCGTTTGCAGAAAACCTCCGCCAGGTCCCGATACGGTTCTGGGATGGAGTTGGTGTCGACGTCGGGGGCCTCGGACTCCCTAGAGCACGTCCCAGCCGCTGCCCGCAGGCATAGTTCGGTGCAGGTCGCGCCCCATTGGAGAATCCGGTTCTGGGTCCAGGATATGAGGGGGTCATGTTGTAACAGCCAGGGATATCCAAGGATGATGGGAGGTGACGAGATGGAGGTGACGTAAAAGTGAAGCTGTTCTTGGTGTTGATCGATTGAGACGGTGATGGGTTCTGTTTGGGTGGTGATTGGGCTGGTGGATAGGGGGCAACCGTCGACAGATGTGATTCGAACGGGCTGGGATAACGTCTCGATTTTTACCCCCAATTTTTTGGCATAAGAAGAGTCAATGAAGTTACCTGCTGCCCCGGAGTCGATGAACGCAGCACTTCGGACTCGTTTGTGGCCAATCTGGAGGGATACCTGGACCGTAAGTCGAGAGATGGTGGCGTCGGTAGTGGTGGAGATCAGAAGTGGGCCCGGTGAGTCTCTCCCTCCGCTCACCGGGGGTGGGCGTTTCCCGGACGCAGTGGACAGATCGCCCGGTGATGTTCTGCTGACCCACAATATGCGCACAGACCCTCTCTGAACCGGCGTGCGCGCTCGGCTACGGTCAGGGAGGCGCGCCCTAATTGCATGGGTTCCCCGGCTCCGGTGTCAACCACGGCAGGAGGTGGAGAACCGACAGATTCCGGAGTGGTGGTGATGAAGGTTACCGGTGGTCTTGGAGTGGGGTGTGAAAAAGTGGGTGCAGGTGGCAGGGTGCGAGGGGCTGGCCTCGGGCGAGAGAGAAGGCGCTGGTCGATCCGGAGAGCGAGTTGGATCAGACCCTCCAGGGTTGCAGGAAGCTCTCGCCCGGCTAGTTCGTCCTTTATTCGCGAAGCCAGGCCCTCGTAGTAGGACGTCCGGAGCGCTGCATCGCCCCACGTGGTCTGAACGGCGAGGGTGCGAAACTCCGCTGTGTAGCGGCTCACGGGCAATCCTCCCTGCCTCAGGTGATAGAGTCTGGTGTCGGTCTCCACCTCGCCCGCTGGGTGTTCGAAGGCGAGTCTGAGTTGGTGGGTGAACTCATTGTATGAGTGGGCGGTGTCCGTATCTGCTTGTAGAACTGCCGTGGCCCACTCAGCTGCCTGCCCTTTTAGCAACGAGACGAGAAGAGCAATGCGAAGGCGATCGGTGGAGTACTTGGTGGCATTTAACTCAAAGACCAGATCGAGAGCTGTCAGAAATACACTGCACTTCCCATCCGTGCCGTTCCACTTCTCTGGTAGAGAAAGAAAAACATCAGAAGGGGGGGGGAGAGGGGGGATGATGCGGCGCCGCGGCCTCCGCGGCTTGCGATCGAGCAGTGACGTCATCAACAGCTGCGCGGAGATCCGCATTCTCCCGCCGGAGCTCAGCGACCTCGCGGCGGAGAGAAGCGAGATCCCCGGTTAGCTGATTGATGAGCGCGGCATGCTGATCTACAACGTCGCAGAGACTCGCATAATCCGCTGGGTTTACCGCGGAGGGCTCAGTCATTCTGTCAAGATGGACTAACCTGAGGTGACCAGAAGACGTAGCTTTAGCGGTTAGCCCAATGTAGCGTGGAGGATAAACCCAAATGCGGAAAAAAGCGAGTAGGCAGGATAGCCACGCGATTTAGGCTGAATCCCATTTCTACCCCTTACCCCTTCACATAGCCCTACCCCTCCGTTTGGCGCGTTCACGTGAAGGGGTAGGGGTGTCTCATTTCTCTTTTGGTTGGAGGGGGAGGGGGAAGGGCCAGATAGCCCTCCAAACGAAGATTTTTCAGGACCTCACTTCAAACGAAGGGCTAAGCGAAATTTTCAACATGGCTGCTCACTCGAGCAAACAGACCCATAAATGTAAATTTTTGCCATAAATAAAGATTTTTATGACAAGTTTTCATTATATGTATATTACCTCTAGTCTTGTGTTTGTGTTTATGGTGATGTTCTGTAAAGAAATGTTTGCAAAAAAATCGCTAAAGTTTGCTAGCGGCTAGCACCGATTGCACGATATTACAAATATATATTTTATTTTTATATATTTTTATAATTTATATTATGTATAGGGATGAAATACGGCGCGAAAAAACTTTGGGAGTGAGTAATCTCTCTCTTATTGCAATGTGTGATAAACATCGGCGCATGTCCTTTAACGTAACATTAGGAACTAGTGACAACGTATGATGACGTATAACAGTGTTGTAGTGGTGTCCCATTTCTTAGGGGAAAAATTTAAACCCTTCCCCCTTTCCACTTCGTTTCAAGGGACAAGGGGAAGGGGAAGGGGTAGGGGAAGGGGTAGGGGAAGGGGTAGAAAATAGAAATGGGATTCAGCCTTAGTCTAAGGACTCTCACAAAAACGGAGTAAGGGAAAAACACAAATTTAACCCGCGTCCTGTAGATACACACACAATAGCAAAAGACAAACGGAACCAACATGTGAGTACTCACGGTTTGCTGAAACGACAACTGGAGCTGACATGGGCCGAACTCAATGACTGAGCGGTAAGCCATCGTTTGTTTACCTCTTTTATACTTCCTGGTTTGGCGCCCGCCTTACTTCCGGGTCCTAGTGCCGGGCGCAGATTGAGTGTGCATGACACTCTCTAACAGCTCTATAACTGATCTATAACAGCACTATACCTGATCTTTAACAGCACTATACCTGATCTATACCTGATGTATAACAGCTCTATAACAGCTCTATAACTGCACTATACCTGATCTATAACAGTTCTATAACAGCACTATACCTGCTCTATACCTGATCTATAACAGCTCTATAACTGCACTATACCTGATCTATAACAACTCTAACTGCACTATACCTGATCTATAACAGCTCTATAACTGCACTATACCTGATCTATAACAGCTCTATAACTGCACTATACCTGCTCTATAACAGCACTATACCTGCTCTATACCTGATGTATAACAGCTCTATAACAGCTCTATAACTGCACTATAACAGTTCTATAACAGCTCTATAGCTGCACTATACCTGATCTATAACAGCTCTATACCTGATCTTTAACGGCTCTATAACAGCTCTATTCCTGATCTATAACAGCTCTATAACAGCACTATACCTGATCTATAACAGCTCTATAACAGCTCTATAACAGCACTATACCTGAACTATAACAGTTCTATAACAGCTCTATAGCTGCACTATACCTGATCTATAACAGCTCTATACCTGATCTTTAACGGCTCTATAACAGCTCTATTCCTGATCTATAACAGCTCTATAACAGCACTATACCTGATCTATAACAGCTCTATAACTGCACTATACCTGATCTATAACAGCTCTATAACAGCACTATACCTGAACTATAACAGCTCTATAACTGCACTATACCTGATCTATAACAGCTCTATAACAGCACTATACCTGAACTATAACAGTTCTATAACAGCTCTATAGCTGCACTATACCTGATCTATAACAGCTCTATAACAGCACTATACCTGATCTATAACAGCTCTATAACAGCACTATTCCTGCTCTACACCTGCTCTATAACAGCTCTATAACTGATCTATAACAGCACTATACCTGATCTATAACAGCTCTATAACTGCACTATGACTGATCTATAACACAGGGCTGATAGTGGAAAAAATTCCTGAGCCTGAACTTTTTTTCCTTGCCCCCGAGGTGAGTAGGGTTGAGGGTACTATGTATGCGACGCAGTTTTAACACATAACTTGTTGGCCCCTGGGCCCAAATATATAAACAGCCTATGAATAACCCTGATCATGATTATTGTCAAGTGGCTCTTTTTACTGTAGATATTTTCATATTTGCATTATGCCCCCAGTATTATTCAAGAAAACACAGCATTTTCTTCTCAATATGTTCAGGGACTAGATTGACATTAGTAGTCCATCTTAGTACAATCACTGGAAGTAAATGCTACAAATGCTACAGCCATACCAAGACAGGTCAGTAAGTGGCAATAATAGTACTCCAAATTACACAGGAATTGATTAACTAATTGATTATCCTCCGCTAATTTCTTACATAAAGTGACGAGTGGGTGGGCGATATTAAATGATAGGTCAAGCTCAGCAATGAAGGAGCACAAGTGAATTTTTAAATCAGTCACACGATCGGTCATTGAGGGTGGAATATTATGGCGTTATATTCCTGCCACAATTCTGAGCAATTCTGCACGTGCACTGTCTCACGTGCTCGCTCCATAGATATACTAGATGTCGCCTTGTGCCTCTAAGCATACGTCAACATCGCCGCCATCTTGGGTCGGGGATCTGAAGGAAGCGCCAAAGTTTCCCAGCATTCAGATCAACTCTGAAAATGCCAGACTTTTGTGCTGCACTGTAATCATTTAAGAAGCTGTAGTAGATATTTTCATGAACTGGATGTCTTCAAAGAATGGTTAACCTGTTATATACTGTAGCCTAATCATTTAATAAGTTGTTGTAAATACTGCAAGATGTTTTCACACTACGTACGCACGTTATGTTTGTTTTTGTGTTATATAACCATTTTACGCTGGGTCATTGTATTGCAGGCTTGCTGATGTACAAAATAAACCAGTACAATTCAAATGTTTTAATTAACATGTATTTTTAAGTATTGATATCACATCATTGGAGCCATTGTGTGTGCAGTAGACTTGGCTAAGGTAAGTAACAATAGTTAATTTTAACTTCACTGAAGTGGAAGAATAATAAACTTGCATCTAGTTTTGAAGTAGATTAATATCAAAAGCTTAAATTTTCTCTGGTCTCGATCATAAATACATGTCTGTCAGTTGGAACAAACAAAAAAACAAAACAAAAAATAATTAGAGATTTGGACGATTTATGATGATTTAATTTCTGCCTAGATGCAGATGTTCGGTTCCCCATCCTAACATTCTGAGGTCTGTTGGTCAGGAAGTCCATAATTGTTTTTTTTTTCCTGCTTTGTTTGTTTAACTCATGCCTTTAGTAATTTAAATTTTACTCTATTATTTATCTATTTATTTATATTTTATATATACTTTATTTTATATTATTCATGTTTTTCCATATCACTATCAGCATCATGGTAATTGTTTTGTGCATTGTAGAACAAATTAATTAGTTATGTAGGTGTGTCTAAGTATTGTATTGTATATGATATATCATATTTATGATAGAACATAGATTAATTATTTTACTTATATGATATATGTTCTATCATAAATAAATGTCTGACATTTATAATAAACCAAACGGATTGAAAATCGGTTGAAAATTAAGTAGATGAAGGTGATTTTAATCGTTGATACTGTGGTTCTCTGCCAATGTTGACTAATACAGAGTAGCCGCGGCTTCCCCCGACCCAAGATGGTGGCCGCGCTGACGCATCGTTCCTGATAACAGCTCTATAACTGCACTATACCTGATCTATAACAGCTCTATAACAGATCTACAACAGTTCTATAACTGCACTATACCTGATCTATAACTGCACTATACTTGATCTATAACTGCACTATACCTGCTCTATAACTGCACTATACTTGATCTATAACTGCACTATACCTGCTCTATAACAGCTCTATAACAGATCTACAACAGCTCTATAACTGCACTATACCTGATCTATAACTGCACTATACCTGCTCTATAACAGCTCTATAACAGATCTACAACAGCTCTATAACTGCACTATACCTGATCTATAACTGCACTATACCTGCTCTATAACAGCTCTATAACAGATCTACAACAGCTCTATAACTGCACTATACCTGATCTATAACTGCACTATACCTGCTCTATAGCTGCACTATACCTGATCTATAACTGCACTATACTTGATCTATAACTGCACTATACCTGCTCTATAACAGCTCTATAACAGATCTACAACAGCTCTATAACTGCACTATACCTGATCTATAACTGCACTATACCTGATCTATAACAGCTCTATAACAGATCTACAACAGCTCTATAACTGCACTATACCTGATCTATAACTGCACTATACCTGATCTATAACTGCACTATACCTGATCTATAACTGCACTATACTTGATCTATAACTGCACTATACCTGCTCTATAACAGATCTATAACAGCTCTATATCAGTGCTATACCTGATCTATAACAGATCTATAACAGCTCTATATCAGTGCTATACCTGATCTATAACAGTCAGATTAACAGTTAATACTCTGTACTCTTTCTCCAGCTCATTTTTATTGGTTAAACTACGGCAAGCCATCTGTGTGTGTGTGTGTGTGTGTGTGTGTGTGTGTGTGTGTGTGTGTGTGTGTGTGTGTGTGTGTTGTGCTTGCTAAGCAACCCTTCACACTCAGATCGATGGATGATGGATCAATCGCTAGAAACAATGGTGTGTGAAAAAACTCACAGAGGTGTTTAGAGAAGAACAGCAGAGAGATTTGTCCTTCAGCATGTGCGTGAAAGATGAGAGCACCGAGTCTCACTGCACACACACACTGTCTCTCTCTCTCTCTCTCTCTCTCTCCATCTCTGTCTGTCTGTCCCACTTTGAGTTTTCCGCTGTATTCGTCCTCCATCAGTCTCTTTCATTCTTCCTACTTTCTGTCTCAGTCACTCTGTCTCTTTCCTACAATCACTCTCTCTCTCTCTCCACTGTCTCTCTCACTTTATTTCTGTCTCCTCCTTCCTCCGTCTGGACATCGCTCTCTCTCTCTCTCTCTTTCTCTCCCATCTCTCCCACTCAGTCTGTCTCTGAATAATGAAGCAGTTATAACTGATATCAGCTGCTTCTGTTCCAGACCTGAAGCTCCCTCAGATTTCTGAAGAACTTTTTATTTTATATTTTAAAGTGTGTCACAGTCGGACAGAAACTCAGACTCACTTTGTCCCTTAAGCAGGAAAGTTGTCCTTAATGAATAGAGAGGATTGAATAAATTGTAGATATCCCCTGAGGATTAAAAGCGCCAGGTGTGGTGTGTCCCAGCTCGAGTGGCAGAGTGAATATATCACACACACACACAGACACCTTCGCCTACACCACGACATGAGGGAGAGAGAAGAAAGAGAGGAACAGGGGATTTCACTCACCGTGTGTGTGTATGTGTGTGTGTGTGTGTGTGTGTGTGTGTGTGTGTGTGTGTGTGTGTGTGTGTGTGTGTGTGTGTGTGTTTACCCTGCGGTGGGGTCGAGGGCGATGGCCCTGGGGTGAAACATCCCTCTGTCCAGGAGAGTCCTCCTGCTCTCTGTCCCTCGGTCCACACACATCACGCTGATGGACGTCCTGTGTCCAAAACTCGTCCAGTACAGGTTATTCCCCAACCAGTCCACGGCCATCCCCTCCACACCATACACACCTGCAGGAGACAGAGATACAGTGTGTGTGTGTGTGTGTGTGTTTGTGTCAGGTCCGTTCTGATTCTGGACAAACACTCTGACCTGTTTTACTCCACATTAATAAGAACATGATTCTATAAACTTTAGTCTATAGTCTCCTCCCCTTTACACCGGACTGCAGAGGGGGCGTGTCCCACACGCTGTAACACACGGCACGCAGGCGCTGATACACTCAAACGCTTCTGTTAGAACACTGTGGTGGTGAAGCTCCCCGGTGCAGTGTGTGCGCATGTGTGTGCATGTGTGTGTGTGTGTAATCTGTAATCACTCACACGCTGCTTCTGGTGTGAAATCAACTTTTATGCTCAGAAAGATTTTACATTAAACACAATGTGTGACCCTGACTAAAGCAACACACACACACACACACATAAACACACGCACAGTTATCTGTGTGACCAGGGATCTGAGATGGAGTTTGGCTGGAACAGCACTGATTAGACCTCTGCTTCCGCGCCTGACTTCGATAGGTTCCAGTCCAGAGGTTGTGTTGAGACTTTTACAGTGTCCATCATTTTGATAGACAGGGACTTAAAAAAACATAATCTACAGCCAGGTCCATAAATTTTGGAACTAAGATTTTTTTTTTTCCGACTTGTCACTCTGTACAGCAGTGCAGTCAAGACTTTCAGAGTCTGATAAATTTATAGCATTAACCAGTCAGGAATTACAGCCACTTCTATACACACACACACACACACACACGCTATGTGACAAAACAATCCAAATAGAAAGATCTAATTGTTTTTAACAGATATTATTTACGAACAAATTAAACGCTTAAAATTATTTCTAATCCATACTGGTTTTCATTTCCAGCCTAATGATTCTTACACAACTAATTTATCATTTCAAATTCTGACTCTATTTATTTTTAAGACGCAGCCTAATGAGGTCTTCATATTCTCATTGCCACAACAGACATTAATTATTATTATTATTATTATTAATAATAATAGTAGTTTATTTGTTGGAATGAATCTATGGGTCACAATTTCGGGGTTTGTTTTCTCAAGTATTAAAATAAAACAATTTATGTTTATGATGTCATCAGGATAATAAGAGTAAAGTTTGTATTAAAGTAACAAAAGTTTATTATTCATGAAAATAAAATTTAATCCTGACCTGTTCACAGAAGTGTATCATGTATCAGTGTAATAAAATGAACATTTAGATTTTATTCTCTATAGATCATAGTGTATATTTAGAGATGTTTTCACAGTGTGAGTTTTATCGTACATGAGCTGACTTGATGCAAATAAGATGCATCTAATTACCAATAAGATGTAATGCACCCTTTTTTACAGTCATCATTTAAAAGCAGCAGGTAAAGTTATTAATGATCAGCTCACCGTCTTTGATCACAGTTTCCCGTCCGGTCCCGTCCAGTTTCTGACGTCCGATCAGGAAGTCGGTCGAGTCGGCAAAATACACGTACTCATTTGCAGCGTGGAAGTCGAGGACACGTGGGCTCGCTAATCCTTCAATCTGAATCATCCACTCGTCACGTGAGCTCCCGTCAATCCCCAAACTGCGGACGACCCCAGGGCGACCTTTACTGTACATCACGAAGGGCTCGTCCTGCACCTCTGAGAACCAGATGACACCAGAGGATCATCATAATCATCATCATCATCATCATCAACACCATCACCATCACCACCATCACCTTCATCATGATCATCACCACCATCACGATCATCATCATCGTCATCACTATCAACATCATCATCATCATCATCACTATCACCATCATCACCATCATCACTATCAACATCATCACCATCATCACCATCACCATCATCACCATCATCATCATCACCATCATCATCATCATCATCACCTTCATCATGATCATCACCACCATCACGATCATCATCATCGTCATCACTATCAACATCATCATCATCATCATCATCACTATCACCATCATCACCATCATCACCATCACCATCATCACCATCATCATCATCACCATCATCACCATCACCATCATCACCATCATCATCATCATCACCTTCATCATGATCATCACCACCATCACGATCATCATCATCAACACCATCACCATCACCACCATCACCTTCATCATGATCATCACCACCATCACGATCATCATCATCAACACCATCACCATCACCACCATCACCTTCATCATGATCATCACGATCATCATCATCGTCATCACTATCAACATCATCATCGTCACCATAATCATCGTCACCATCATCATCATCAACATCACCATCATCATGATCATCATCATAACCATCATCCTCATCATCATTATCATCATCATCATCATCACCACCACTACCACAACCATCATCATCATCACCACCACTACCACAACCATCATCATCATCACCACCACTACCACAACCATCATCATCATCATCATCACTATCACCATCATCACCATCATCACTATCAACATCATCACCATCATCACCATCACCATCATCACCATCATCATCATCACCATCATCATCATCATCATCACCTTCATCATGATCATCACCACCATCACGATCATCATCATCGTCATCACTATCAACATCATCATCATCATCATCATCACTATCACCATCATCACCATCATCACCATCACCATCATCACCATCATCATCATCACCATCATCACCATCACCATCATCACCATCATCATCATCATCACCTTCATCATGATCATCACCACCATCACGATCATCATCATCAACACCATCACCATCACCACCATCACCTTCATCATGATCATCACCACCATCACGATCATCATCATCGTCATCACTATCAACATCATCATCATCACTATCACCATCATCACCATCATCACTATCAACATCATCACCATCATCATCATCACCATCATCATCATCATCATCAACACCATCACCATCACCACCATCACCTTCATCATGATCATCACCACCATCACGATCATCATCATCAACACCATCACCATCACCACCATCACCTTCATCATGATCATCATCACGATCATCATCATCGTCATCACTATCAACATCATCATCGTCACCATAATCATCGTCACCATCATCATCATCAACATCACCATCATCATGATCATCATCATAACCATCATCCTCATCATCATTATCATCATCATCATCATCACCACCACTACCACAACCATCATCATCATCACCACCACTACCACAACCATCATCATCATCACCACCACTACCACAACCATCATCATCATCATCATCACCACCACTACCACAACCATCATCATCATCATCATCACCACCACTACCACAACCATCATCATCATCATCGTCACCATAATCATCGTCACCATCATCATCATCACCATCATCATCACAATCATCATCATCACAATCATCATCATCATCACCAGGAGTAAACAAACTGTCCTGCCATAAAGGAAACAATTTGCAGAAATGTTCACTGACTTTAATAACAGAGTTTACTGTACAGCTCAACAGAAAATAAATTAATCAACTGATCTTTGACCATAAAGGAAAACACACACACACAATACCAATAAATGCCTGTGTGTGTGTGTGTGTGTGTGTGTGTGTGTGTGTGTGTGTGTGTGTGTGTGTGTGTGTGTGTGTGTGTGTGTGTGTGTGTGTGTGTGAGAGAGAGAGAGAGAGAGAGAGAGTGTGTGTGTGTGTGTGTGTGTGAGTGTGTGTGTGTGAGAGAGAGAGAGAGAGAGAGAGAGAGTGTGTGTGTGTGTGTGTGTGTGTGAGTGTTAGTGTGTGTGTGTGTGTGTGTGTGTGTGTGTGTGTGTGAGAGAGAGAGAGAGAGAGAGAGAGAGAGAGAGAGTGTGTGTGTGAGTGTGTGTGTGTGTGTGTGAGAGAGAGAGAGAGAGAGAGAGAGAGAGAGAGAGTGTGTGTGTGAGTGTGTGTGTGTGTGTGTGTGTGTGTGTGTGTGTTCACCTCTCTGGTCGAAGCTCAATTAATGATTTTATTAATTGGCTTATTTTCTGTTGAGCGCTGCACATTAAACTTTTAAAATAAAAACACTGACTCGAGCTAATTACATCAGTGTGATTACAGGCAGAACTAATTCTACTGATTCTGCGTTTAATCAGATACATCATTCTGTTCATAACCTCATAACATCAGTGTGTGTCTGTGTGTGTGTGTGTGTGTGTGTGTGTGTGTGTGTGTGTGTGTGTGTGTGTGTGTGTGTGTGTCTGTGTGTGTGTGTGTGTGTGTGTGTGTGTGTGTGTGTGTGTGTGTGTGTGTGTGTGTGTGTGTGTGTGTGTGTGTAAGAAAAAAATTGCTAAAGTAGGACAACACAAGGAACTCTGCGTGTGTTACACTTCAGCAAGCAGCAACGACTGTGACAGAAGGCAGATCGTGTGTGTTACATAATTAGCATAAGAGAGAGAGAGGAGGGGGAGGGGGGGGGGGAGGGGGGAGCAAGAAATACTAACAGAAAGAATGACAGACAACTAGAGAAGAGGAGAGAAAGAGTAGAGAATAAAGAGAACACTGTGAGTGTGAGTGTGTGTGTGTGTGTGTGTGTGTGTTACTTCTGCAGGACGTGGCATCCCCCAGGAGCAGATATCCGGTGCGGCAGCAACACACACGTGATTTGTAGCCGTTTCCGAGGAGACACACGTGTGCACATCCTCCTCTTCTGCCGCGATGATCCGTCTCACACGCGTGTGTTTTCACTGACCACAGAGAACGAACAGGTATCACATGACCAGGATGTTAACACACACACACACACACCGAGTGAAAGTGTAACCATTACACAACTATATATTGAGTATATGTGAGTAAACCACCATAATGCCTCCTGTGGCTCCTAAGGTCAAAGGTCAGGGTTCTTCCTACAGCTGTGTACAGTATATTCTCTGGAAATGATGTGTATCCTAAACATATTGACATATTTCTACACATGAACCATACAGTGTATACACACACACACACACACACACGGTTCTTTAATCGTCTGAGGAACAGGACAAAGGGTGTAAGGTGTTGACTCCGCCTCCAAATTCTTCAAATCTCAATCCGATCGAGTGTCTGTGTGAAGTTCTGGAGACACGAGTCTGATCCAATCTCACAACTTAGATACCACACACACACACACACACACACACACACACACATTCAGAGCTCCTGGTCTTGAGAGCAGGTGGTTTTTAATGTCATGATAAGAGTAGTAAAGCTTAAATAAACTTTAAATAAAGATCTGGTGCCGTTTGATCTGTTACTCTTTTATTTCTGTTTTAATCTTCACCAGCACTGGGTTTATAAATGACGTGAGGAAAACGAGCAGATGATTTATACATGTTTGGGTAAAGCGTGATGAGTACCTGCTCCAGCAAAGACTATTTATAAAATCAGGTGTTTACCCGAGGGCTGAGCGAGTTTGTGATAAACTCTCACTCCTTTCAGACTCTGAAGCGTGATAAGCGTGTGTGTGTCGCTGCCATTAAAGCGGTTTATCCTCAAAACGTCCACCGCGCTTCCTCTGGAAGGTTCCGAACACGCCGCAAACAGGAAGTCTTCAAAGAGCGCTAATCCGTGCAGGTGTGACACCTGGAGAGACAGAAAGAGGGAAAGAGAGAGAGAGAGAGAGATGAAGGGAAGAGGAAGAGTCGCGCCGGGCGGTCGTCACACCTCTTACACCCTTCAGCTTAATCACAAGTACGGCTCTGAGCGATTCAGCAGAAACGAGTCGCTGTAAATCCCTCAGGAAAAGAGAGGAAATCACAGCACATGTACACTCTGAAGTTTCACAACGCTCAGTCTGGACGTCAATCAGAGAGCTAGAACAGGAGTGTGAGCGGGAGAGCGCGATACTCCTTCTGGGACGAGGTGTGTGAGTGTGTGAGTGTTTATCTCCAAATGTCAGCAGCAATCTGAAATGTGCAACTTCTACCTGAAGCCTAAATGATACGTATTGCATCTATTTCATTTATAAACACTGTAAAACACACACACACACACACACACGGCTCTCTATGATGACTCATGAGTTATCATCCTTCCTTTTAATTTGTTTTTACTCACAGAATTTCCCCTAATGATCATGTGTCTGTTTCCACCATCATAATCCACAACCGCGATATAATCCAGGTAGACATCGGCCCAGTAAACGAGCTTCTTAATGAGGTCAAGGGTCAGCGCGGTGGGCTGTTCGGTCCCGGTGTCAACGATCCGGTTTCGACTGGACCCGTCCAGATCACAGCGCTCCAGCTTGGCCACGCTTCCGTAATCAGAGAAGAACAACTTCCTGAAGAGAGGAGAGAGGAAAGTCAGACACACACACACACACACACACACACACACACACACACTGCAAAGTTGTCTAATTAAAGGGGAGCAATTATTCACCATTCATGTCTGGATCATGTTGGACAGTCACATGGGTCTGTGTGTGTGTGTGTGTGTGTGTGTGTGTGTGTGTGTGTGTGTGTGTGTGTGTGTGTGTGTGAGTACAGGCATAAAGATGCATGCTGAGAAAAACACATTGCGTTTGTTTTATTTTTCTTCAAATGTCTCCATTTTCCTTTATGTTTTCAGGAGGAAAGTGGTTATTTGTTGAAGCTCCTCCTCCAGCTCTGGGCTTAGCTCCGCCCACGAGTGTAGTGTTGAGCATTAAACATGTACAGTGTGATGAAAGGCACCGCATGCTCTGCTGGTGGCTGATTATAAAAACACCAGGCTCTCTCTTTTTAATACTAAGTAAAGTGAATAAATGTATTTATATATTTTTTTTTGTTTGTTTGTTTACAGTGAACCCGTCTTTAGATCAGACTGCTCTCTGAACCATGCAGAAGTTTAAACCTGGTGTCTCGTGTGAGTGATGCTGCTCTGTAAAGGGACTGTAAGATTAGTACACGGTCAGGGTCGTACCAGAGAGACTGACTTTTTCTTTCTGTTAATCGTGACTGATGTCATCTAGCTAGACGAGGAATCAAGGACAGAGATTTAATAAAGCCATCAAGAACCCTACAGATCGTTACAGACTGCACACAGGACACTGGTTAATCTCAAACACAATACTGCAGAGACGTCACGCACCACCGGGGCTAACGCCGAACTCTAGACATGAGAGAAATCACAGCAGTCGAGTCCACTCGGTCTCTAATAGCTGCTCCATACAAGCAATTTACTCCAAAAAGCTCAATAATCTAAATAAGGATTATTGATATTTAACACTGAGTTAAATTGGACTAATACTCCGTCCTTTTAAGACCTTAATGGCTAGCTTAAAGGCTAAAACTAGCTTCTTATGAGGTGAGGTTTGCAGGTAATGGGGGTGTGGTTTGGCCATAGTGGGGTGTGGTTTGGCCATAGTGGGTGTGGTTTGGCTGTAGTGGGGTGTGGTTTGGCCATAGTGGGTGTGGTTTGGCCATAGTGGGGGTGTGGTTTGGCCATAGTGGGTGTGGTTTGGCTGTAGTGGGGTGTGGTTTGGCCATAGTGGGTGTGGTTTGGCTGTCCTGGGGTGTGGTTTGGCTGTAGTGGGGGTGTGGTTTGGGAGTAGTGGGGGTGTGGTTTGGCTGTAGTGGGGGTGTGGTTTGGGAGTAGTGGGGGTGTGGTTTGGGAGTAGTGGGGGTGTGGTTTGGCTGTAGTGGGGGTGTGGTTTGGGAGTAGTGGGGGTGTGGTTTGGGAGTAGTGGGGGTGTGGTTTGGCCATAGTGGGGTGTGGTTTGGCCGTAGTGGGTGTGGTTTGGGAGTAGTGGGGTGTGGTTTGGCTGTCCTGGGATGTGGTTTGGGAGTAGTGGGGGTGTGGTTTGGGAGTAGTGGGGGTGTGGTTTGGCTGTCCTGGGGTGTGGTTTGGGAGTAATGGGGGTGTGGTTTGGAAGTAGTGGGATGTGGTTTGGGTTTTGGCTTTACAGTTCTCACAATACACTGCAATAATTATCGGTTTTCTATTTTTTCTTCATATATGATTCTAAAGCACACACACACACGCACACACACACACAGATCCTAAGCCTGAACACGGACAGTCGTAAGTGAACCCTAGTGATGCAGTTTTGTGTGTGTGTGTGTGTGTGTGCGTGTGTGTGTGTGCGTGTGTAGGTGTGTGTGTGTGTGTGTGTGTGTGTGTGTGTGTGTGTGTGTTTAAGCGTGTGTGTGTGTGTGTGTGTGTGTGTGTGTGTCTGAGAACTCGACGGTACTCTGTGCTGATCAAAATCTGAAATATTGATGCTGTCATTAATATTCTAATACATTTCTTAAGTTTAATATTACATTGAATGTTGAGCAGGAGATAAGTGTGTGTGTGTGTGTGTGTGTGTGTGTGTGTGTGTGCTGTTTGAGTTTGTTTGACTAAATGTGAAATATGAAAAGCAGAGGAAGAAAGGAAGAACGCATGAGTGTGTGTTACAATGATGTTAGGGTCGTTAGGAGTGTGTGTGCTGAGGACGTGTAAACCGAGGCTGCTGATTGGCCGAATAGTGACTATAAAACTGGCCGCTCGAGAATGTAAAATGAAAACCCCATGAACCTACCCTGCTATCGGGTCCAGCGCGATTCCTCTGGGGTTGTGGATGTCCGTCTCTATTATCGTCACACACGCGTCCACTTTCTCACCACACACTGATATCCGGTCGCTCACACGATCCACAAAGTAGAAGTTTCCAGTGAGCCAGTCGATGGCCATATGTTCCACATCTCAAGGAGGTCAGGAAAAAAGAGGAAGAAGAAAACACACACACACACACACACACACACGCACGCTTAAGCGAAGGAATGCATATTTATGAAGGACGAGGACATTGTGCAGGTTTTCGGCTGTGCAGAGCTGATTTAAGATTCCGCTCAGCATCGGAGGCAAATTAATGATTGGAACGTTTACACAAGCTGTTCCGTGTAGAAAATTCCCACCTCGCCTCACACAGCTCAGATTCACCTTGATCGTATCGCCGACCTCGGAGTGCGTGTTCGTCATGTGATGAAACAGTCGGAATATTAAAAATGAGAATAATTTATAAGCAAAACCTACATCGTCTGGTTTAAAGCAGCGGAAACAGAATCTTTTTCAGGTCTGACGCCGAACAGCCTTATTGAGCAGAAAGCAAATAAATAAAAATAAATCACAGTCGTTAAGTTTTTCTGAGCATTGATTGGTTTTTATGGTGAACAGAGGCTGGTGTAAGAGAATTTAATCACCAATACTGTATATAATGTTATCATTTATAATATTACGTTTGTGAGTGACAGCACTGAGGGATAAAACTCTCCCATCAGCTCGTTATTGTGAGAACATTAACACTACAGCAGTGTGTTGACTGACAGTCGCACGTCCAACACCCTACAGTCTACTAATTCCCATCATCATCATCATCATCATAATAATAATAATAGTAGTAGTAGTAAGACTGCGTTTGATGATAAACTTCCTGATGATTGGAGGATTAAAAGTGAAGGTCCACTGAGAGTGAAATCCACCACGATGAAGTTCCTCCCTCTGATTGCGTCTCCAGCTGAGTTACAGCACCTGCTCCGTCCTCGAGTGATCGGGCTGATAATTACATTCAACTTCACCGTTCGACATTAAAGCTGACTAATTAACACCAGATTAAACACTTCACAAAGCAAAAGCAGGTGCAGGAAATAAATTAAAAAGCTGAAGGGAAAATTCTTCCTTAATAAATATATATATATATATATATATAAACAAATCCTTCGCATATTTAACCTTTACAACACTATGCCAAGGTGTTATTATTAATTTTTTTTTTTGCTTATTAATCTACTAAACACTTATAAAACACACAAACATGTTGCACACACACACACACACACTACACCACTCTGTACGTACTCTGCAGGTTCTGTGATATCCTTATCCGTCGTCTCTCTGCCTTGACGCCGCTACGCTTGTTCGTTTCCGCGCACCACAGCTGACCCGCTGAGATCCAGCACACCTCTGTGTCCAGCCGCACAAAGTCCAGGGTCTGAATTTCACCCGAGGGTGTGTGTGTGAGGTTAGAGACCAGCGTCCCGTTTAGGTGGGACATCAGGACTGAATCAGAGCTCGCTGTCAGCAGCAGCGGGGGCTCATCTCCAGGATCTGGGAAATATCAATGAGTTAATAAATATATAAATAAATAAATACAATGAACAAAGCATCAGCGTGTGACGAGCAGATTTAATACTCTGTTAGCAATAATCACAAAATGTAGCTCTGATACGACTTTAGACCTTTTAACCAGAAGTTAAAGGAATAAATTTATAAAGACAAAACAGTCTGCATTTTAGACTAAACACACACACACACACACACACACACACACACACACACAGGAGTGTTATGATAGAAAAATAATCCAAGTGAGTTCCGAGGAGACGTTTACATTTTGAAATTGTGGAGGCAGTTGAGCAAACCGCTCTCCTGATGATGTCATCTCTCACCTGCTTCACACATCACTCACCCACCTGGACACTACAAGGGGAAGGAAGTTAAAATGTTCAGTTCAGTGTTTAACACTGTAATTCCTCCTGGGACTCTGAACCCATCTCTGTGTCAGTGGATCTCCAACTTCCTGGCAGGATTAGGATTAAGATTATGGTAAGGATTAGGATTAGGTGTGTAGGATCAGCTGAGCGCATCATCCGCACCGAGCTCCCTGACCTACACTCCATCTACAGCAAGCGGTGCTGGACCAAGGCCAGGAAGATGGTGAAGGACCTCAGCCACCCCAGCAATGGACTGTTCTCTCTGTCTGGAAAAGCAGATTCCGCTCTCCCTGAAGACCAACACAGAGAGACTGAGGAGGAGCTTCTTCCCGCAGGCGGTACGGTCTCTGAACCAGAACACTACTCAGGACTAAACTAATGGAAAAGGGTCATTTTATTTAGGTAAAATGGGGAAGGAAAGGGTTAAAGGAGGGAGGATGTAAAGAAAAGGAAGGAAAGTTTGTGCACGTGCAGTTCCGGGGGCAGTGCCACACTGGCACACGGGCACACGGCTGACGATAGGTGGCGGTGGGCGGAGTGGCAGAACAGAGCAGCTCTCCGTGTGCGCGGCCTCAGGCAGGAGTCCTCGCCGCTTTCTTGGCTGGGACCGGGGGCCTTAACACAAATCTTCCTAGCAGTTTTTTACCTCTTCGGCGGCAGGGACACGAAGACGGGCTCGGCGTGGGAGCGAAGGTGCCTCGCGCAGCTCTTCCTCGCGCTGTCCTCAGCACGGAGATCAAAGGGCGGAATTCCAGTGTCCTTTATTTAAAGTCCCTGGGGTGCGTCAAATGGCCCCACCCTCATGCCACTCTCTCTCCTGCTCCACCGCATCACGTTCTTCCCGGACCTTGGACTAAACTCCACACCTTGCTTTAATAATGCGGAGCCCGAGATCCTATTAACGTTAATTATCGCCAGTCGGCCCGAATAGGTGGCTCCGTCCCTTTGCATACCTGCCAAAGGGGTGCCGCCTATCTAGGGAGCCTATGAAGTGAGCGATCACTGCCATCACAGGCGCACGCCATGACGATACAAAAGCACTACTTTTGCACTACTGCACTTTAAAGATGTACAATATCACTGCGGCTCATCGTCGTTCTATTTCACACTCCGTGAACACACACCGTACTGCTGCTGCATCACACATTCCACACTTAACACTCTTTATTCACACAAGTCTTACATTTTTATGTACTTCACATATTTCTACCTTTCACTTTACTTTATTCTATTTTATTGTAACAAAGATAGTAGATTTTATATTATATATTGTTTATGTTTTTTTATTCTTTCCTATTAGCATTTATGCCTCATTACTTACTTTTTCCTTTTCAAGGTCACAAACAGTGGTGTAAGCATTTCACTGTGTATCACATTGTGTCTGATTGTGTAGGTGACATATAAAAAATTTTAATTTGTCTGAT
>CM060130.1:7640389-7647889 GCA_030522415.1 Channallabes apus
AAGCTGGCAGAATACAGACAGCAGGAGAATCGCATGGTAAAATCTGAATCAGTGGACAGCAAAGCACAAATGGCTTCATTCAAAGTTTCATACAGAATTGGCCAGTGTAAAAAAACTACAAACGATTGCTGAGCAGCTAATAAACATGGGGTCAATTATGCAAAGATAAGTGACAACGTAAGCCTTTTATAACAATTGCACGTGTATTTTATCTGTTTTGAACTTGGTGTTGTTTGATCTTATTGGTTTAGAAATTGATATTTCAATAAACAGTAAACTTGGCAGATTTCGTTATTATTTTGTTGACAAGTGGGGCTTGAAAATTTGCTCACCCCCTTAAGTGGGGAATGACAGAAAAAGTTTGAGAACCACTGGTCTAGACAATCTGTTAAACGTACAAAGGAATTAGTGAGTTAAAGACCGACGGCTGGAAACAAATTAAACCTGATCACGCTCACTCTGGAGGTTTACACGTTCTCATATAATCTCCATGACTGCACGGCCCACACGCTGTACACTCCGATACACTAGGTGGCAGTACGCTGCTCGTTGGTCTGAGACGAACCAAAGAAAGAGAGAGAAGAGAGGAAGAAGGTAGTCTGAGGCTAAAACATACGTCTGTAACAGCTGCTGAACCACAAGCCCTTCGCTCCGTCTGATGTAGTGCCTGTGTGACGCAGACCCAGAGTCTTCAGTGCATCTATGTCTCTCTCTCTCTGTCTGTCTCTGTCTGTCTCTCTCAGTCTGTCTCTCTCTCTCTGTCTGCCTCTCTGTCTCTGTCTCTCTCTCTGTCTCTCTCTGTCTGTCTCTCTGTCTCACTCTCTGGCTGTCTGTCTCTCTCTCAGTCTGTCTGTCTGCCTCTCTGTCTCAGTCTCTCTCAGTCTCTCTCTCAGTCTCTCTCTGTCTGTCTCTGTCTCTCTGTCTGTCTCTGTCTGCCTCTCTCTCTCTCTCTGTCTGTCTCTTTCTGTCTCTCTCTCTCTGTCTGTCTGTCTCTCTCTCTTTCTGTCTCTCTCTCTCTGTCTGTCTGTCTCTCTCTCTGTCTGTCTGTCTCTCTCTCTGTCTGTCTGTCTCTCTGTGTCTCTGTCTCTCTCTCTCTGTCTGTCTCTCTGTCTCTCTCTCTCTGTCTGTCTCTCTGTCTCTGTCTGTCTCTCTGTCTGTCTCTCTCTGTCTGTCTGTCTCTCTCTCTGTCTGTTCTTTAACCGAGTGTTGTTCATGTAACACAGGAGTGTAGATCAGGGCGTAATCCTGCTGCTGTTCGTAGATTTATGAAGCTGTTCTGCTGATCTTTATCACAGCTCTACCACAGAACCCTCTCACCTGACTATGTAATAAACACAGCGGAAACATTGATTCAGTGACGTAACGCGACTCTTCTGTGTGATGATTCACGTCTCACCACACAATCGCATTTCTTTATAATAATATTTTACATTACGGTTTTTTTCAATCGCTAACAAACGCTTACCCATACTTCAGATACTTTTTCTAAACTCTTAACACAGACTCACACCTACAAAACACAATTGGCCAAATGGATAATTTTCTTATCAAAAATACATTTTGTTAAATATATACTAACTCTTCATTTCAAAATAGAACACATCTTTCTCTGCACACACTAACTTTACAAAAACACTATGAATCTGACTCAAAATGAAATTATTCTGTCAAAGAATAACACTTGTTTTCACTTCACAAGGTACATGCAGTCAATCAAAGTACACCAGGTTTCAAAATACTGGCTATTATTGACATTACAAAAACTGCATAGACTTTTATGTTTCAGTTTTACAGGTATTTGCATGCAAAACATGCAATCCAGCATTTTGACACCAGAAATGTCTTGGTTGGTAACTGTATGTCCACATGTACAGTAATGTTCACATTCAAAAGCATTCCAGTAAAAAGCAAACAAGTTTTTTTTTCTCTACTGTTTACTACAGGAGGTACAGTAGAAACACGGAATGATAGAACAGAAAACGTTTTACAGTATTGCTTACAGTGAACAAAATATCCATGAAACACACAAGAGCATTCTGAACAAAAAAACAACAGCAAAAAGCCAAGATAAAAAGGGGGGGAGGGGGAGGGGGGCTAAAAAAAGGCAAAAAAAATTGCATCTAATCTCTGCGATCTTCAGGGTTAGGCCACATGTTATCATCAACATCACATCTGATGTTATCCAAGTCGATGCACCTGGGATAAAACCGCCTGGTATGTCGGATCCACCCTTGGCAATCATCAACTGTGATGTCCCTGGAGCCAGCATCCATGGCTTCAAGGAGGGACATCTGGTCATGTGGCTGATGGTCATAAACCTTCCACCTCCATGCAGAAAAGAACTCGTCTATGGGGTTGAGGAAAGGTGAATAGGGTGTAAGGAAGAGACTTACCAGTCTTGGGTGGACTTCAAACCATGTTGTTATTGCTTGCGAGTGATGGAAAGCCACATTGTCCCAGGTAATTACAAAGGTCCTCATGTTTTCACCCTCCTGACCCTGCTCTGGAACCAGGCGCTGGTGGAGATCATTGAGAAAGGCAAGCAAGCGCTCTGTATTATAGGGTCCAACCTGACATCTGTGAAGGAGTAATCCTGCATTTGCAATTGCTGCACACATGGTAATGTTTGCCCCTCTCTGTCCTGGCACATCAACTGTGGCCCTTTTTCCAATTACATTTCGTCCACGTCGACGCCTTTTGGCCAGATTGAATCCTGCCTCATCGATGTATATGAATTCATGAGGGGCCTGGTTGGCCTCCAATTCCATAACTCTCTGAAACAAAGTTTATGTAAGTCATGTTATTACTGTATACCATACTGTACTGTAACCTAGTATTGTGTAGGTTACAGTACCTACTTGCACAGTGCAAAGCTTATAGAACTGGACATTGAATTGAATATACACTATACCTGGACATATTGTCGTCGTAGCTCCTTGACCCTCTCACTGTTCCTCTCAAAGGGAACAGTGTAGAGCTGCTTCATCCGCACTCTGTGTTTGGACAATGTCCGCGTAATGGTTGTGAGGCTGATTCTATCGATATTGTCAAATATCTCATGGTCCGCCACAATTCTAGTTTGAGTTTCACGCAGTTTTATTGCATTATTTGCAGCAACCATTTCTACAATGGAAAGCTCTTGATCATTACTGAGGAGCTTTCCTCTTCCCCCAGAGGGTGGAAGACGTTGCATTCTTTAGAAAAACAAAAAATTCAACATATGCATTACTGTATGACCATATTGACATGTCAAGTGAGAATAGAAACAATCCATGTAAAATGCAACACTTACCTGTTGGTTTGTTGAAAGATGCGTATAATGGAGGCAACCGTTGACCGCCTCAAATTGGGCTGCACTCTTTCACCAGCCTCTCTTAGTGAAAGACCATGGTTGATTACATGGTCAATGATAGTGGCACGAATTTCATCACTGACTACTGTTCTTGCAGCCCTTGGAATGCCACCACCACGCATTCTTACACCTCTACCTTGCCCTCTCCTTGGGCCTGCTCTTCTCCCTGGGCCCCTTGCTCTTACTCTTCCTCGACCAGACATTACAGTGTTTGTCTTTTTTTTTGTTTCCAAAAACATCACTCCTCAAAGTCTTGCCTTATAAACCCCACTGAGTCTAAGCCAGAATGGAATAAGCTGTGGTTGGCCCAATTTACCCAACATAAATCAATTGTTTGTTTATTATCAACTGAGATATATTTTTGATATTGATATTGTTTTTGAACTGATATCATTGCAGAAGCAGAGGTTTTTATACTGTATCTAAGGTTTGGAATATTGTTTTTGCTATTGTGGGATGTTGTGTGTTAACATTCGTAAATACTACAAAAACAGTCCATAATTTTGTTGGGAGGTATAGCTTGTCTGTTAAGAAAATGTAAGCATTGTGGAAATGTGTTCACTGACTGCATATTGGGTGAAAACGACATGAAATGTGTGAATGGTATGGCCACAAAAGACCCATGCTGTGCTAATTGTGTTTAGAGTTTTGAAAATGTGACAACTGTTTGGACAAACGCTTGTTAGCGACTGAAAAAAACTGTAATATATGTTCACATTTCAGGTAGTAACGCGTAGCGCCCCCGTGTGGTGGGAGCAAATACATTTTCTTTAGAATTGTAATAAAATCTCAAATCTACCCTGGTGAAACCCGTCTGCTTTAAAGATGAGAAACACTCCTGATCGACTGAGCTTTAGGAAAACGAGTCAGTTGCGTGAGGGATCAGCAGGGGTTCTTTGATGGTTCCGGGAACCTTCAGAACCGCAGGCTTAGACAGAGCGCTTGGTCTCTGCAGGACGACTGTCACGTTCAGGACAGACCTTCACTCCAAACACGCCGCTCACGCCTCGGGCTTCTGCTCCGTCCTGAAGGACGACGTGTCCTGTGATTGTTCAAAACACTGTACTGCTTTACTCACACACACACACACACACACACACACACACACACACACACACTATCATGAGTGGCTCATCCTGCACAAATGTCTGGCGATTTAAGGGAAAAAGATCTACACTTAAGCGTTTTGAATAAGAAATGAAGCCCATGGAATGCGCCGCGCGCTGATCGAACAAAACCGCTTTGTATTGTAATAGTGGAATTTATGGAGCGCTAAGCGGCGCACGCTCACGCCGAGGCCTGTAAATCTGATGGTTATGGCTCACTATTGACAGTAACCTTGAGCTGGAGGGAGTCCTTTTGTGAAATGAATCAAAAGAAACACACTAAACCGCCACTTAAACTTAAAACTGCTGAATCACACACTCGTAATGTGTTAGCGTCTGTCCGTTTTTATAAAAAAAAAAAAAAAAAAAAGGTCTTTATGTTCTCGCGGCGTTGCAGACGAGTGCCGGCGCCGCTCTACTGTGTGAAAGGTTAAAGCAGTGCACACATCAGGTATTAAACATTTATATTAACGGTCCTTAATGAAGTGCACTAAGAAGGCAATAAGAGGCGGAGCTTAAATAAAACTGACCTCAGACTATGTTCACAGTCTGAGATAAATAACGCACTAATCAGAGGGAGCTCGGCTTGGTTCTCACACTAACGAGAGTTCAGGTGACGTACACCAGCTCTGGGTAGAAACTAAAGCTGTGAGCGAGTGGTTAGTGCTGTAGTGACGTCAGCACTGTAAACCCTCAGGATGTAATCACACAATCCCGACTCCATGAATACTCTCGTCCTGCTCTCAGCCAATCAGAAGGCGCCGTTCTCACGCATCACACAGACAGAGTCTATGTAGGTTTATAAACTGTGAGACTGAGAGGACAGGAGGAGTGATGATGAACACAGTCAGGCCGCTGGATAAATAAAGTCAGAGAGAAAACGCTGCTGTCCAGAACGTCCTCTCTACAGCGGGACGGCAATCTCACACACTTCACCGCTCACCAAACCAGCACGCTCACACTCACACTCACACTCACTCACACTCACAGATCCACACCACGGATTATTAAAATATTAACTCAGGACTGCCCGGAAAAAAAGACATGTCCGCTCTCTCTCTCTCTTTCCTAGTCTTTATGTCTCGCACTTTGTCTCACTCTCTCTCCTTCACACTGCACTAGAGTTCAGAACAGAGCTGAAGTTCCTGCAGTCTTAGAAAATAGGGAAATTAGTTAGTTTGGTTTAACAGTTAATATTCAGTACTAGTCCAGTGGTTTATTAATCGAAATGACCTGAGCGATTATTTAGACACAAATCCTGCAATTTATTACAGATACACACAGGCAGGAACTCATGTAGTGCTGATCAATACAATGAATATTTCTTCTTTTCTGTTTTAAAATCATTTTGGGTTGATAAATAAATATTGGCCCCCATTGTTTAATCAGATCGTTTGTGCCACTATTTACACAATTCAGTTAAATTAAATAAAAATTTTTTTTTTAATTATCCTCACGGGGCATTGTAAAGAATGCAGAGTTTTAGTATTACAGTATTAGTAGAGTATTAGTAGAGTATTGGTCCAGTATAAGCAGAGAATTAGTACACCATTAGTACACTACTAGTAGAGTATTAGAACACTATTAGTATAATATTAGTAGACTACTAGTACACTATTAGTAGAGTATTAGAACACTATTAATAGACTATTAATACACCATTAGTAGACTATTAGTACACCATTAGTGGAGTATTAGTGGAGAATTAGTGGAGTATTAGTAGAGTATTAGTGGAGTATTAGTAGAGTATTAGTAGAGTATTAGTAGAGCATTAGTGGAGTATTAGTGGAGTATTAGTAGAGTATTAGTGGAGCATTAGTGGAGTATTAGTGGAGTATTAGTAGAGTATTAGTGGAGTATTAGTAGAGTATTAGTGGAGTATTAGTGGAGCATTAGTAGAGTATTAGTAGAGTATTAGTGGAGCATTAGTGGAGTATTAGTAGAGTATTAGTCGAGTATTAGTAGAGCATTAGTGGAGTATTAGTGGAGTATTAGTAGAGTATTAGTCGAGTATTAGTCGAGTATTAGTCGAGTATTAGCGGAGTATTAGTGGAGTATTAGTAGAGTATTAGTCGAGTATTAGTAGAGCATTAGTGGAGTATTAGTGGAGTATTAGTAGAGTATTAGTCGAGTATTAGTCGAGTATTAGTAGAGTATTAGCGGAGTATTAGTGGAGTATTAGTAGAGTTTTAATGGAGTATTAGTAGAGTATTAGTGGAGTATTACTAGAGTATTAGTGGAGTATTACTAGAGTATTAGTGGAGTATTACTAGAGCATTAGTGGAGTATTAGTAGAGAATTAGCGGAGTATTAGTGGAGAATTAGTGGAGTATTAGTAGAGTATTAGTGGAGCATTAGTGGAGTATTAGTGGAGTATTAGCAGAGTATTAGCGGCGTATTAGTAGAGCATTAGTGGAGTATTACTAAAGTATTAGTGGAGTATTAGTAGAGTATTAGTAGAGTATTAGCAGAGTATTAGTGGAGTATTAGTGGAGTATTAGCAGAGTATTAGTAGAGCATTAGTGGAGTATTACTAAAGTATTAGTGGAGTATTAGTAGAGTATTAGTAGAGTATTAGCAGAGTATTAGTGGAGTATTACTAAAGTATTAGTGGAGTATTAGTAGAGTATTAGTAGAGTATTAGCAGAGTATTAGCAGAGTATTAGTGGAGAATTAGTGGAGTATTAGTAGAGTATTAGCGGAGTATTAGTGGAGAATTAGTGGAGAATTAGTGGAGTATTAGTGGAGTATTAGCAGAGTATTAGCGGAGTATTAGTAGAGCATTAGTGGAGTATTACTAAAGTATTAGTGGAGTATTAGTAGAGTATTAGCAGAGTATTAGTGGAGAATTAGTGGAGTATTCGTGGAGTATTAGTAGAGTATTAGTAGAGCATTAGTAGAGTATTAGTGGAGTTTTAGTGGAGTATTCATGGAGTATTAGTAGAGCATTAGTGGAGTATTAGTGGAGTATTAGCGGAGTATTAGTAGAGTATTAGTAGAGTATTACTAGAGTGTTAGTGGAGTATTACTGGAGTATTACTG
>CM060130.1:7652889-7677889 GCA_030522415.1 Channallabes apus
CCGCGCTCACCGGACACTACGACCGGCAGAAAAACGGTCGATTTTAACACCCGATAAGAGGCTTTTAATGTAAATTGCTCCCATACCTTGGAGGACTTGGGGCGCGCGCTTTTTCCTGCAAACGCTTCTGTAAACTCCGTTGCTAGTGTTAGTGTGTATCCGTGTGTGTACAGTATTTGTGCATCTTGTGGTCGCGCGCCTCAATAACGTGAGCAGCCCAACTAATCGATAACGGCATTCGTTGACAACGAATTTCATTATCGATAATTATCGATTTTATCGATTAGTTGTTGCAGCCCTACTTCACACACACACACACACACACACGCACACACTACTTCACACACACACACACACACACACATGCACACACACACACACACACACACACTACTTCACACACACACACATTACTTCACACACACACACACACACACACATTACTTCACACACACACACTACTTCACACACACACACACACACACACACACACACATTACTTCACACACACACACTACTTCACACACACACACACACACATTACTTCACACACACACACACACACACACACACACACACACACACACACACACACACACACTACTTCACACACACACACACACTACTTCACACACACACACACACACACTACTTCACACACACACACACACACACACACGCACACACACACACACACACACACACACTACTTCACACACACACACACACACACATTACTTCACACACACACACTACTTCACACACACACACACACACACACACACACTACTTCACACACACACTACTTCACACACACTCACATTACTTCACACACACACACACACACACTACTTCACACACACACACACACACACACACACACACACACACACACACACACACACACACACACAGGTCATGAGCAGATGGAGTTCGTCTCTGGTGTCTGTTTCCGTCTCATTACAGTAAACACTCTGAAATCGTTCTCAGTGTTTTATAGAATTATTTTCTCTTTTTAATTATCATTATTTCTGCATCACACAGAGAAAATCTAGGCAGAATGAACACTGTGTGTGTGTGTGTGTGTGTGTGTGTGTTACGCTCAAATACCTGAGCTGATTATTTCAGGCCTATGATGTTGTTGTACACAGCACACACACTCTTTATATCAGGTGAAGTTGTACGAGCTCCTTGTGTCACTTGTCGTACAGCAGCTATAAACACCCTCCCCGTGTCATGTGACTGTCGACACGCAGTGTAAACTGGTCCACGCGGTACGGACAGCGAGCCTCAGAGCGAGCGCATCGATACAGACCCGCGCCAGCGTCCGAGAATTAATCAACACCTTCCTCTGACCGATCGGGACGGAGAGCCGAGGCAGCGCGGCGGTGTTAATGCGAGGTGTTTGGAGAGCGCGATGAGGCGGAATGAGGAACTCACGCGGGTTTGTGGTAAAGCCATGAAGAGTGTGATCTCACCTCCGCAGTGGACGCCCTCATCAGCACCGTCTTCACAGTCTCTCACACCGTCACACACCTGAGAGAACGACACACACTGCCTCGTACCCGCACACAGCATGTGGTTCAGAGGACAGGACACCTCGACCTGAGAGCCTGCACAGAGGGGGGAGGGGGGGCGGGTAAAGAAAGGGAAGGAACAGTGAGGACAAAATAGGACAGAAATAAAATGAGATAAAGTGAGACACAAGGAGAGAGAGAAAGAGAGGAGTATCAGCGTGAGGAAGAAAAGCAGTGGTGTGTGTATACCACAGAGGTGTGTGTATGCTCTTCTTGTTTTGAGTGATTGTGGGCGGAGCCTCGTTACTGTCTATCAGAAGGTTCACCTGGAGCTGAGAGCTCTGTGACTCACCTTTCTCCATTCAATTCAGTTTTATTTAGCAGAGCAGCTTAACACAATCAAAACAATATCATGGAAACGTGTATGAAATGTCAGAGAGTGTATCAATCAATATTACACACACACACTGTGTATATAATAAAACTGTAAAGTGGGCGTATCTGTACATTGGATACTTGCGAAAAAATAATGAGATGAGTAAACGGAACACATCAAGATGATTTAAAAAAAATTTTTGTCTGTTTGTTTGTGCACACATTATGTAAAAACTACAGGATGAATTTTAATGGGGTTTTCACAGGTGTATCTGGCCGAGCTTGAGGGAACATAAAGGTCTTATTTATTCACAATCGGCCCACGGCAGAGAGAAGACGTGATGCTTTGAAGTTTAAATGGAAAACCCCCTTACATCGTAAAAAATCCAAAATTCAACAGATGGCGCTGTACATTTTTAATACACGTTTATGAGCGTGTACAAATAGTGTCCCTAATAATAACAAATATAGTTGGAAGCACCGATGACGGGCCCAAGCACCCTGTGCCATCACCACCCCGGGACACGGCACAACTGTGTGTTATTAGAGTGTGTTAAGACCTCGAAAAAAACATCGCACAACTTGCACACACTATACAGGGTTGATGTCAGGGCTAAATATTTCTTGAGTGTGTGTGTGTGTGAGTCTGTGTGTTAACATTAGTGATGTGTGTATGTATGCGTGCATGAGTGTGTGTGTGTGTGTGTGTGTGTGTGTGTGTGTGTATGTGAGATGTGATTGTGTGTGTGTTAACATTTGTAATGTGTGTGTTCAATAAGCCGCAGATGCTGTAAAATAAGCCTCACACCCTGATGTCCACTGAACATGATGTCACTGGACGTGATGTCACTCTATATAACGCCACAGCGATCGTTTCTGTGCGCGGTACAAATGGATGGTGATTAGTGTGAAAGCGCCTCACACCCTTATTATTGTGTGGAATGTGAAGTGATCAGATCAGATCTCAGTAAAGCTGATGAATAAAATAGAACAGACTCAGACTGACCAACCCGTCTGATCTTTGGAGGAATCTTTGGAATTTTCCAGGACAGTCTTGGAGGAATTAATCTAATCTATAATTATTTAGTAATAATAAAGCCAACCATTTCTACTGCACACAAACTATGAGAGTGTGTTTACGTCTTGCATGTCTGTGTACTTATTGATTTGTAAATAAAGCCCTAGACGTGCAGAAATCATGTCCTAACACCCAGCGTTAGTCTCCTAACATCAGTCACCTGATAGAGGCTGAAATCAGGCCAAGCTCACGGTACATGACACATCCGTAACACTCAGTGACCCAAACGAAGATCTGTCCAAGTTCAACCCAACACAGCTGGGCCTGGGCTTATATTTATGTTGATATTTATAGTGTTTATCAGGTGTGCTCATCCAGAGGAGTGTACAGAAGTGTTATGTAGAACATCCACACACAGGTCAGTACGATCGGGTAGCGGTTGGGGTTTTATATAAGATGTAAAGCGTAAACTGATGCTTCTGTGAAAAATCTCCATTCAGAGGAAAACGCAAAACCTAGCGTGAAGCAGGCAGTCATAGACTGATCAAAAATACTGTGTGTGTGTGTGTGTGTGTACTGCAAAGTCCATAAACACCCCCCATGTCCCAACACTCATCCATTCATGCATTTATCTTGAGGAGCGTAAAGGGGAGATGAGCTCGGGCTGCTGATTAACTCAGATACACGACGGGTCCAATCTAATTTTAATATATCTTAAAATCAGCATCGTCGCTGTAGTTGTCATTAACAAGAAGGAAAAAAAAAAAAACGCATCCATACAGTCAGTTAGAGGGGAAGAGTCGAGTGAGCTGAACAGAAGACGAGATCCAGGTTACCTCCACTCGGACTGAATGCACCAGTGAATAGATTTCTACACGCAGGAGGAAAACCAGCGGCTCCTTTTCATCCGTGGCCTTTCTGCAGGACCGCAGAAGAGAGAGAGAGAAGTCAAGTACTCGCTCTACCGTATTGATTCTGATCTTAATGAGGTATCAGAGGGAGACGGCTGGGCTTTAATAAGTCCCTCATTTCCTCTTTCTCCCTCGGATCCCCTCGCGGTCTCTCTCTCTCTGCCGTCTCCTTATTTACTAAAGGTCTCGAGAGGAGCAGAGAGTGAAGCTAGGTCCGTCCCACTTTCCTCAAACAGAGCGTGTGTAAAAATATCAGGACGTCTCCTCTGCTGTCTCTGGACGCTCTCTCTGGACCCGGAGACGCACCTGTGCGCGTGTACTCGGGAATTTTAACAGCGTTTGGTGTCAGCTCTCGACACGCGGAGCTCCGAGATTCGGATTCGGAGAAGGCGCGTACTAACGAGCTGACGCTGATTAACACACGGCCGAGAGTCTCATTACGTGTTTGAAATGAATTGAACAACAGATTCTTGTTGAAAATGAAGAATCGTCTCAGTCTTTTCACTCTTTGTACCTGTATATCGGTCAGCTTCACGTTTCAGCTGAACCACACCATCACTACATTTCAGCTGTGTGTGCAGAAGCTCCTCTCACACTTCAGGAGCGAGGCAGTTCCTTTACCTTTAAATGCTTTATTTTGCTTAAATAATTAACAGACATTCCAATAAAAACAAAAGCAGACAGAGTGACGGATTATCTGAATCAAAGGAAGAGGAGAAGTGTTTAATAATGAGACGTCTTTCTTTTTGTTCCGTCTCCGAAGCTCTAATATCCTGAATGCTTTAATATTCTTTGCAGTTAATAATTCAAGGTTTCGTGATATTTGGTTTTTAATTTCATGTGGATGTGAGAAGTAAAACCCAGGCTCGGTATCTGAAACCTTATTAATTGAGCATTTTGTGTCAAAATTTCCAATTAAGGGAGTTGGATATAAATTGGAGAAGTGTAGACGTGTCACAGCGCGCCATTCTGACGCGTCTCACTGCAGAAAAACGCTGACACAAATATGTAGTAAAGCCGAGTTTACTAACAAGCCAGCTGCTCTACACACTCTAACCATGAGGAATTCATTACTTTACCAAACTCTCTTACTTTCTTTCTTATGTCTTTTTTTTTTATATTGTTTTTTCTTTAGCTCCCTGATAATCCAGAGAATTAATTTCCCCAGTCCGGTCGTGAACTCCAACACCACGCGAAGTGATTATTTTCTGATTTATGATGATTATAAGTGATGTGTGTTGTCAGTTCGGCTCTTCACACTGACAGGTTTCACTTCGTCCTCTGGGAGCGGTGCGAGACAGCTGCACAAATCCGTATTGTGGAGAGTCTAATGCAAATCGGCTGCCTAGCAACTCCCAATTACGATCCGTCTCTCACGGATTGTCGAGTAAAAATAACCCAGAGACAATTAAGTATCTAATTAAGCGACATGCTCGAGTCTCCTCCCAGAATCGTAAGTATAATCGTCCTGCCTGCTGGACAGTGCAGCGTCCTCACCGCGCAATTTCACACTCACGCAACAGCTTTTTAGCGCCCAGTCAAGTTTATTTATTTATTTATTCATTTATTTATTTACTCTTGTGGAATGTCAACCCTTTCAGACCTGCATTTAAACCTCGAAATTAAAAAGACAAACCTGACATTCTTCCTGTCGTTAGCGCTGAGAGGGTTTTTTTATTCATAAAAATAGACAGTGTTTAATAATTCTTATCTTTTTTTCTCTTGTGTTATTATTATTATTATTGGTGTAAACGTCGTGTGTTGTCTCAGCTGGTGTTACAGTGTATTTCTAGTCCAGTTCTTTAAACCCTCCTCCTGTAGATCTCCTACCCTGCACTCGTCAGTGCTCCCTCAGCTCCCTGTTCGCCGGACTTAACCAATCAGCTAATTAACGGCCTTCCCTGAATCGAAGTGAGTGTGATGAGCAGGACAAACAGTAAAGCGTGCGCAACAGCGTTTCCTCCAGGACCAGCGCTGGGAGCCGGTGGTGCCTAACGCTATTACAGCATTTCATTATGCAGTGTTTCCCACACATACACTGTACAGCAGTGGAACAGCTCGAGTGTATCTGCACACACCGCGTAAACATCTCTCCTGGAGAACCATGCTATCCGTGATCAATTAACTGTTCCGTCTCGCGCTCCTGCTCTCTGCTGCGTGTTTATTGTGCTACAGCGAGAGCGGTGTACTGAGGGGCAATAATAATAATAATAATAATAATAATAATAATAATAATAATAATAATAAAAAACGCTCTGCAGAGACGGTGAACGGGTTCTTCTTTAAAAACACAGGAAAACAAACAGGATTAAATCTCAAACCTGGACCTCCGAGTGGCGCAGTGCTCACCCTATCATCCGGAGATCGCTGGTTCAATTCCCGGGCGGTGCTGTTATCTCTCGCAGCCGGAGGTCTAGATAGAGCTGATTGGCCGAGCTCTCTCAGAGGGGAGGTGTTTAGTGCTCCCACATTAATCACAGCTCTACAGCCAATCAGGGGCGTCTAAGTGGTAGTAGTAGCCTTAATGTGGAGCCCCCTAGTGACGGGGAGGAATTGGACACGACAAAATAAGGGAGAAAATCGGGGAGAAATATAAAAAAAAAAGAAAAATCAATCCTGCTTGACCTACATCGATACTCTATAGGCTCTACAGCACATTTTCACACAAGCAATATAAGCAGCAAGGACGTGTTATCGACATGATAACGTTTTAATAAGCAATTTAATGATGTTCTGATGATGATGCTATCCATTCAGTCGTGTCCGACTCTTGGTGATTTTATGAGCTAGCTCCCTCCACATAGTCCGACATTGTACCGCCTCGGTCAGTTGCCTTAAGTTCATTCCTGTGTCAGCTTTTATGGTATCGATCCAACGCATTTTCTGACGGCCTGGTCGTCTTTTGCCACCGACCATTCCCAGCATTAGGTCCTTCTCTAATGAATTTGACCGCATTATATGGCCGAAATATGTAAGTCTGAGTCTGGTGATCTTGCCTTCCAGTGACATGTCTGGTCTTATGCGTTCCAGTACTTCTTTGTTCATTATTCTTGCTGTCCATGGAATGCGGAGCAGCCGTCTCCAGCACCATAGCTCAAAGGAGTCGATTTTTCTTCTATCCATTTTTCTTAAGGTCCAACTTTCGCAACCATACATGGTTATGGGGAATGCGATGGCGCGAACCAGTCTGCATTTGGTTGTTATGCTGATGTCTTTACTCTTCCATATTTTGTTCATTCTCAGCATCGAGCTTCTGCCCAAGGTTATACGATGCTTTATTTCAGGGCTGCAGTCTCCATTTCGATTGATCTGAGATCCGAGGAAGGTAAACTCTTGCACATACTCGATCTCTTCATTGTCAATTTTTATTGTGTTGCCATTTTCCGCTGTTGTCATAATCTTAGTTTTACTGATGTTCAGGAGGAGGCAGAATTTTACGCTTTCATCTTTGATTTGTTTGATCAGATCCTTCAGGCCATCTTCTGTTTCTGAGAGTAGTGTTGTGTCGTCAGCGTATCGAAGGTTATTGATATTCCGACCGCCAATCTTCACTCCAATTTCTGAATTATCAAGATCTAATTTTCTCATGATCATTTCGGCATACAGATTGAACAGGAAGGGGGACAAGATGCAACCTTGCCTCACGCCTTTGCCAATTTTGAACCAATCGGTATCTCCATGTGGTGTTCTGACCATCGCTTCTTGGTTTTCATAAAGCGATTTTATCAACCTTATCAGATGACCTGGCACCCCAAATTCTTGCATGGCCTGCCATAACTTGTCATGTTCAACGCAGTCAAATGCCTTTCTATAGTCAATGAAGCACATGTAAATGTTCTTCTGATACTCGTGGGATTTTTCCATCATCCCTCGCAGATTTGCAATGTGGTCACGGGTACCACGACCGTGTCTGAAGCCAACTTGGGTATCAGGCAACTCCCTTTCCATGACTGGATAGAGGCGTTGTTGTATGATCTTGAGAAGAACTTTGCTCACATGGGGAATGAGGGCGATCGTCCGATAGTTCACACAGTTTTTTGAATCGCCTGTTTTTGGCAATGGGATAAATACTGATCTCTTCCATTCCTTTGGCCACATAGTACTGTGAGGGCTGCTGTTGGTATGGACCTTAGCATTTCGGCTGGTATGTTGTCGACGCCTGGGGCTTTATTGTTAGGTAATTGTTTTATCGCCCATGCAACTTCCTTTGAAAGGATGGCTGGTTCTAGATCCACCATCACAGCCTCATGTTCTTGCATCGTCAAAGGTCTGCTGTTAGAAGTGTACAATTCTTCTGTATAATCTCGTATAGTATCTGTATAGTCTTGGTCTTTCAGCTCTTTGCCTTCCTTATTCTTGATGGTGTATTTGCGTGCTGAAAAGGGCGTTCGAGTTTTTTTCACCTGTGCAAATGCACTCCTGGTATGGCCCCTCAAAAACTCCTCTTCCAGTAGCTCACATTGACGATTCCAGAATGCTTCTTTGTCCTGTCTTGCCGCCCGCTGAAATTCTGCATTTAACCTCATGGTTTCTACTCGTTCGCCTGCCGCTTTAGCTGCTCTTCTTTGCTCTGCAATGTTTATGGTGTCATCTGTTAACCATCTGCATTTCTTTTCTCGCTTCTTGTGTGGAATATTCTTTATCGCTGTTTCAAGGATAATTGATTGAAATTCTTCCCACAATTCATCAATTCATCATGGTGTTCTACTGAGTCGTAAATAAATGATAATAAAACCAGTATAGACAATATCGTCATAAAGAGAAGTAAAACAACACTACTGACCATTACGGACTATTACAGAGGTGTTAACAATATGATAATGACTTCATTATGCTACGCTGTGTTTTTTGCATTTGTTTTTGTTGTTTTTTATGATCTGAGTAAATTATGAAATTAAGAAATAATTGTTAAATCTTATGAAATAAAGCTGCTCACATCGCACGCTCTTTCACTTTACATAAGGCGGTGTTTATTTAGTTAGTATATGTTTCAGTTTAGTGAAACTAAAGAGGTTAATCAGGTGACCTGTCTGTCGTTTTTCTGTGTGCGCGATGTGATCAGGTTTATTTTAGTCATAAAGTCACAACCACATTCCAGCTGTTCGTGGTCAAATATTTATTCACTGCTGGACACAAACAGCACAAAAGCATTAAGATTATTATTTAATTAATAAAAATTTTTTTGCAGAGTCTTGTGTGTGTGTGTGTGTGTGAAGAGGGAAATACATGTCAGAATTTACAGTAACATTAATATATTTGAATTGAGTTTAATCATGTGGCACTTTTAATATTCTTAAGACTAATAAACATGAGAACAATCACACGCCTGTACACGCATGTGAGAGACAGAGAGAGAGAGAGAGAGAGAGACAGAGAGGCAGAGACAGAGAAAGACAGAAAGAAAGAGAGAGACAGAGAGGGAGACAGACAGAGAGGGAGACAGAGAGAGACAGAGAAAGTCTGAGAGATAGAGAGAGAGAGAGACAGAGTTAGAGAGAGATCGATCATAATCACACATTATATTATAAAGATTTTTATTTTTCATTCCCTCCTTCTTTTGTATCAGTAATGATTCTCCTTTGACTGTAATTTCTCCGTCCATTATTATTATTATTATTATTATTATTATTATTGCCTTTGCTTTTTGCTTTTCTTCTTCATTAGTTTTTATTCCTAGTGTCACTTAATGTTTGACTGCACAGTTAAATGTGTGTAAATATTTAGAAACTATTTATTTCTGTTGTTATTTTGTTGTTACTTGATTCTGATCTTCGTCAGTATGAGTGTGTGTGTGCAGGAACCGTCATACGTTACACGTTATATTGTGTGTTTTGTAGGATTCTCTCGTAATCAAGTGTGTTATGTTCTTATAAAAAAGCTTTCCTGAAGAGTGATCAGCTACTCCACGCCTATTTTAGGAGGAAATATTATATGGTAACTTTGTCATCAGACTTTGTTATGAAATGATTGAACCACTTTAGATTTTTAAATTTTAATTTTAAATTAAAACATTTTTATTGTTCATCTGACTTTAACACGTTATACAGTATATTTTTTAATCGTGTTTATCATGACTGTTTTCCTTAGAATATCACTAATTTTGACATTACTTCCATCTACATTTAATACGGGGATGTTTTGCTGGCGAATGCTGCAGAAGAGGTGAGGAGGCGATAAAAAGCAATAAGGACTCCCTATATACTGTAGGCATAAAATCAATAATGACTCGATAACTTAGGAGTTGATACCAAGGCATTAACGAGGTCTTAATGTCGGGAGGGGGCGCCAAAAGTTTCCTCTGACAATAACGACGCCGACGACATGTGTGGGAGGAGGTGAACCTCAGTCTGTCTCCAAGTGAGAAGATGATTCAGCTCTGAAGAGACACGACTGCAGAGGCACAAGTTGCACAGCTGATCATATCGTAGAGATGTAGAGATGCAGAGATGCAGAGATGCAGAGATGTAGAGATGTAGAGATGTAGAGATGTAGAGATGTAGAGATGTAGAGATGTAGAGATGTAGAGATGCCATGCGTTCTGGAGTTCTGGGCCAATAAAAGTTTTAACTGACAGAGTTCCGGTCAGTTTCGGCATGGACACATTGACCGTTCACTGTTTCCGCAGTCTGAGCTTCTCAGTGGGAGCTTCTCACTCTTCTGTGGGATTGTCCAGTGGGTGTCCTTCCTTGGAGCACTTCCTGTAGGTCCCGTCCCCTGCCGTATTGGAGGCTACTGTAGTTATTCAGAAATGTAAAGTAGCCGATTTGTTCCAGCGAAAAAAAAAATGCTTGTTGCATGTTGGTGACTTCAGTAACTTGTCCAGTAACAATTACGTCCACGTGAAGCAACACTCTTATCTCTGTGAAATAAGATTAGTATATAAACATCTGTCGTTACACCAGACTACACATCTTTGGGCCTGAGTTCTCGGGAACCATCCGTCACTCAGAAATGAAAATCAGAATCTAAGAACCACGTAGTCGCCATTGCCTGACAAATAATGTGATTGTGGAGGAACATAAATCTTTGGTGTCAGTGAAGCAGGCAGCTGATGATGTGTGCAGTCACAGCTATTAAAGCTCAGTGGGAGGTGTGAAAAACAACAGACAGGCACTTCAATTGACAAATTGTGTGACAGAACCACAGCACGTTTAAGAAGAGAGAAAACTGTCGACTTGTTTGACCTTTTCAAAGATTATTTCATTTGTTCTTAAACCGTACCTGATTACACGTAAATACCTGTTTACATTATTATGGACTTGTTTCCTTCATTTTAAGCTTTCCTGCTGTTTTATTTTTCATTCGTTTATCTCTTTGTCAAATCACATCAATGAAAATCTTTACCTAATTAATGAATGACATCATAGATTTACTCAAAATGTAATGACATTTAGGCAAGTAAGAGAAAAAGTTATTGATTTATGTTATGTTAGAGACGGTTTCTTAAAAATGAATCAACACCTTGACTGCCGAGTCCGAGTCCAGAGCCCTGTAGCGGTGTGGTGTTTGTCAGAATAGTACAGCAGCGCAGGAATTCAGGGTGTTGTAGAGGTTTGTGATGAGAGACTGCACAGACACAGACTGTACGCTGTCCGTGCTGGACGACCAGATATATAAATTATTTGTTTGCCGTTGGTGCTTGTGTTTGGGGGAAAAAAAACAGCAGTCTTGAACTTTGGAAAGATAATGCAGCACACTTTGGTCTTCTGTTCTGTTACAGCTGGAACACAATGTATTAAATATAAGTGATACTTCTATCTGTATCTTCAGAACTCTATACAGAACCTTGAGCAGAAGGAACACTACATATCTTATTTAAAGGGTAACAGAAAGTTGGTGCTTAGAGATTCTGGCAGTTCTCACACTAAAGCACACCGTACTGGATCATCGCTCCCCCCAGCCTCCACACAGGGAATGTAATTCCAGCTGTCTGTGACTCTCAAGAGTCCAGACTTAAATAACAGCACTGTAGGTTTTGCTCATAGACAGGAAAACTATCCACAGGAAATACACAACATTGAAGAACTAAATAAAGACCGTAATATACAGAGATCAGAAACAGATCCGAAATGTACATACAGTGAGAGACGGGTGGAGACAGAGATCCCTGAGGCAGGAAGGACTCTCCGGCGAGACGGCGCTGCGCGCTTTAGAAGGCATTTTCGCTCTGTGCTCCGGTATTGTCTCTAGACCGCAAGTTTTCACGCTCGAGTACAAGTTTTTACTCGTGCACATCCCTAGTGTCCATCACATATTTTGGTGTTTTTTTAGACGTGCACATTAGGTGACGTACTGTATACTACCCACCCTGGAGGTATATCAGGTGTTTACTTAAGGGGTCGAGTTGCCACCCCTACGCCAGATTGTCATTCACAACGCTAACTAGTCTAACCTGTATGTCATTGAACTGTGGGAGGAAACCGGAGTACCCAGAGGAAACCCACCAAGCACAGAGAGAACACACAAACTTTCTGCACACAGACCCCGAGGCGGAAATTGAACCCAGACACTGGTGGTGCTAATCACTACGCCACCAGGCCGCCACATCACATCTGATACAGAATAAATTTTTTATCATTTATTTTCTTTTCATTTGTATACAGTACAAGATGTGTGAGTATGCAAACAGGTTTAAGAAGATCATGTTGGTACTTTTATACTGCAGTCTGCATATAATCAAGGTTTTTTGGGGGGGTTTTTTTTGACCGTATTTGTCTGAGGAAAGAAACTGTTCCTGTGTCCAGGGTTCTGAAGCGCCTGCCAGGAAGGAGGAGGTGATAAAAGTGGTGTCCAGGATGTGAGAGGTCTGTAGTTTCCTGGTTCTGGTACAGCACAAGTCATGGAGAGAGTGGGCAGGGAAGCACCAATTATTATTTTTTCTGCAGTTTTTACTGTTTGCTGCAGTCTGTTCCTGCCCTGTTTTGCGGCTCCAAACCAGACGGTGATGGATGAGAACAGGAAGGATTCAGTGACTGCAGTGTAGAACAGTGTAGAACAACTCCTGGGGCAGACTGCACTTCCTCAGTTGGTGCAGAAAGTAAATCCTCAGCTGGGCCTGTTTGAGGATGGAGTTTATGTTGGTCTCCCACTTCAAGTCTTTGGAAATGGTAAATCCCCAGAAACCTGAAGGACACCACAGGTGACACAGGGGTGTTGGAGGCTGTGAAGGGAATTAGCGTTGATTTGTGCCGATGGTCATCTCCACAGTTTTGAGCGTGTTCAGCTCCAGCTCGTTCAGACTCGTTCACCAGAGCACCAGCTGCTCCACCTCCTGCTGATATGCAGACTCATCACCACCATGGGCGAGTCCAGTGAGCGTAGTGTCATCTGCAAACGTCAGGGGTTTCACAGCTGGTCCATGGATGTGCAGTCATTAGTATAAAGGGAGAATTTCACTGGAGAGAGAACACATCCCGGTGGGACACACCAGTGCTGACTGTCTCCATACAAGATGTAACTCCTCCCACCCTCACCTGCAGTTTCCAGCCTGTCAGGATTAGTTTGTAGGAGAGGACTTCTGGGATTATTGTCTTAAAAGCTGAACTGAATCAGTCAAGAAAAAGCTGTGCGTATGTCCCCGGGTAGTCAAAGGGACGTAGGTACCCAGTGCAGCCCCATGCTGATGCTGACTGCGTCATCCACTGTACCCAGGAGACAAACTGCCGGGGGAATTGTCAGGGAGTCTTTCTTTCTGTAGTTATTCGGGGTCTGGGATGATGGAGGAGAACAGGAGGAGACTTCACACAGCTCCAGTGACCTGTTAAAGATATCGGTGAAGATCGGAGTCAGTTAGTGCTTTCCTTGTCTTATATTTCTCTCTTTTCATTTTTTTATCGCCGTTTCATCTTCTCTTCACACAGTCTGAGGGCAGCTTGTGTCTTGGGGGAGTTGTTAGGGGGTTACCACAGGTGTGATGGGGCAGTTGGTGGGCTTGGGTGAGTAAACCATGTGTAGATGTCCTTCAAAACCTGCAGTAGGAGGTACTGTGGTCGCCAGCATTGTCTTTATCTGAGCATGGTGGGGTTGTTCCAGCTACAGAGGATGAGACGCATGATGCACACATACATACAGGTGACTAATGGTGGTGTTCACACTGCTCAACCGTACCAGTCTTTGGGATCTGTGTCTGAGTACCCAGTGTGAAAGAGACAACCATCTGACAGTCTCCAGTTACTGCAACAATGTCATGATGAAATTATTATATCTGTCTCTTGATTATACGCCACATGGTGTTACAGCCGATGGCATAAAGGCATTTGGTCAGTTTATATTTTCTGTTTCAGATTTTTTCAGGTCTAAGCGTAAGTGCTTGTTTTAAAAGGTCTAAGTCTAGACACTATTATCTACTAACTGTCTGTAAACTGTCTGTTTGCACCTCTGAAAAGGACGTGTGCAGTACACAGATGATGAGTTCATCGACTACAGCTCTGCCATCAACACCATCATACCAGCCAAACTCATCACGTCAGGACTAAACGCTCATCCACACACACTCGGACTTGATATCCTGGTTGGAGATGAGACGGCCTACACAGATGATATCAGAGTGTTAACAGAGTGCTGTAATGGCAGCAGCATCTGCCTGAACATCAGCAAACTAAGATGATTGTAAAAAAAAAAAAAAGGAAATGTCACTTTATTTCTGCTGCTTCATCTGCTTGTCCATACAGGACTGAGACTCAGACGCCACATCTGCACACAGCTACTGCTCATCTCACTACCTGTCACACACTCACTCACATCATGTGACTGAACACACGCCAGTGTTTCCAGTTAGAATCTTAACTTTCCTTACATACTGATGAAGCGCACGTATCATACATACTAATTTAATCTGCACAGTTTGTATTAATGTTTTCATGAATAATCTCTCGTCCACTCTTTCCATTCTCCTCCTCCTCGTTTATCTGCTGATGATTTTTTCCTATTGTACGACTGTAGAGCACTTCAACAAGCGTTTCACTGTACAACCCTCGATGGCATTCAGTCCATACGACAAATAAAACATGATTTAAATCATCTGAGTGTTTATCTCAGGAAATCCACTGGAGCAGCTGTGAAAGTGACTCCAAACACCAGGAACACCTACACATACAAAATATTTTCGACACTGAATATGACCACCTCGTCCTCACCACGTCCTCACTGCTGTGCAATAATAAAAAATAACTTACATTAACACAAACAACTGCCTAATTCACACAGCATCTCAGGTGTGAAATCCTGAGTTAAAACGGTGCGGCATTTTAATTTGTGGAAGCTTAGCTGTGATACGTGTGGTGTTAAAAGTTCAGACAAACTGCAGTGTGAACGTTTTGTTTGTTACTGTGCTCTATAAATCTGATTTCAGCAAAAGACTGAGTTGTGAGTTGGCAGATCACCACAGCTGTTATGTTGTTGAAGATAACACAACACCTCAGACAACTTTTTTTTTTATATTTTCAGTCTGCTTTTAAGATCACCTCTGATTTTAACCAAAAGCTGGTTGTCTAAAAGTACTGGGTGATATAAAGTAAATAATAACGTTTCATTCTAAAACACTGATTGTCATACAGATGTGTAGGGGTGTGTTATTCATTCATTATTTAGATTCAACAGATATGATTTGAGCTGAAAACTCAGATGTCTCATAATATTGTCTGAGTTCTACACTGATAAAATCTTATTTAATATTATTATGTTATCAGTATTAAATACGTGTGTACTGTACATGTCGGTAGCCCAGGCAGTCTGCGGAATTGAGCAGCAGGTGAGAAAGTAAACTTCAGAATACCGCAAGGCTCTGTCAGGTTGATGACGAGGAACGCTTTTCCATATTTAGAAGCGATAAAAAGAGAAGAAACAGAAAGTTAGCATGAGGCATCACAGCAGGTGAGGCTGATTAATTTTCAGCAGAAAGCCAGCCTCCTCAGAGACAGGTTTTATTTTTTGCTTACACGTTTTAAGTAAAACACTGAACTAGATTCTTTCATTTTCCAGTAAAGTAAGCGAAGGTCCTTCAGTTTTTTTTAAATGACTCGTGAGCATATATCATTCCCCTTCTACACTCTTCCTATTGTATGATGTGAAATTAGCTTCTCATTAGCACTACAGCAATCTGCAGAAGATAATTTCTAAAACTGTCCTTCAAACCATAACTTCATTCAAAATTAACTTTATTCTTACTCATGTCACCCTTTTCTTTCAGTGATCCCACTATACTACACTAATCCAACTATACTACACTAATCCAACTATACTACACTAATCCAACTATACTACACTAATCCAACTATACTACACTAATCCCACTATACTACAATAATCCCACTATACTACACTAATCCCACTATACTACACTAATCCAACTATACTACACTAATCCCACTATACTACACTAATCCCACTATACTACACTAATCCCACTATACTACACTAATCCAACTATACTACACTAATCCAACTATACTACACTAATCCCACTATACTACAATAATCCCACTATACTACAATAATCCCACTATACTACACTAATCCCACTATACTACACTAATCCAACTATACTACACTAATCCCACTATACTACACTAATCCCACTATACTGCACTAATCCCACTATACTACAATAACCCCACTATACTACACTAATCCAACTATACTACACTAATCCAACTATACTACACTAATCCCACTATACTACAATAATCCCACTATACTACAATAATCCCACTATACTACACTAATCCCACTATACTACACTAATCCAACTATACTACACTAATCCCACTATACTACACTAATCCCACTATACTGCACTAATCCCACTATACTACAATAATCCAACTATACTACACTAATCCAACTATACTACACTAATCCCACTATACTACAATAATCCCACTATACTACAATAATCCCGCTATACTACACTAATCCCACTATACTACACTAATCCAACTATACTACACTAATCCCACTATACTACAATAATCCCACTATACTACAATAATCCCACTATACTACACTAATCCCACTATACTACACTAATCCAACTATACTACACTAATCCCACTATACTACACTAATCCCACTATACTGCACTAATCCCACTATACTACAATAACCCCACTATACTACACTAATCCAACTATACTACACTAATCCCACTATACTACAATAATCCCACTATACTACAATAATCCCACTATACTACACTAAATCCAACTATACTACAATAATCCCACTATACTACAATAATCCCACTATACTACAAAAACCCCACTATACTACACTAATCCCACTATACTACACTAATCCCACTATACTACAATAATCCCACTATACTACACTAATCCCACTATACTACAATAATCCCACTATACTACACTAATCCCACTATAATACAATACTCTCACTATACTACACTAATCCTACCATACAACAATAATCCAACTATACTACACTAATCCCACTATACTACACTAATCCCACTATACTACACTTAACCCACTATACTGAACTAATCCCACTATACTACACTAATCCCACTATACTACACTAATCCCACTATACTACACTAATCCCACTATACTACAATAATCCCACTATACTACACTAATCCCACTATACTACACTAATCCAACTATACTACACTAATCCCACTATACTACACTAATCCCACTATACTACAATAATCCCACTATACTAAACTAATCCCACTATAATACAATAACCAAACTATTCTACAATATTCCAGCTATACTACACTAATCAACATTTATCCTACTACTATACTCTAATTTCTCTATACTGCATTTATATCACTTCTTCACATTAATCCTACTATCCTACACTAATCCCACTATACTCCGTTAATCCCACTACCCTACACTAATCCTACTATCCTACACTAATCCCACTATACTCCATTAATCCCACTATACTATACTAATCCGGCTATTATATACTAATCCTATTATACTACGCTAATCCCAATACCCCTCACTTATATCACTTCTCTACAGTAATCCCCTACCCTACACTAATCTCACTTTAATAAATAAAATAAAATTTTGTCATTACTGTAAAAATGTGTTTTCATTCCATTCATGAACTTGTGGTTGATAAATTCAAGCTACTTACGTAATTCGATGTGATTTTTACATTGCGAGACTTTCTCACAATCTCTTTTCTGTTGTCTTTAACTGAGTATTAGTTTTGTCTTTTTTTTTTACCCCTGATGCACTGATGATCTTTAGAATCACCTTCCACTGTGGAGACTGGGATTGATAGAAGAGGTCTTCGCATTGCGAGTGTGCGTTACTGTAGGTTTGGCTCTGGTGTCTCTACAGAAGTCCCCATTAAAGCTTCTCAGTTGTGTCAGGAAGCCTGCGATTGCATTTGCTTCAGTGATTTAAACCATCTGCTTGGTGTTTGTGGTGTTTTGTTTGGCAGCTGGGTGCAAAATCCCACTGAGAAGGAGGTCATGCAAAGAGCATTAACATTCTGTTACACACGCGCAATGATACTAATGTTAATCAGCAAAATGGTTTAACATGGTGCTGAACACACACAATGTTGATACGGAGTTGTTATCACTACACTCAGCTACAGCGCACACGCAGCATTTCGGGACGCTTTCAGGCTACTAAGATGATATCTGCTTCACTGTAGGACAACAGGTTCCTTATTTTGGATGGTTTAGAGAAAAACCTAGCTTGGGGGCGTATCAAAGGAAAGAGATCCAGGAACATCTGATTTCATCCATCTGCTGCTCAGCACTGAAGCGCAAAGACAGGGACGGATCTGACAATGACTGATTCGGTGCAGGTTTTTTCAGGTTGAGACGCTTAAACATTGGAATCGGTTTGATGATGTTAGACTTGATCCGCTACAAAAAATATGAAAGCTACTGTACACAAAAAGATTTAGAGCCTAAACCTTCATCAAAAACTTTTAGCTTTAAATACGCATTCATTACATTTATTTTATTAGTTTAAGGATTTTAATTAAATATAATTGTATTTGTAAGTTTTATTATTTATGTTTAAATTATTAAAAAACTGAAGCGTTTATTATAGCTATTGTTGCTTCATTAAAAAATTTTTAGAAAATAAAAAAAGACTTGATCTCGGTTAATGAGGACGTTTTATTTTCAGCCACATGCCGATACAAATACAATTTATTATTAAGATGAACTTGTACGAAATGTTTTTTTTTTTTTACTTTTTCCTCACAAATGTTTATTTATTTATTTTTATTTATTAACCAATAAAAAATATTTTCCCTAAAAAGCTAATTAACATGTCACTGCATCAGAACTGATTTGTGTGTCCTCTGCTGTTGTGATTACAATCAAGCTTAACGAGTCTGAATTGTAATAACGAGTCTGTTCTTGTTTCACGATTCAGCGCCTCCATTTAAATGCACCGTGTTAATTGCAGGGAGAAGCTAATTTAAATAGAGTGTGTGCGGGTTTTTAAAATTTGCTCCTGATTGGGCGCCTGCTGGAGAAGTCCTTAAAGTTTAATCATCAATTCTAATCATCAATTTTCCCTGCTTGACACGTCCTCGAAACAGAAAGTGGATTGCTCCAAGACTGGGCTTGACAAGGTTTCTAAAGTCACGCACGCACAAACACGGAGCTGGTAATTATGTATTTTTAGACAAAGGGGAAATGAGTGAATACAAATTTTAGCTTCTTTTTAAATGAACCTAAGACACAAATAATAACCGTAACATTTGAAATGGAGAAAAGTTGCAGAGGAAATAGTGGAGAAGAACAACAGTGCAGAATAACAACACTTCTGAGAACTTGATCCAAATAAACCTCATCGTGTGAGGAAAGCGATGTGGACTGAAACACTGCTGAGGAAAAGAAACATCATGCCTCGTCTCTCCTGGATGATCAGAAACATGTTGTGATAACGATCCAAAAATTCACAATGCAGGTGCCGTTACTTTTTCAGAATTTCATAATAAGAGCATTACAGCTGCAGTGAAGCACAGAAGCAGTGAAGGGAAGAAGATGCCTTGCTGACTCGGTACAGAGGCATTATTTCACGTTCGTAAGGAGTAAACTGTATGTGGGTTTTTGTCATTTATTTAAGCAACAAAACTGTGAACATGAATGCAAGTTCCCATCTGAAGGGAAGAGAAACGGTCCAGTTAACAACGGTGTACCGAACTCAATAGCAGCGCTGTACCTGGACCTGATACAAGCAGCTCACACCCACAAACAGGCTTTCTGTACAGAGTTTGTGCCAGACGTTTGGACAGACGCGGGAAAAAAACGTTTATCTGTCTGAAAAATACGGTCTGAAGATTATTCTCCATTTACATCACTCACTCATTCTCTATAGCGCTGGTCCTGTGCAGGGTCGCGTTGGGCTGGAGACTACAGCAGGGGAATCAGGGCACGAGGCTGGGTACACCCAGGATGGGGTGCTGATCCATCACAGGGCTCACACACACATATATACACGCACACACACACACTCAGCCACTCACTGTAGGGAATTTGAGAACACCAATTAGCCTAACCTCCATGTCTTTGGACTGAGGGAGGAAACTGGATTACCCAGGGGAACACACCATGCACGGGGAGAACATGCACACTCCACGCACACAGACAGACTCCAAGGCGGGACTCAAACCCACGACCCTGGAGGGTATTATAATACTGACTAACAGAGCATTAAAAAAGTCAGACTTTATAACAGTTTATTTATAAAAAAGGATCTTCTTATTACATTGATTCTCCAGTTCATCATTAAACCTGAACAATAGTCTTGTTTACCCTCACACTTCTTCACAGCTCTCTCAGCGGGGCGGGGCGGGAGGTACTTAGTGCTCTCACATCAATCACGGCTCTACAGCCAATCACAGAAGGAGCAGATAGCGCTGTACTCAGAGTGTGTCACGCAGCCTCCAATGGTGTGTGAGCGAACAGTTCGAAAAGGAGCAGTCGTCTGTCGCCATGTGGTTCGGAGGAAACACGTGATAGTCTTCGGCCCTTCCAGCTGAGTGGTATTAGTGGCTATGATGTGGGAGCCCCCTAGTGACGGGTGGGAATTGGATACGACTAAATTAGGGAGAAAATCAGGGAAAAATTCCCGCCAAAAAAGGAGAAATAGAAAATACAGCAAGCTGGCCAATCACGAAACACCTAATTACTGCAGTTAGTGATGGTGTCATTTCTGTCAGATTAAAGGTGAGTTTCAGTTTAAGTGAGAACCAACACCAGGAAACCAACATAAGTGTACACACGTCGCTCATTAACACTCAGTGAGACACTGTAAGTTGACCGCCAGACAGACACGTTCCCAGAATGGTCAGTCAGAAACTGCAGCGGCAGCGTTCCTCCAGAGCGATGTAGGAGGAGTTATGTGGCGGTGCAGGCTGCAGATATTACTGCTTAAGGTCAGAGTGCATTCACACAGGACACACTGTGATACTGCTGCTGTTGCACAGCTCCAAGAGACTTTAATAACACAAACACCTTCTATAAATCATCTATAACCCCCTCTATAACCCCCTCTATACCCCCCTCTATAACTCTTTTATAACCCCCTCTATAACTCCTATATAACCCCCTCTATAACCCCTCTATAACCCTCTGTATAACCCCTTCATAACTCCTCTATAACCCCCTCTATAACTCATCTATAACCCCCTCTATAACCCCTCTCTAACCCCTCTATAACCCCCTCTATACCCCCTCTATACCCCCTCTATAACTCATCTATGACCCCTCTCTAACCCCCTCGATAACTCCTCTGTAACTCCCTCTATAACCCCCTCTATAACTCCTCTATAACCCCCTCTATAACTCATCTATAACCCCCTCTATAACCCCTCTATAACCCCCTCTATACCCCCTCTATAACCCCCTCTATAACCCCCTCTATAACTCATCTATAAACCCTCTCTAACCCCCTCGATAACTCCTCTATAACCCCCTCTATAATTCCTCTGTAACTCCCTCTATAACCCCTCTATAACCCCCTCTATACCCCCTCTATAACCCCCTCTATAACCTCCTCTATACCCCCTCTATAACCCCCTCTATAACCCCCTATATAACCCACTCTATAACCCCCTTTATAACCCCCTCTATAACCCCCTCTATAACTCATCTATAACCCCTCTCTAACCCCCTCGATAACTCCTCTATAACCACCTCTATAATTCCTCTGTAACTCCCTCTATAACCCCCTCTATAACTCATCTATAACCCCCTCTATAACCCCCTCTATATCTCCCCCTCTATAACTCCTCTATAACCCCCTCTATAACTCTTTTATAACCCCCTCTATAACCCTCTTTATAACCCCCTCTATAACTCCTATATAACCCCTCTATAACCCTCTGTATAAACCCTTTATAACTCCTCTATAACCCCCTCTATAACTCATCTATAACCCCCTCTATAACCCCTCTATAACCCCCTCTATACCCCATCTATAACTCATCTATAACCCCCTCTATAACCCCCTCTATACCCCCTCTATAACCCCCTCTAAAACCCCCTATATAACCCACTCTATAACCCCCTCTATAACCCCCTCTATAACTCATCTATAACCCCTCTCTAACCCCCTCGATAACTCCTCTATAACCCCCTCTATAATTCCTCTGTAACTCCCTCTATAACCCCCTCTATAACTCATCTATAACCCCCTCTATAACCCCTCTATAACCCCCTCTATACCCCCTCTATAACCCCCTCTATAACCCCCTATATAACCCACTCTATAACCCCCTCTATAACCCCCTCTATAACTCATCTATAACCCCTCTCTAACCCCCTCGATAACTCCTTTATAACCCCCTCTATAATTCCTCTGTAACTCCCTCTATAACCCCCTCTATAACTCATCTATAACCCCCTCTATAACCCCCTATATAACCCACTCTATAACCCCCTTTATAACCCCCTCTATAACTCATCTATAACCCCTCTCTAACCCCCTCGATAACTCCTCTATAACCCCCTCTATAATTCCTCTGTAACTCCCTCTATAACCCCCTCTATAACTCTTTTATGACCCCCTCTATAACCCTCTTTATAACCCCCTCTATAACTCCTATATAACCCCTCTATTACCCTCTGTATAACCCCTTTATAACTCCTCTATAACCCCCTCTATAACTCATCTATAAACCCCTCTATAACCCCTCTATACCCCCTCTATAACTCATCTATAACCCCTCTCTAACCCCCTCGATAACTCCTCTATAACCCCCTCTATAACCCCCTCTATAACTTCTCTATAACCCCCTCTATAGCCCCCTCTATAACCCCCTCTATAACCCCCTCTATAACTCATCTATAACCCCCTTTATAACTCATCTATAACCCCCTCTATAACCCCCTCTATATCTCCCCCTCTATAACTCCTCTATAACCCCCTCTATAACTCTTTTATAACCCCCTCTATAACCCTCTTTATAACCCCCTCTATAACTCCTATATAACCCCTCTATAACCCCCTCTATACCCCATCTATAACTCATCTATAACCCCCTCTATACCCCCTCTATAACCCCCTCTAAAACCCCCTATATAACCCACTCTATAACCCCCTCTATAACCCCCTCTATAACTCATCTATAACCCCTCTCTAACCCCCTCGATAACTCCTCTATAACCCCCTCTATAATTCCTCTGTAACTCCCTCTATAACCCCCTCTATAACTCATCTATAACCCCCTCTATAACCCCTCTATAACCCCCTCTATACCCCCTCTATAACCCCCTCTATAACCCCCTATATAACCCACTCTATAACCCCCTCTATAACCCCCTCTATAACTCATCTATAACCCCTCTCTAACCCCCTCGATAACTCCTTTATAACCCCCTCTATAATTCCTCTGTAACTCCCTCTATAACCCCCTCTATAACTCATCTATAACCCCCTCTATAACCCCCTATATAACCCACTCTATAACCCCCTTTATAACCCCCTCTATAACTCATCTATAACCCCTCTCTAACCCCCTCGATAACTCCTCTATAACCCCCTCTATAATTCCTCTGTAACTCCCTCTATAACCCCCTCTATAACTCTTTTATGACCCCCTCTATAAACCTCTTTATAACCCCCTCTATAACTCCTATATAACCCCTCTATAACCCCCTCTATACCCCATCTATAACTCATCTATAACCCCCTCTATAACCCCCTCTATACCCCCTCTATAACCCCCTCTAAAACCCCCTATATAACCCACTCTATAACCCCCTCTATAACCCCCTCTATAACCCCCTCTATAACCCCCTCTATAACTCATCTATAACCCCCTTTATAACTCATCTATAACCCCCTCTATAACCCCCTCTATATCTCCCCCTCTATAACTCCTCTATAACCCCCTCTATAACTCTTTTATAACCCCCTCTATAACCCTCTTTATAACCCCCTCTATAACTCCTATATAACCCCTCTATAACCCCCTCTATACCCCATCTATAACTCATCTATAACCCCCTCTATAACCCCCTCTATACCCCCTCTATAACCCCCTCTAAAACCCCCTATATAACCCACTCTATAACCCCCTCTATAACCCCCTCTATAACTCATCTATAACCCCTCTCTAACCCCCACGATAACTCCTCTATAACCCCCTCTAATTCCTCTGTAACTCCCTCTATAACCCCCTCTATACCCCATCTATAACTCATCTATAACCCCCTCTATACCCCCTCTATAACCCCCTCTAAAACCCCCTATATAACCCACTCTATAACCCCCTCTATAACCCCCTCTATAACTCATCTATAACCCCTCTCTAACCCCCTCGATAACTCCTCTATAACCCCCTCTATAATTCCTCTGTAACTCCCTCTATAACCCCCTCTATACCCCATCTATAACTCATCTATAACCCCCTATATAACCCACTCTATAACCCCCTTTATAACCCCCTCTATAACTCATCTATAACCCCTCTCTAACCCCCTCGATAACTCCTCTATAACCCCCTCTATAATTCCTCTGTAACTCCCTCTATAACCCCCTCTATAACTCTTTTATGACCCCCTCTATAACCCTCTTTATAACCCCCTCTATAACTCCTATATAACCCCTCTATTACCCTCTGTATAACCCCTTTATAACTCCTCTATAACCCCCTCTATAACTCATCTATAAACCCCTCTATACCCCCTCTATAACTCATCTATAACCCCT
>CM060130.1:7680389-7687889 GCA_030522415.1 Channallabes apus
TGTGTGTGTTGACAGTAAACTCACAGTGAAAAGACGTCTCGTCTGAAGAATCTGGACAATCTGCTTCACCATCACACAGCCAGCTCTCTGACACACACACTCGTCCGTCCGCACACAGAAACTCTCCATCATCACACACTGAGAGAGAGAGAGAGAGAGAGAGAGAGAGAGAGAGAGAGAGAGAGTGAGATGGGTAGAGAGTGAGACGGGTAGAGAGAGAGACGTAGGGAGGATGAATGGAGTGATGGAAAGAGATACAGAGAGTGAAAGAATAAATGACAAGTGATGAATAGAAGCGTAAGAGAAGGATGAGGAGAGATGATGGAGTAACGTATAGAATGAAGAGGATGAATGTGGAAAGTGAGGAACGACAGAATGGAGAGATGGAGAAGAAACAGAGAGAAAGTAAAGAACAGATATGGATAAAGATGGAGCAGAAAACAGGAGGTGAAGAAGAGATAATGCCAAATATGGATGTGACAGCAGGAAGTGATGAAAGGATGAGAATGAGAGAGGGATAGATGTTTGGGGAGAGACAGGAGAGTGAAGAGTGAAGGAGAAGAAGATGATTAAGATTAAGAACATGAATATTCAATATGAGATTTATGGACAAGTAAATGAGTTATCTATACATATTCTAATTACATAAATATGTATACAGTGTGACACCTTAACAAATGAGCAGATCAAAGACTTATAATGTGATGATGTCACTCAATAAACATCAGAAAGTTATCACTGCCGCTTAACAACCACGCTGAAGCGGATAGACCCGTTTCCCTCGGCAACGAGCATCGCGCTATTCCAGAGATCTGTCGTTAATTAACAGTTCGATCAAAAATGCCTGTCGTTCTCAGAACATTTAATCGCTCGTGACATCGCCGCGTTGTTATTGTAGCGCTGGAAGTGGAAGTGTACGGTCTCCAGGTTAGCGTGGTGCACTAAACGGAATAAACAGATACAGCTTCTTCTTTTCATTCAGGACTGACTTATCTCTCTTCTTCTGACGAACGCGTGTGAGTGACAGAGCGATGAGAAACTCCTCAGCAGGAAGACAAACTTCTTATTGTAAACGAGACAACTTTTATTCCCTCGTTCACAAACAGGAGTTTAATAAAAGACGTAAGCGCGTCACTTTGTAGTGTTGACAGGAACACTATCGGCTTTACGACAGCGCTACCTCTCTCTCAGTGCCGCTACGTGGCTCTCTCAGAAAGTGGAAAGTGGATCCTAGAGTTCTCGTTTACTTCCCCAAATAATATTTAATTATACATACAGTATTTATATCGACTTGTTGTTTTTTGTCAGGGTGAAATTTTTATAATAAAATCTGCAGAGAAAATATCTGTAATCATTACAGCGTTATAGAAGTGATGTTTCGTTAATGGTGGTGGAAGACGCACTTGCAGGTGAACCACACTCTAATCCATGTAGATATAAAAACACACACACAGGAATCAATGAAAACAAGAACCGGGAACCAGTCAGGTGATGAAACTACACCATTAACCAGAGTCAGAGTCAAGGAACCAGAACACCAGACCAGGATCAAGACCAGGACATTAACACTGAAGAACACGGAATACAGATAACCCAGTAACCCGGTTTAAGACAAGCTAAATTGTTTTATAAATTTTGACTTGAGAAACAAGCGTGCCTTAATTTACGAGTACCAAATATCATGGAGCATCATCTGCCACGCATGCGCTTCTTGTTTTGATGCCAAGTGTCACATGATCACAAATGCACCCAATGTTTTTTCAGTAGAGAGGTTTCTTGTTTATTTTCCTGATAAAGCAGTTTTTCCGTTAGTGTTTCTGTGCGTGTGTGTGTGTGAGTGTGTGTGTGTGTGTGAGATTAGTAATCAGGTCGTCTGTGACCATGTCTGTAAGCAGCAGTGCATTCTGGGAACTGTACTTTGGCAACCATGATAGATGCTAAATTGATGCGAAATTTTATTCTTAAAACTTCTGAAACTACTGCTAACATTCCTTCACATGACAGATCATTTTTGTGAAAAATACCTGATTTAAAAGCCATTTTTGCCTCCTATAGCACTACATACTTAATAAGAACTCTTCAGGCCCAACAAAATTCTCTTTATGAAGCGTGAATTAAATGTAACTAAATGAAAAAGCAATAAGGAAAAACATCGGCATATCGCTAATCGTTCTCCATGACACAGCTTACATTTTCCAACATCGCAGCTGTAATGGAGCGTATTATAGCACCAGAAAGACCAACGCCAGTGAACAAGATAAAAGTCAACCGATGATGATGTACAACCGAGATGTTAAAGGTTACAGAGAGAACCTCTCCTAGCCACATTGTTGGGCAGAGCCAGCTTTCCATGGGAAAGTGTGTGTGCTGCCGTTCACTTGTAGGCTCTTGTAGTTCTCAGAGCTCCTCCTCATTGTAGGAGCTGTGGGGGGAACGTGCACTGTGACTATAAGAGCGGTGGTGAATTCTGTGGTTAATAAAACGTTCTGCGTTGAACAGGAACTAGACACGAGCAGTGAATTCCTGCACCATTCTGTATCAATATAAACACACACGAGTCTCATCGCGCCAAGATGTGTTTCTGTCCACACGTGGTGTAAAGTCTAGCCTGTCTGGCTGAACCGTGTTGTCCTGAACTCTGCCTCTGAACCACATCTAAGTGAAGACAAGGACACAGCGGTCTCCAGTCTCACGCCGAGTCGTCCACTGTAGTCAGATGTAATCCGGTTTACAGTTCTTGCAGCAAACGCTGGAGAGCAGGACGATGGGAGAGCCAGCTGGAGAGGGTTTGTTTTACGCCTATAGCGTGGACGCCGCCCACTCGCCGCACTTCTGTCTTCTTGTATAACACTTTAAACATCCTCTCTCTAATCCACTGGAGGTCTGGAGGTCTGGTCTTAGACTGCACGGTTCCTCAACACATCATCATGCAGGTTGGTTAATTGATAATTCCTGTGTACTGTATGAAATAGCATGCTGTGTTGACGAAGCCTGCCCTCTGGGACACTAGTGTGTGTGTGATTAGGGACGCAGCCCATGACTGAGGAAGAGATCAGTGGAATAGAAACTGTGTTTAATAAAGTACTTTATTATAATTAATGCTCTTCTGCATCGTAGAAGTACAAAGTGCACACCACCCAACAGTGAGCAGGTTTAGATCTGTTCTCTGTGTGTGTGTGTGTGTGTGTGTGTGTGTGTGTGTGTGTGTGTGTGTGTGTGTGTGTGTGTGTGAGAGAGAGAGAGAGAGAGAGAGAGAGAGAGAGAGAGAGAAAGAGAGAGAGGTAGACCTCATTCCAGAATTTCATCATCTCACCTGCTGGGTGTTGACCGAATGAACCTGGAGATAAAGTAGAGCATAAACCCATACACACATTCTCTCTCTCTCTCTCTCTCTCCGTCTCTCTGTCTCTCTCTTTCTATCTGTCTAATATTAATCTTTTTATTATGTTTGATATTTATCACAAACGAGTGGGGCGTATGTTTATTCTTCCCGATGTAAACTGCATCTTAATTGCAGTTTTTAACCCTCATAGTAACACAATAAAAATGACTCCTGCTGTACGGTGTTATATTTGTGCCTTGAGTGAAAAACAATCATGTTTCTGCATGCACACACTTTTATTTTCAGCCATTCAAACTCTTTCACAGACACAAATTATATTTTCACACGCTCTCACTCTCCACTCACCACAACACCGTCAGGCCCACAGACCCTCCCACTCTCAGAAAACAGTAATATCTGTGCTGGTGCAATTATTTATCTACATACTTTGACTAAAAGTTGCCTAGTCAGTATCCTCAGGAAGACTTAAAAACACTCCACATCAGCAAAATAAAGGGAACGAGAAACATCATGTCTCATATCACACTCTAATGAACTAATTGAGTATTTAAGGTTTGATGTAAACATTGGACATTAGGGACGGGAACCAAAAAAAAGAGCCACAATAACAGCTTTTTATTGACAAACAAAAATATATAAAAAAATAAATAATAATAATTTACACACTTCAGTAAGTTAACACCAATAACAGCACAGTAGTTGGTTTTTGGCCTTTATAAACATGCCCACTGAGTCAGATGACCTTGTTTACACACACAACGCTTTTCTGCGCGTGAATGGACACCATTCTGTCAGCTGTTTTCCACTGTATTGGACTATGAACTCCACACTCAGTCAGTAGTCGGACGTAATCAGGACGACTTTCACACACACACACACACACACACACACACGCACAGAAACACTAACGGAAATACTGCTTTATCAGGAAAATAAACAAGAAACCTCTCTACTGAAAAAACATTGGGTGCATTTGTGATCATGTGACACTCGGCATCAAAACAAGAAGTGCATGCGTGGCAGATGATGCTCCATGATATTTGGTACTCGTAAATCAAGGCACGCTTGTTTCTCAAGTCAAAATTTATTAAAAAATTTAGCTTGTCTTAAACCGGGTTACTGGGTTATTGTATATAATTGTAAATATTGGTATCTCCTGTATCTATTTTTGTACAATACATGTGAGATACTTCCGTGACGTGGTCTGTTCGTATCTGCAGAAACTCATAACTCGAATGTCAGGGACTTACAGACTCGTATCGGTACTTGGTATCAAAAGAACCCAAAAAATAGCACTTGTGTGATAAAATAGTGGTATGTGTACATCTGAGTTATGTGGAACCTCAGATTACGAGCATAATTCGTTCTGGAAGCGGGCTCGTGTTCCAAAACACTCGTAAACCAAATTTAATTTTCCCATAGGAAATACTGGAAACTCAAATTATTGGTTCTACCGCCCAAAAAAATTAACACATAAAAATAATTAACACAAAATATAAAGTAAAAATAAAACAAATTAACCTGCACTTTACCGCGCGCTCATTCACTGACACCAACACACACACATACACACTCGCTAGCTCGCGTTTACAGCCCCCGCCCTTCTCTCAGGTTGCCAAACAAACACACAAACTCTTCTCTGTCGCGATTGTTTTCAAAGGTGAGGAGCTGATTAATTTGTTTTTTGTTGCTGTTGGTGTTGTTTTACTTTACAGCAGTGATTCCGTTAGTATGCGCTCACGCGAGTGTGACTAGCGATGTTCCTTGCTAATTTTTAAACGGTTTTAAAAACGGTCTCTCCGTTAGTGTGTGTGTGTGTGTGTGTGTGTGTGTGTGTGTGTGTGTTCACGCAGCAGGGGAGATGATTACCCACAATTCCGCAGCGCAAGAGAGAGAAAAACCGTTGGCTCAGTTGTGATCATGTGACACTCGGCGTCAAAACAAGAAGCGCATGCATGATACATGATACTCGGTGCTCGTAAATTAAGACAACGCTCGTTTTTCAAGTAAAAATGTATTAAAAATCGTTGCTCGGCTTGCGGAACACTCGTAAAACCCGCTTTACTCTTAATCCGAAGTTTCCCTGTACTGGAGTACTACAAAAAAAAAAGAAAGAGCTATTGTGTCCTACTAATAAGAGTGTAACCATTAACACACACACACACACACACACACTACATCATGCAGCTCTTCATCTCCACAAACACTTGCCTAAAAGACATTTTACTTCCAACATAAAGAGCTTTTATTGTCAGATTATTATTTATTATTAGACTGTGGAATCTCTCTCTCTCTCTCTCTCTCACACACACACACACACACACACTGACGAACTTTTGGACTCCGCTGGTGTAATTCCTCCGACTAGGAGGCATGAATTATTCATCAGCTGTTAAAATTCAGCGTCTTTCTCACACGTTCTGTTCCAAACGGCTCCCGAGTGCCTTGGCAAGAGAAACCGCGGCTGTTAAAATATGTTCCTATCGTTGTGTGCGAACTGAAGAACCCGCAGTACACGTGCTGACGGGACCGCCGCTCCTGACAGGAACATTTCTGATCCTTACAATCCACACCTTTCTTTTTAATAACTCTCACTCTCGCACAGAAATGGAAGAGAAAAACAATTTACTGAGATTAATGACTTCTTTTTAAAAAGATGTTGTTATTATAATAATAATTATTATTATTATTATTAAGCATACATTTAAACAATTAAATAGCACTAACAGCAGAAACAACACTGCGACAAAATCCAGGAGTATTTACTCGGACTGGATTAGATCAAAATCGCCTTAAAAACGTTGGTGTGTTTTGTGTCGGAGCTCCACAGTCTTCCACACTCCACTGGTCCTGTGCTAAATCTGATCTAATCTAATAATGTCATTGTACAGTAGTGCGGGTCATCAAATCCTCTGAACTTTGCGCAGATACAGTAGGTGTGTGTGACGTACGCTGTGCTACAGACACTTTACTGACGTGACCCCTACAGACAGAGACATAAAACACAAACTAATAAACACTAAGTCAGGATGATTTCTCATCAGGAGCCCCAGACCCGCTCACGAGGGGGGGGGGGGGGGGTGAGTTATAAAAGTTATAAAAGTAATAAATGTAATGTGCACATAATTGCTTTAGAGGATTTTGCTGATGATGTAATGACTGTATAATAATCCATGTGTCCTAATCGCTGGCCATCAAAAAGGTGCTAATTGCTGATTTTTACACTTTATGGAAGAACATTTAATTACCAGACATGGGGATGAAATTTATTTTTCTTCCATTTTTACATATTCCAGCTAGCACCATCGAACCTGAACGACCTTACAAATAAGCAGTTTGGAACATCGCTGCATTTCTGTTATTTTCCTCCATAATTCAGGCAAAATTGACAGTCAGTATGACAGAAAGTGACTTCACATGAATAATCTGTATAAACACTTCAGTCACAGTATTTATGCCCCGGTTTGCTGATGTTCATTTTTTCGGAACTACCTCTCCCTCTCTCTCTCTCCCTCTCTCTCCCTCTCTCTCTCTCTCTCTAATGTCTAACAGGATGTCTGATGACCCGGCTCTATAAAGTTGTGGCTGTAAAGGAACCTGCTCTCGCGGCACACACTCATCCTGCCATGTGCTACTTTGTGTTAATCTGACACAAACTGGAAGCAATCGCAGGATGTCAGTGAACAGGGTGAAGCAGATGAATCCGAATCAGACCATGAGACAACAGCAATTATTATGCATGTGCTTACAGGTACTGTACCACCAATCACATTAAAGCATCCTCAAGACTTTGAGGCTGATGTTGATTAGATTTTTTTTTTGTAGTACGTACTCCAATTATTTAATTCCAATACAGCTGAACCTCAACATACGAGTTTAATCCGTTCCACAGACGAGTTCTTAAGGTGAAATTTCATATCGTGAAACTCATTGTCCCAAAGGAAATAATGTAAATGCAAATAATCCGTTCCAGACTTACAAAAATATTACCAATTTCACCAATTTACAACACTATAATTATATTTAAATTATATATAATTACATTAGATGCAAAAAACGAATCAAACATTTAGTAAAGACATTAGTAAATAAAGTCAAATATGAAATAAATAGACATTAAATCTCACTTAACCTTAATTTATGATTCCTCTTGGCAC
>CM060130.1:7692889-7870389 GCA_030522415.1 Channallabes apus
CACACCCAACACTCTCACACGCAACACTGTCACACGCAACACTGTCACACCCAACACTCTCACACCCAACACTGTCACACGCAACACTGTCACACCCAACACTCTCACACGCAACACTGTCACACGCAACACTGTCACACCCAACACTCTCACACGCAACACTGTCACACCCAACACTCTCACACCCAACACTGTCACAGGCAACACTGTCACACCCAACACTGTCACAGGCAACACTGTCACACCCAACACTGTCACAGGCAACACTGTCACACCCAACACTGTCACACCCAACACTGTCACACCCAACACTGTCACACGCAACACTCTCACACGCAACACTGTCACACGCAACACTGTCACACCCAACACTGTAACACGCAACACCGTCCCACCCAAGACTGTCACACTCAACACTCTCACACTCAACACTGTCACACCCAACACTGCCACACCCAACACTGTCACACGCAACACTGTCACACGCAACACCGTCCCACCCAACACTGTCACACCCAACACTGTCACACCCAACACTGTAACACTCAACACCGTCCCACCCAAGACTGTCACACTCAACACTCTCACACTCAACACTGTCACACCCAACACTGTCACACCCAACACTGCCACACCCAACACCGTCCCACTCAACACTCTCACACTCAACACTGTCACACCCAACACTGTAACACGCAACACCGTCCCACCCAAGACTGTCACACTCAACACTCTCACACTCAACACTGTCACACCCAACACTGTCACACCCAACACCGTCCCACCCAACACTCTCACACGCAACACCGTCACACCCAAGACTGTCACACCCAACACTTTCACACCCAATACTGTCACAGGCAACACTGTTACACTCAACACTGTCACATCAAACACTGTTACACTCAACACTGTCACACACAACACCTCCAACACTGTCACACGCAACACTGTCACACGCAACACTGTCAAACACAACACCTCCAACACTCTCACACGCAACACCGTCCCACCCAAGACTGTCACACCCAACACTTTCACACCCAATACTGTCACAGGCAACACTGTTACACTCAACACTGTCACATCAAACACTGTTACACTCAACACTGTCACACACAACACCTCCAACACTGTCACACACAACACCTCCAACACTGTCACACGCAACACTGTCACACGCAACACTTTCACACCCAATATTGTCACAGGCAACACTGTCACACCCGACACTGTCACACCCAACACTCTCACACGCAACACTGTCACACTCAACACTGTAACACGCAACACCCTCCCACCCAAGACTGTAACACCAAACAGTTTCACACCCAATAGTGTCACACCCAACACTGCCACGTCCAACACTGTAACACGCAACACTGTCACACTCAACAGTGTCACATCAAACACTGTCACACCCAACACTGTCCCACCCATCACTGTCACACCAGGCACACCACTGTTTAGTTGTACTTCAGCCGTTTAGCGTTAGTTGTTATAAAGTTGCAAGAGTGTGACACGATGTGGCTAAACATCGAGCTAAAGGACTGAATCCTAATTAAACAAAGCAATGGCTTCAATGGAAGCCTCATTCAGTATCATTTAGGAGCTAAGTGTTATTCTTCTTAGCAATTTAGGTTTATGATTATCCATTTAGCTTTCGGCTTAGACATTTAGCTGTGCTTAGCACACAGAACACTTGTAGGACAACTGAGATTTAAGAAAACAAACAAACAGACAGTTTTACTACCACTTCTATTACTACTACCCATAATGATGATAATAATAATAATAATAATAATAATTAATAATAATTAATAAACAATTATATACATAGTGCATTTAACACACATTACATTGCTAACCTGCATAAAGAAATAAATAAAGAATGAATGAATGAAAGAGTGAATTAAGGGTGAGATGGTGCATTATGTTTATAACTTTTCCCCCAGACTGGAATCTAAACTGAAGTCAGGACTTTAAACAGAAGCTTCTGGAGCGATGACTGTGTTACTGTGTGCTTAGAAGGATATTGACGTTACACTTCAGGTGAGACGACTAATCGATGCCCCATGAAGTGTTCCAGCCCCAAACCAATAAACAATCCAATAATTAATAAGACTGGCTTTTAACTTTTTACAGGAAATAAACTCCCGATGGCTAAAATCATTCGATTATTTACAGTTCTTTCACATTTCCAGCAGCTTTTCTCTTCTTAATAAATTGATCCTGCTTTCTGCGCTCGCAGCGTTCTCCTGTTACAGTTACACCACACAGTTACAGTACAGTTTCAGTGTACCTGTATGGTGGTACGCAGTGATGCCGGTTCTAACGGCAGTTCTATCGGGTCGTATCGCTATAATCCCAGGAATTTACTCACCATGTGTTTACTTCAGTAAGATATGAACAAGGTGTGGTGCTGCTCAGGGATTAAACAGAATGACCTCATTGTCCTCTCGCCTTTAATTAGGCTAATAAACCTCGCTCACACTTATAGCCGCTGGGAATCTCCTGCCTGTCATGATGAGATTTTTATATTTAAACCCAGCGCCCTTTACATCTTACTGATGAGAGCTGGAGAATTATCGCTTATCTCCAAGCTGAGCTCAATAAAACATCTACTGTACACAGCGCGTTAACACTTTCACTTTAAACAGAACCCGCTTTTCTCAACCACTGGTTTAAGCACACGCTGTTCTCCGATGTTCTTCAGCTCACGGTACCAGAATTCTGACTTCAATTCATCGTCAGTCTCACTCTCAGAATCTAACTGGAGATCAGCACCAACAAAGAAAAACTGTTTTGATCATTTCTGTATTTATATAGGAATATACAGGTCCTTCTCAAAAAATTAGCATATTGTGATAAAGTTCATTATTTTCTGTAATGCACTGATAAACATTAGACTTTCATATATTTTAGATTCATTACACACGGACGGCCCGGGTTCGATTCCAGCCAGTGCCCACACCCCAGCCACTGGATACAGTGCCGGTCCCAAGCCCGGATAAAATGGGAGGGTTGTGTCAGGAAGGGCATCCGGCGTAAAACCTGTGCCAAGTTGTAGTGCGGACTGGATAGTCCGCTGTGGCGACTCCTTGCCGGGAGCAGCCGAAAGACCAACAACAACAACACACAACTGAAGTAGTTCAAGCCTTTTATTGTTTTAATATTGATGATTGTGGCATACAGCTCATGAAAACCCAAAATCCCTATCTCAAAAAATTTGCATATTTCATCCGACCAATAAAAGAAAAGTGTTTTTAATATAAAAAAAGTCAACCTTCAAATAATTATGTTCAGTTCTGCACTCAATACTTGGTCGGGAATCCTTTTGCAGATCATTATGTCTTGTGTCTCTCAACTTTCTCTTCACAATATCCCACAGATTCTCTATGGGGTTCAGGTCAGGAGAGTTGGCAGGCCAATTGAGCACAGTAATACCATGGTCAGTAAACCATTTACCAGTGGTTTTGGCACTGTGAGCAGGTGCCAGGTCGTGCTGAAAAATGAAATCTTCATCTCCATAAAGCTTTTCAGCAGATGGAAGCATGAAGTGCTCCAAAATCTCCTGATAGCTAGCTGCATTGACCCTGCCCTTGATAAAACACAGTGGACCAACACCAGCAGCTGACATGGCACCCCAGACCATCACTGACTGTGGGTACTTGACACTGGACTTCAGGCATTTCGGCATTTCCCTCTCCCCAGTCTTCCTCCAGACTCTGGCACCTTGATTTCCGAATGACATGCAAAATTTGCAACCTGTAGCCCATTTCCTGCACACGCCTGCACACGCCTGTACACGGTGGCTCTGGATGTTTCTACTCCAGACTCAGTCCACTGCTTCCGCAGGTCCCCCAAGGTCTGGAATCGGTCCTTCTCCACAATCCTCCTCAGGGCCCGGTCACCTCTTCTCGTTGTGCAGCGTTTTCTGCCACACTTTTTCCTTCCCACAGACTTCCCACTGAGGTGCCTTGATACAGCACTCTGGGAACAGCCTATTCGTTCAGAAATTTCTTTCTGTGTCTTACCCTCTTGCTTGAGGGTGTCAATGATGGCCTTCTGGACAGCAGTCAGGTCGGCAGTCTTACCCATGATTGCGGTTTTGAGTAATGAACCAGGCTGGGAGTTTTTAAAAGCCTCAGGAATCTTTTGCAGGTGTTTAGAGTTAATTAGTTGATCCAGATGATTAGGTTAATATCTCGTTTAGAGAACCTTTTCATGATATGCTAATTTTTTGAGATAGGGATTTGGGGTTTTCATGAGCTGTATGCCACAATCATCAATATTAAAACAATAAAAGGCTTGAACTACTTCAGTTGTGTGTAATGAATCTAAAATATATGAAAGTCTAATGTTTATCAGTACATTACAGAAAATAATGAACTTTATCACAATATGCTAATTATTTGAGAAGGACCTGTACTGAACGCTGTGTGCATCTGTCTTCTCCCTGATCTTCATGTTCTCTGTGTTCTCCCTGTTCTTTATGTTCTCCATGGTCCCCATGTCCTCCATGTTCTCCAAAGTTCGGAAATCAAATGTTCATATGTAGATGACTCACTGTATTAATCACACGCCTGAACTCAGTCTTCCATCACCACTCAACACAGAAAAGACGAAGGAGGTCATTACGGCTACCACACACACACTCAAATTCACATTAACAGAGCTGTTGAGCGCGTAAACAGCAAGTTGTTTGCAGTCCACATCTCTGAAGATCTCACCTGGTCTCACCTGAACACTTCTCTCCTGATCAGAAAGGCACAACAGCGTCTGCGGCGACCTAAACGTTCCACCTGTGCTCCAGGATATTGGAGAACGGTTTGTTATGGCGACTGCACTGCTTCAGACCGTGAAGCCCTTCAGAGGGAGTGAAAACCAAACCAAAGAATCATTGGGGCTCATTTACCCACCATGGAGGACATTTTTTTGGAGAAAAGCTGTGTGCAGAGGGTGAGACGCGTTATCAAACAAACAGACTAAAACATTTCTTGTGTCTGTTACCGCACTGAAGAGCTGACTCTTAACTGAATTTTAACAAATACACCTCTGTCACTTTCAGTCCATACTGTGCTGCTTCAACTACTACGCTTCTTTGCACCAACCATATGTTTTTGTTTATTATTGCACTACTCTATATTCCACCCATATTTATTCTGTATATACTGACCTTCATATACCATAATATTCACATGCTCATATACCTGTTCTTCTCTGCACAATGTCACACAGTTCTACTGTTTATTACCCTACATACCCTATCCTTATTACCTACTGCACCTTCTGTGCATTAATCACTCTCATCCCTGTACATATGGATCCACACCCTCATTCACCACATTGGTATTCATCATACAGTATTTAGTCAGCCACCAATTGTGCAAGTTCTCCCACTTAAAAAGATGAGAGAGGCCTGTAATTTTTATCATAGGTGAACCTCAACTATGAGAGACAAAATAAGGGACTATGAGAGACAAAATCCAAACGTTTGACCTCCGCCATTGCCAGCAAAAGGTATATAAAAAGTATTAAGATGAAATTTTGTTATTGACCAAATACTTATTTTCCACCATAATTTACAAATAAATTATTTTAAAAAATCCTACAGTGTGATTTTCTTGCACAATTGGTGGCTGACTAAATACTTTATGCCCCACTGTAAATAGGCCACTTATGCGCTTCTGATTAGATGCTAACTGCACTTCATTGGCTCTGCACATGTCCTCTGCACAGTGACAAAGTTAAATCTAATCTAATCTAAATCTGGACTTGACCCTGCGCCTGTTTATCATATCTGAGTTTTCTCTTCTCTCCCACTCTTCTCTGTGCCTCGACTGACCCTCACCTGCGTCATGTTTAGCATTTAAACACCTCTGTTTATTGGAGTCACTGTTGTTGGTGCAGTTTTAAAAGAAGAGGCTGGATACAGTATGATGCTGAGACAGTCAGCTGTTCCATGGCTCGGACTTCCTCTTTCAGTTTGCATTTGACATAATTGTTACGACACAAGTCTCACAAGGGGCAGAACTACAAAAAAAAAATACTCTGCACTGTTGAGAACGGGCAGATTTGCAGCTGGCTACCCCGCAGAGTTCAGAACAGGCAGAGCAGCGGTCACCCAGATGCGCGGTTGCCAGACGAGGGCACCATAAGCGCTATTAGTGCGAACGCGCTGCCCCTGATGGCATGTTCCCTGATACCTGTGCACTTCACACGATCATGAAGGTAAAAGGACAAAGACAAACTGAGCAGCAAGCCAAAGAACCAAGAAAAAAAGGCAAAAGTCTCATCAACACAAGTAGCCGGCGTGACTGAGAGAGAGAGAGAGAGAGAGAGAGAGAGACTATAAATTGTAGCTCCGTTTATTCTGTGTTATTCAGTTAATCTTTGTAGTTCTCTGATTAATAATCCCACGCTGTCTCTAAACAGGAAGGTCTTTCCGTGTGTGTCATACACACTCTCACAGCCTCCTATTTCACTGACCCCCTCAGAAAGTCCTGCGTACCGGCTCTCATAAATATTATTACATCCCGTATTGCAGCTCTACAACCTACACCACGTACCCCTTATCACATTGTCCCCTTGTGACATTATCACATTGTACTGAAGGAAACATGTAGGGCGGCACGGTGGCGTTGTGGTTAGCCCTGTAGCTCTTGCACCTCCACAGCTGACGGTTCGAGTCCCGCCTCAGGTCTGTGATTGTGTACAGTGAGTGTGTGTGTGTGTGCTTGTGTGGGCCCTGCGAGGGATTGGCATCTTGTCTTGTTCCCCGAGTCCCCTGGTATAGGCTTCAGGCCCTCCGTCGTCCTGTACAGGACAAGCGCTATAGATAACCAGAGAGTGAGGAATGTAAACGTAACAAAAAAATTACTTTCTTTTACCTTTTTATTTTGGCTGGTGAGTCAAAAAAGTAAATTTTATACCCCGATACACAGAACAACGAGTGAACTTTTCACATTTAAAGAATTTTAAATTTTAATTTTAAACAAGCTTTTTTGCTTGTTTCTTTCCTGTTGTGAAACTTTGTCTCTCTCTCAATGAACAATAATTTATCATTAATTCATCTATTTAACGGAGTTTTCTCGTACAGTGGAATGACAATATGGTGACACATGACCACCCAGTTGGCATTTTAGATCGTACATTCTTCTCATTAAAAAGTTTATTTATTTTTTAAAGCTATTAACACACTTTATATATATTTAAAGAAAAAAAATCTGGTTAAAAACCTCCTACTGTAATTCCCATTTGTCAATGAAACACTGAATGTTTGAGCACGTCCGTATGGGAGGTTATTACCGTACTGTATGTCGAGACAATATTAGCACAGATTAGCATTAACGTCATGCTACCTGTACAGCCGATCTCACAGAAATGATTTTTCGGTCCCACGGTGTCATCAGGCGCATTACTGATAAAACCTATTGCTTTATCTCATCTGTCCAGACGGCGCAGTAATGGTAGCCACATATAAAGAATTAGCATTAGCATGCCACCAGAGGTTAGCAGCGCAGTGTATTTTATATATATATATATATATATATATATATATATATATATATATATATATATATAAATAAAGTAATTAATGACTGAAGACCCTAATCTCCCCCTCATGAACGCATCTCCAGGCACTTAAAAGCATCTAAAAGCCCTAAATGGGACTGAGCTATGAATTAATCACCAACAGTAATGCGTCTAACGGCCTTTAGCGTCTACACGTGACCTGGGACAGGAATATCAAAGCTAATTTTATTCTGAGTGTCCCACTTTCACTCAGGTGTAATACACATTCTCGATGGTGTAGCTGTTATTTCAGATACATATCCACATTTCATTTCAGCATGTGTGTGTGTGTGTGTGTGTGTGTGTGTGTGTGTGTGTGTGTGTGTGTGTGTGTGTGTGTGTGTGTGTGTGTGTGTGTGTGTGTGTGTGTGTATGCGAGAGAGAGAGAGAGAGAGAGAGAGAGAGAGAGAGAGAGAGTGAAGATACTAGAATATACTAATTGACCTGCGTTTATGTGGAGGTAATGAGCTTAGAGAAACATAACAACACATTTGTGGTCAGAGCTGCGATGTGGCTCGGCTGTAACTCTCTCGTCTGAGACGGAACGGACTGAAGCTCCTCTGCTCTCCTCTCACAGGCTCTCCTGCCTTGTTCGTTACATGTGGTGAATCTATGAAGTATCTGATAGTGCCGGACTGCTAGACACTCATACTGTAGCACACGCCGTGCACGTGTTAAAAAGTGTCCGAGAATTAACGTGTAACTCGTGATCTGATTGTGTCGACGTATTTGATTTTTAACCAGGACGTCAGAAGTGTGGAGAACTTTGAGGCTTTTTTTCTCTTTCTCTTTTTCTCTCTCTCTTTTTTCTCTCTCTTTTTTCTCTCTCCCCATCTGTCTCTGTCTCTCACAATATCTGTTAAAACTGACTTTCTTCAGACTGGAAGATTCTTTTTCCACTGTATTATTAATATATAATCTGAACATTAAAACACAACACACAAACACACACACACACACACGCATTCGCGCATCTCCAGGAGTTTGTAATCCTTCCATCAGACTGCGAGTGCTGTAAATGTAATAAGTCTGACGTGAACATGACAGACGGCCGGGAGTGTAACAGCAGTTTCATGTCTAAAGTTAAAATTCACCACTTTAATAAAAAGTGACATCGTCATGAAAACATTATTGATACCTTGTCAGATTGAGCTGCAGAGACATGGAGATGTTTTCTTTTTTGTTTTTTCGCACTTCATTCGCACTTTAGTTTTTTCCTCACTTCGTGAGGGGTCTTAACAATAACTGATGTTTCAGAAATATGTACACGCCCTCCCGTCAATCATTCAAGCGTGCATAACGACCTTTTAAGGGAATTAAAATACAACGAAGACTAAATTAAATCGTAGACTTGGTGATGTCGTAGTTTAGCAAATCATTGCACTGAGAAATAAAGTCATATCGTATCGGAAGGCTGAGGTTTATCACTTTAAGCTACTTTTTGGTAGAGCACTTTTGGAGTCAAGATATCACACTGAGAAAAAAATCAACAGTCTACAGAAAGATGTGTGTCGCCTTCGCCTGCGTTTTTACGTCTAAAAGTGAAATAGCTAAAGCACATCCTTTATGTTTCCTTAAAAGGAGGTGCAGAAAAAATGTGACGATGGATGAAGGACGAAGACGATGCAGACGCGAGACGACCCCTAGTGACCCCTATGTTTCGCGTGCTCTTCCCAGGCACATGACACAAAGGAATAGCTAGTGCACATCTGCAGTGTTAAACACTGACTGTACATGCCAGCTCTCCACAACAGTACATTCATCAGTTATACATGAACTGTAGAGTATCACACACACACACACACACACACACACTGCATCGCTCGGGACTGAGGAGAACAAGCTCAGCGAGGGAGCTAATCAGAGCGGGAACACGGCAGAACTAGTTCTCCAGAACACACACTTAGCTCTGGTCTACTACAATAAAAAGGAAGCACCATCTTGTGGCGTTATTTGGTGTTACGGTGTAGCCACATCACTAAACCCCTACCGATTGTTACAGCATATCGGATGGTATAAGACTTTTTTTTTTTTTTTTTAATCTGTGCTTCCTCATAAAGGTTTATTCAAATGCCCATGAATCATTTAGGAGGAGTTGTGAATTGAAGAAAAGCGTGAGGGCGACGATGGATGACGAGGCCGACACATGATGACAAATAGTGAAACCTCAGTGTTGTTTATGCCTCTCAGACAGGCCACACAAAAATGTGTTGAACACTGAGCTGATTGGGCTAGCGCTTCCCCTCAGATGAGGTGTGTTATGCTAAACTACTTCACCAGATGATGGCGTGGCTTTAAATTGTACGCTTTTATCATGAAGTGACATCTTAAGCACTTACAAGAACCCTAGACTGGTGTGTGTTAAAAATAAACATTGATTGTTGTTCTAACTTCCCCAAGGAAATATATTTTTAAAAATCCCAACATAAATTTCCTTAGTGAGGATGTAAGTGAGTTAAGCTTCTTGTGGGCAGTAAACTAGCACTTTGTTTGCTTGGTGGACTCGGGAATAACCTGATGATTTGTCCGCCCTTCGCATTAACCCTGATGCCATAATGTGACAGATGAAAACCGCAGGAACCGAGGTCTGACATGAGCAGGAGCGGCCTGAAGGAGATAAACATCCAGCTAAAAGCTATCTGTCAGAATACAGGTGGGAGAAAATATCTTGTAAAGCTAAATGCAAGACTTTTTTTTCCCTCAAAATCTGCTGGACATGGACATGGATTGTGTTGCTCACTGCAACTTGGTGTAAAATGGTTCCTCTGTAATAACGAATCAGCGTGCACACATCACTGGTACGACCCAGGGCTGTTAGAACGCTTTCCTACATCAGCAGGACCGTATAATGCTTTATCCTTTATTTCCTTTTCCCCAGTACGCAATAATCGAGCTCTTCAGCTGGATCTACAGAAGCCTGGTATCCATTACAGTAACTATCAGAGCTAACAACACAAATAGAGATGAATGAAGTCCACTGGAATAAAATTGTTGTTGGTGTCTGCACATCCTCTCAAGACTAAACTAGTAGACAGATATTTTTACATCCAGGCCTACATCAACTCAACACAAACGACACTCACTGGTTCTCCATCTCTCTCTCTCTCTCTCTCTCTCTCTCTCACACACACACACACACCTACGGTTGTCTTTCTTTTAGGGCTCCGTCAAGTGAAAATTGCCAGTCATGCCACTCAGTCTATTGCTAATTTAGGATTTTGTATTACTCATATTCTCTCTGTCTCTCTCTCTCTCTACCTTTCTCTCACTCTGTCTCTCTCACATACACACACAAAATATATACCTATATATTTCTACATGTTTAGACAAATGGGAATAAATAGAGCTTAGAGAAAGATTAACATAACAAAGGCGAAAAAGTAAAGTGATTGAAGACAGAGAGACCATAAGGAGCCTGGCAGGGCAGACAGTCCAGATACTCGAGCGAACACAAGAGAGATGAGTAACAGCAAAACACATGAGACCAGCAAAACTGCAAGAAGATACGAGAATAAGATTAGCCTGAAAGAAAGAGACTAAAGACTAGAGAAAGGAAATAAATATAGCAATTAAAGAAAAAGAGAATCTTTAAAGCAGGAAAGAAAGACTAGACACTAGAGACCAAAGTGAGACGAGAAAAAGAAGAAACCAAAAAGAGAGAGATGAAAAAAGACGAGAAGGCTAAGAACAAACAGGCAGACTAGGAGGACTATGAAGAGACAAGACAGAGGCTTGAAGCTTGACTGAGTACAAAACCTAGAGGGGTGGGGGGGTGGAGTACAATAACATGAATGAAGGCAATTTATTATTTAGGCAGATTTAAATGTCTTACATGTTTCGCCCAATTATTAATTAGAAATAATTAATTTCCTTGATATTTTTCCCTCACATCATCTCACGAAGAAATTATATCAAAACGCCGCTGGATGATTTTATTATCTCTTTAAACCCTAACATTGAATTCTCTCCCCTCAGCCTGTACTTTGGAGGAGGTCTTTGTGACTTAGCTGCCTCTACAGTTTGCCCACAGGAAGGTCTTACCGCCACAGCATTAACGTGAACGCCACGGCCGCCCGTGGCTCAGGTTTATGGTTCCTAAATCTGCCCACAGCAGTACAGCGTTACACCTCTATACTGTAACATCTATAAACGTCCTGAGATTAAAACGCTCCTCTGGGGTGTGAGGGAAGGGCTTTCTGCTCACAGAGAAAAATAAATTTTTTAAAATGTGTAAATAAAATCAGATCAGAAAGAGGTAAAGAGGACATTCCTGATTAACATGCTAAACATGTCACATTTTCTTACAGAATTCGTTAAGCAATGCATTCTATTATAAGGATGTAATAAATGAGTCAAATTATGATGCATATAAATGTAAATCAGCATTTCAGATAATGTTTTGTAAAAGTGTTATTTAAATGTATTTTTCTCCAAATGGCAAAAACAAATACGCTATAACCCTCTACGTTATTCGCTAAATGTCGTGCTTCTGTCGTTCGTCCTCTGTGTGTTTTGTGCTTTGACGGGACATCGAGTAAATAATCCACCTAATTAAGATCAGATAATCTGCTGTGGATGCAGGAAGCATCACCTTATATCGATGTCTTGTTATCTCTGAAAAACACAGAGGCTCAATCCTGACAGACCCTTAACACCAGCTGCTCATCTTCATAAAGAGATGATATTTTATAAAATGTTCAGTATGAGGTAACGAGAAAAAGTTTGTGCACCCCTGACCGTTACACCCATATTATACTCATGTTAAGCTTCCATTTCCAGATTTACCCCCTGTGCGTTCTGTTAGAATATGTTTCTCTCGTGTCTTTTCATTAGTCTGTATGTTGGAGTGTGGCTGTGGGGTTTGGTGCTCGTTCACACGTGAGGGTCAGTGAGCTCAGGCGCTGATGTCAGGATGTCGAGGAGGCTTCAGTTCGTCCTGAAGCTCACGGTTCAGTCAGGGCTCTATGCAGCAGGACGCTCGAGTTCTACCACTCTTCACACACCATGTCTCTGGCTGTGTGTCTCTCACAGCGGTCTCGTTGTGCCGGATAAGGGTTTGATTGGTTAGCTCCGTTTAGCTCCAAGGGGAGGGGAACTGTAACGCTACAGGAAAAACAGATACCTGGCGTACCTTCAATTATGGGTGTGATATGATGTGGGGGTGCACATACTTTTGGCTGTATTTTTTTTTTGGGGGGGGGGGGGGTCATGATGATAGTTATAGATACTCAGTAGTAATATTATATATTTTGCATGACTAGTAATATTAATGCTGAGTAAGTCAAATAGGAATATTGATGATGTAATGACCAGACTGGTGATTATGTATGATGTGTTTATTACAGCCTGATGTACAGTACAGTGCAGCTCATTCATCAGCCCTGTTAGTGGATTATTAACCTGTCCCAGTCAGGGGCAATCCGAGGGGTGTTTTTCTTAATTGTTTGTTTGTTTGTTTGTTTGCCTGTGAGAGGAGCGACGCGCTGAACCCCACCCGCTTTAATACTGTAACTAAACACCAGACGAGTGTCTTTAACCCTGGAGGAGGTTATAGTTTATTCAGCACTTTATTCAGTAGCTTCCCTCAGCACCGCAGTCAGGTGTGTGTGTGTGTGTGTGTGTGTGTGTGTGTGTGTGTGTGAGATGAGAGTTACAAAAAAATAAATCCTCAGACAGAGATAACACTCCAGGACAATAATTTACCTCAGAAGTGACTTCACACACACACACACACATACACACACACACACACAGTGAGAGTGATAACCCGCGCGCTTACCGTGCTGCTCAGCTCCCGCCGCCGCGTGCAGCTCACCGCCACCGAATAATCCCGTCAGGGTCACAAGCGCTAAAATAAACTCACACATCGCTCCGGAGACTCACTTACATCACACTACATTAGATTAGATTAAATTAGATTAGATTAGATTAGAATGAGATCGATGAGATGGGATTAGCTCCGCTGCTAAAGAAAACAAAATCTAACTGAAACAGACCCGAACCTGCCGCGCGCGAGACTCACTGCACACTGAGGGACTAAACCGCACGCGCGGAGAGAGCGAGAGAGAGAGAGACGGGCTCGAGCCTGAATACGCGCGCTCGCTCGCTCTCTCTCTCGCTCTCTCTCACACACACACACACACAGAATATCTCAAACACACACACACACTTTCACTCTCTCTCTCTCACACACACACACACACATAGAATATCTCTCCCTCACGCAAACACACACACACTTTCACTCTCTCTCTCACACACACACATAGAATATCTCCCTCTCCCTCGCAAACACACACACACACACACACTTTCACTCTCTCTCTCTCTCACACACACACACACACACACACACACATAGAATATCTCCCTCGCAAACACACACACACACACTTTCACTCTCTCTCTCTCTCACACACACACACACACACATAGAATATCTCTCCCTCACGCAAACACACACACACTTTCACTCTCTCTCACACACATAGAATATCTCTCCCTCACGCAAACACACACTTTCACTCTTTCTCTCTCACACACACACACACACACACACACACACACAATCTCTCTCAATATTCAAGATTCTCTGGTGTTTTATTGACATGACAATTATTTACATTCTTATTGCCAAAGCTCAGAGATAAGGTACAATAATAATAAATAATATTTCTAATAATAAATTAATAAATCAATATAAAATCTCTTTCACTCACACACACATATATTCTCTCTATAACACGCACATACTCTCTCTCTCTCTATAACACACACTCTCTCTCTCTCTCTCTCACACACACATGATTGCTGTTATATCTGTAAGAACGACTCATACTTGAACTTCTTTAATCTCAACAAAATCTCAACACACACTTTAACCTTCCACAGCACTTCCTCCCGTTCAGCCCCCCTACGTTATTCTATTCTTAACACTTTAAAGAGACCGATGCTCTTTTTCATCCAACTAATGTAACAAGACATATTGCGCTATCTAAGCCTCAGCCCTCTCCTCCCGGTGAATAAAGTATGAAAAGATGTTCGGTAATCCTGAAAACAAGCAGGCCGAGTTTGCGATCTGGTAGGTCTGCCTTGCGATGTTGCAGTTAGTAGCAGGGTTATAGATTGCGGAGTCTCTGGCTGCTACTCAGGGGTTTGAGGATATGGAGCACCAATCATAGAGCAGGGAAACACCGCGTCCTACCTGCTTCCGTACCTGCTGGATTTGTGACCAGAAAGTGCAACGCTTGTTTTTTTTTTTGCTGTGGCCGCAGAACTCGCACCCAGTCAAAGAATTTGGGAATCTGGACTCTTTTTCTTGCATTGTATCTGCCTTATGCATTGAACTGTTGTCCCTGCACCTTTGCTTTCACCACAGGGTTTCCACTGTGAGAAACAGGAGGGCAAAGTCTGTGCAAGGGTAACTCCAACTCTCGCCCCAGCATTAATTTTGCTGGTTAAACCCCTGTGGTGGCATGCTGAGCCGCTCTTTAGTGTAGAGTTTGAGACAAGGCCTCATTGAAAGAACAGCCTTGTGCCAAGTGAGCTCTCAGACTCTTTTCAGCATCTCTCTCCACACCCCCATTTGACTGGACTAATAAGCTGTTTGTACGTGTTTGATCCCTTTGCATCGCATGTAGCTGGTAAACTCAGCAGACACTAGTTGATGGCCATTGTCTGCCATCGAGGTCCGTGGCAGGCCCCAGCAGGCAAGTGAAACTCCAGAAATGATGGAGCAGGGCGTGGCAGACTTCACAGCTATAACCTCCAGCCATTGAGTGTAGATCATAGATCACTACGAGGAAGCGTAAATGATGGGGCACATCATGAAGTTCACTACAGATATTTAGTTAAACTTGGTCCCAAGGCAGAGTCTGCCAAGGCAGAGACCCCAGTGGTGGCGTAGTTGTTGGGCCCATTTTACCACTTACGTACAAGACATGGAACGCAGTCTCGATGTTATTGTTCAGCCCTGGCCACCATATGTGATCCCTACAGCGTTGCTTTAGTTTAATTATGCCGAGATGGCCCTCATGTGTCATAGCCAACACTATTTTAGGAGTTTAGGAGGAATAATGGTACAGATTCCAGGGGCCAAACATGTGTCGTTCTAACATGACAATTCGCGTTGTACTTCAGCGCACAGCTGGAGATCTGTCGTAAATTGGGCTGGCCAGCCATTCAGGACATTCTCGCGAATCACAGAAAAGGTGGTGTCGGCAGCTGACTCCTCTGTGAGTTCTTCCAAGGACATGAAAGCCATCATAGGTGTATGCACTAATTGACTAAGGCCCCGGTCTTCAGCCCGCTGACAGGAAGTACTGTAATGGGTGATGACACAGAACATTATCTTTGCCTGATGTATATTGTATGGTAAAGTCATACTGTTGTAGATGATCAGTCCAACGGTACATGCACAGTGGTCCGTGGCCCGACCCAGAAGGAGACATAAGTGCACTGAGGACTTGATGGTCGATTCGGAGAGTGAATTTTTGACCATAAAGATAGGCATGCCAGCATGCACAGGCCCAGACACAAGCAAGAGCCTTCCTCTCTCCAGTTGAGTACTTCTGTACTGTTCTGGGTGAACGTGCAAGAAGCAAAAGCCACAGGCTGTCACGAAGCGGAACGGAACGAGGTGAATCCAAGTGCAGATGACGTGCTGAAATGTCAGGCGAGAGCGTGGTCGGAATGCGGAAGTCAATGCCGGGTGATCAGTCAGCGTAGCGTCTAAGCCAAATCGTAAAGCGGAAGCCGTGGTCAAAAGAGGAAGCGTAAATTCAAAAACCGGGAGATCAAAGGGCGAGGCAAACAAATCCGAGACGAGAAACCGAAAGCGAAAAACGAGAAACAAAGCGAACTTGGCAACGTGAGATCAAGGGAAAATAAACGCGAGAAGATCGGGGCATGAAAAACACAAGATAATCCAGCGATTTAAGCAGCGCGCCGCGCATGCTTAAATCGCTGGAGTAATCAGTCATGGAATGAGAAACAGCTGAGCAGACGGGGCGGAAACGGGGGCGTGAGAGCGCACGTGACGGCTAGACAAAAACATGAGCACGTGGGGAAATGACAGCGTGGGAAAAGGACGGCAGACAGGGCGTGGAGCATGACAGTACCCCCCCCCTTACGAACGCCTCTGGGCGTTAGGACGGGGAGCCTCAGGGAAGCGTTTCTGAAAGTCAGAGATTAGCTTGGGGTCTAGGATGAACTTGGCGGGGATCCAGCTTCTCTCCTCAGGGCCATAGCCTTCCCAGTCCACCAGGTACTGAATGCCTCTACCTCGGCGGCGAGCTTTCAGGAGGCGGCGGACGGTGTAGGCTTCACCGCCATCAATGATACGGGGAGGAGGCAGAGGGTGGGTGGGGGGACTTAATGGGCTTGAGGCAAGACGGCGTAGCTGGGATACGTGGAACGTGGGGTTTATTCTTCGCATGGTTGAGGGGAGTAAGAGTTTGACAGCGCATGGGTTGATGATCTTGGTAATCGTGAATGGGCCTACATATCGGGGAGAGAGTTTACGAGAAATGGTCTTTAGAGGGAGGTCTCTGGTGGAGAGCATGACTCTCTGCCCTATCCTGTACTTGGGGGCCTGAGAGCGTCTGCGGTCTGCTTGCTCCTTATAAGTTCTGCCTTGTCGTAGCAGCGTCCTTCTGGTCTGAGTCCAGGTCCTCCTGCAGCGGCGAATGAAGGCTTGGGCAGAGGGGACGCTGACCTCCTCTTCCTGAGAGGGGAACAAGGGTGGTTGGTAACCCAGGCAGCACTGGAAGGGGGACAGCCCAGTAGACGAAGAGACTAGAGAGTTGTGGGCGTATTCGACCCAGGGCAGGAATCTGCTCCACGAGGTGACATCCCGGTAGGTCATGCATCTCAGGGCGACCTCAAGAGCCTGGTTCTTCCTCTCCGTCTGCCCATTGGATTGAGGATGGAACCCTGATGACAGGCTTGGGGTGGCTCCGATGAGCTTACAAAATGCCTTCCAGAATTGAGAGGTGAACTGCGGGCCACGATCGGAGACGATATCTTTGGGCAGGCCGTGGAGCTTAAAAACGTGGAGGATCATGAGTTCTGCAGTCTCCTTGGCGGACGGGAGTTTTGGGATGGGAATAAAGTGGGCTGCCTTGGAGAACCGATCCACTACGGTCATGATACAGGTGTGGCCGTCAGAGGTGGGTAATCCTGTCACAAAATCAAGTGCGATATCGGACCATGGACGGTGCGGGATTGGTAAAGGTCTGAGGAGGCCTGCTGGGGCGGTGTTGAGGTGTTTATATCGCTGACAAATGTCACAAGCTGCCACAAAGCCAGGGACGTCCTCCTTTATGGTTGGCCACCAAAAACGCTGCTGGGCTTGGGACAGGGTTCGGGCAGAGCCTGGATGGCAAGAGAGTTTGGAGCAATGTGCCCATTCCAGGACCTGGGAGCGTAGAGTGAGTGGGACGAATAGCCGATTGGGGGGTCCATTACTGGGGCCTGGTTCACGGGACAAGGCCTGCTTCACCCGAGTCTCTATATCTAGCTCAGCCACTGCGAGTAGGCAGTGCGAAGGGAGGATGGTGTTGCTGATGGTGGAGTCTTGGGTGTGGGTGAACTGCCTGGAGAGAGCATCTGGTTTGGCGTTCTTGGATCCTGGACGGTAGGAGAGGGTGAAGTTGAACCTGGTGAAAAAGAGTGACCAACGGGCCTGGCGGGAGTTCAGCCGCTTGGCGCCTCGAAGGTACTCCAGGTTCTTGTGGTCAGTCCAGACCAGGAATGGGATCTCCGTTCCTTCAAGCCAGTGTCTCCACTCCTCCAGGGCTAGTTTTATGGCCAGGAGCTCGCGATCTCCGATGCCATAATTTCCTTCGGTGGGGGTTAATCGGTGTGAGAAGAAAGAGCAGGGGTGCAGCTTGTTGTCATGGGCGGATCTCTGGGAGAGAATGCCTCCTACTCCCGTGCTGGAGGCGTCGACCTCCACAATGAACTGCCGTGACGGGTCCGGGATGGTGAGGATAGGAGCGGATGTGAACAGCTTCTTAAGTTTGGTGAAGGCTCCCTCAGATTCCTGGTTCCAACGAAAACGAACCTTGGGAGAGGTTAGGGCTGTTAGGGGGGCAGCGATAGAACTGTAGCCGCGGATGAAACGGCGATAGAAATTTGAGAATCCCAGAAATCTCTGGAGTTCCTGTCGTGAGGTGGGTGTGGGCCAGTTCGTGACGGCTTGAAGCTTGGCGGGTTCCATCTGGATTCCTGAAGGTCCGATGCCAAATCCAAGGAATGTGGTGGAAGTGGTGTGGAATTCGCACTTCTCTGGTTTTGCAAATAACTTGTTCTCTAGGAGCCTTTGTAGCACCTGTTGGACATGCTGTTGATGCTCCTCCAGGTCCCGGGAAAAGATCAGGATGTCATCCAGGTAGACAAACACAGATAAGTTGAGAAAGTCTCTGAGTATATCGTTAATGAAGGCCTGGAAGACTGCGGGGGCATTAGTGAGGCCGAACGGAACCACAAGGTATTCGTAATGCCCTGTAGGGGTATTGAAGGCCGTTTTCCACTCGTCACCCTCTCGGATGCGGACAAGGTGGTAAGCATTGCGTAAGTCGAGCTTGGTGAAAATCCTGGCTCCTTGGAGAAGCTCAAAGGCGGTGGCCATTAGTGGGAGGGGGTACCGGTTCTTCACAGTGATCTCATTCAAACCCCTGTAATCTATGCAGGGACGAAGGGAACCGTCTTTCTTGCCCACGAAGAAGAACCCGGCCCCCGCTGGAGAGGAAGAAGGACGAATGATCCCCGCCGCGAGGGATTCGGTGATGTAATGGTCCATGGCTTGGCGTTCCTTGGGTGACAATGAGTAAAGACGGCCCTTGGGGGGAGAGGTGCCTGGGAGCAGATCAATAGCGCAGTCGTATGGCCGATGGGGGGGAAGAGAAATGGCGCGCGATTTGCTAAACACAGCCTTGAGGTCGTGATACTCAGGTGGAACATGGGTGAGTTCCAGTGATTCATCCGCCTGGGCGGGATCGGGGCATGACGTGAGGGCAGCGCGTAGGCAGGTCGTGGAACATGATGGGCTCCATGCTGAGATCGAGTTTCCGGCCCAGTCAATCTGTGGGTTATGTCGGATCAGCCAGGGGAGGCCCAAAATGACCGTGGCATGAGATCCCTCCATGATGGATAGCGAGGTCTGCTCAGAATGGTTACCTGAGACCCTTAGACCGAGAAGAGGGGTCCTGTGGGTGATAGAAGGAAGTGGACTCCCATCGAGGGCCTGAACCTTGAGGTGAGTCTCTAAAGGCAGAGCAGGGATTCCCAGGGCCTTGGCTGAGGCGGCATTGATTAGGTTACGGTCTGAACCGGAGTCGATCAGTGCCTGCACCAGGTGGGTTCGTTGTTCGTGGATGAGGAAGATGGGAAGCAGTCGGCGTTGGTCTGGAGGTTTCTTTGGAGAAGTGCCCTCCAGTGCTCCCAGCTGAACCTGAGGACTCCTTCTCCTTACTGCACAGTTCTTAAGTAGATGGTTTAATTCTCCACAGTAGAAGCAGGCTCCCTCCACTCGACGACGTCGTCGCTCCTCTGGTGAAATGCGGGTTCTGCCCAGTTGTATGGTTTCATCCTGAGGGTGGGGTCGCTGGAAGGCTCTAGGTGGTGCCATCCTGGCCCCTTTCCGAAGGCGGAGACGTGAATCCACTCGGCCGGCCAAATCCATGAGATCTTGGAGTGATGACGGTAGTTCACGAGAGATTAGCTCATCCTGAAGTGCTTCTGTCAGTCCTTCAAAGAACACATCACTCAACGCACGATTATTCCACCCACTGGAGAGAGCTAGGGTCTGGAATTCTATGGCGTAATCATAGGCCGAACGCGAGCCTTGTTGGAGCTTTAACAGTTTGTGACCAGCTTCCCTTCCATGACATGAGCGATCAAACACCCTCTTCATCTCCTCAGCGAAGTCCTCGTAGTTGGAGCAGCAGGGGTCGCGAGAGTCCCAAAGAGAAGTGCTCCATTCTTGAGCTCGTCCTGAGAGCAGCGTTATCACATATGCCACCTTGGAGCGTTCGGTGGAGAATGTGGAGGGTTGGAGCTCGAATATCAGTGTACACTGAGAGAGAAACGAGCGACATGTACCAGGATCACCCTCATAGGTCGGGGGGGCAGGGAGGCGTGGTTCGCGTTGCATGATGGAGTCCTCATGTCGCGTTGGAGAGAGCTGGAGTCCTTTGAGCTGGGTTGTGACGTCAGCAAGGGTTTGCTTGGTGTTGAGCAGCCCCTGGTGGTGAGCTTCAAGAGGAGCACCCTGATGCTCCAGTGCTACATTCATGCAGTCGACATCTGCTGGATTCATATCGATGGCTGGATTATTCTGTCACGAAGCGGAACGGAACGAGGTGAATCCAAGTGCAGATGACGTGCTGAAATGTCAGGCGAGAGCGTGGTCGGAATGCGGAAGTCAATGCCGGGTGATCAGTCAGCGTAGCGTCTAAGCCAAATCGTAAAGCGGAAGCCGTGGTCAAAAGAGGAAGCGTAAATTCAAAAACCGGGAGATCAAAGGGCGAGGCAAACAAATCCGAGACGAGAAACCGAAAGCGAAAAACGAGAAACAAAGCGAACTTGGCAACGTGAGATCAAGGGAAAATAAACGCGAGAAGATCGGGGCATGAAAAACACAAGATAATCCAGCGATTTAAGCAGCGCGCCGCGCATGCTTAAATCGCTGGAGTAATCAGTCATGGAATGAGAAACAGCTGAGCAGACGGGGCGGAAACGGGGGCGTGAGAGCGCACGTGACGGCTAGACAAAAACATGAGCACGTGGGGAAATGACAGCGTGGGAAAAGGACGGCAGACAGGGCGTGGAGCATGACACAGGCAGTTCGACACAATTCTGGAGTTGTAAGAGGATAGTGCCAGCCGTGGTAGCTGAAGCGTCACAAGTGACCAGCATGGGGCAGTCAAGACTAAGGCTAAGACGGGGGGGGCTCATCAACAGTTCCTTAAGGGTGCGCACTGTGACCGAGCAGGCTGACAACCAAGCCCAAGGAGCATCCTTTTTTAGGAGTTGGCGGAGGGGATATGTAATTGTGGAGTATTGAGGTAGAAAGCGCATATAGTATGTTGTCATTCCCAAGAATGATGCAAGTTGTACTGCAGATGAAGGTTCTGGTACCTGGTGTATAGTTTCACTACTGGAGTGCAATGGAGTGAAAGGCCCTCAGCTGAAACATGAAAGCCAACAAAGTCAACCTCTGGTACCGCAAATATACATTTCTCTGAGTTAAGTGTCAGGTTATGACAACTGAGTAAAGCAAAAGTAGCCTTTAAGCACTGTTCGTGAATCACTGCATTCGGAGCATGGACAATCACATCATCCAGATAGATGGCAGTGCCAGGAACGCCAGCCAGTATGGTAGACATGATTTTTTTAAACAGTTAGGGGCCATGTGTTACGAATGGAGTCAGGCTTCTGCTGTTTGGATGGAGAGGAACGTGGAGGTAACCTTGACGGAGGTTGAGTTTAGAAAAAAAATTGTTGAGCCATGAAAGTGTGTAGTTTTCGATTGATTGCAAAGTCATCTGGAATTATTGCTTTGTTGACCAACCTTAGGTCTACGCAAACTCTCAGTCCACCAGTTTTTTTTAGCCATTATCAAATTAGACACCCATGGGGATGCATCCACAGGTTCGATGATGCCCCTTTGCTAGCAGCCTGTTAAGTTCTGCAGTGTTCACGTACGCATGTAGAGAAACCTGCTGAATTGGAGTTTATCGAATGAGTAATGGCGGGGGTTGTAGAGTTCGTACGCGAGTTTAGTTGTGAAGAAGCTTGAAGTGGAGCAGAGAGACACCATTTGTGGTTCGGCTTCTGACAGCGTCGACATATTTGTCCCCATGCGGGACAGTCAGGGGCATGTGATGAGTGTCTAGTGGAGCCCCGAATTTCCACACCGCCACTGCACTTGAGGTTGTGCATATTCTATATCATATTGTCCGCGGTTTGAGAATAAATTTGCCTCTGCTCTGTGAATTTGTCTGTATTCTTGGGTCACGTCCCCACTGCTTACACTTGGTTCATGTGCAGCTTTTAATTTAGCGGCACACTGTGCAGCAGACTCGACTTGAGGGGTCAGAATTACAGCTTTCTGTAAAGTGAGATCATCATCTTCCAATAACAGGCGCTCCCGCACAAGTGCATTGTGTGTTTTCTCAATTAGTTGATCTCGTATCATCTCATTTGATAACATGCCAAAACAGCACGGTTTTGTCAGCCCTCTTAAATCAGCGACATATTGAGCAATTGACTCACCGGCACGCTGACTGCGCTGTTGGAACTGCAGCAGGAGACTTTTTTTTTCCAAGTGTGCGAAAAACACGTTGTCCTTCTGCGCCAAGACAGTGGAGGAGTATGGCCATTTATCGCCTCGTTGGGACGGCATCGAAACCCACTGTGAGCAGGTAAGTTTCAAATGTCATTTTCCACTGCTCCCATGGGATCGTAGGTTCGCCAGGGTGGGGTAAGAAGGGGCTCGGGGAAGCTGACGATAGCGTGGGGAAATCATCAGCCATTCTTGTTGCCAATTGTTATATCTGTAAGAACGACTCGTACATCTCAACTTCTTTAATCTCAACACACACTTTTAACCTTCCACAGCACTTCCTCCTGTTCAGCCCCCCCTATGTCATTCCATTCCTAACCCAACTAATGTAACAAAATATATTACTTTATCTAAGCATCAGATTATTAGTCTTGCAAACCATGCAACACTTACTCTTTCAATATCACACAAACCAACATTCCCTCACACACACACATTAGTGAACAAACAGCATCATGAAGACCAAGGAACACACTAGACAGGTCAGGGATAAAATTATGGAGAAGTTTAAAGCAGGGTTAGGTTATTAAAAAAAAAAATCCAAAGTGTTAAACATCTCATGGAGCGCTGTTCAATCCATCATCTGAAAATGGAAAGCACAACCAGTGTGGCACAACTGCAAAACCACCAAGACATGGACGTCCACCTGGCAGGCTGGGTGAGGAGAGCATTAATCAGAGCAGGGGCCAAGAGGCCCATGGGAACTCTGGAGGACCTGCACAGATCCACAGCTCAGATAGGAGAATTTGTCCACAGCACTACTATTAGTCGTGACCTTCACAAATCTGGCCTTTATGGAAGAGTGGCAAGAAGAAAGCCATTGTTGAAAGAAAGCCCCATTTGCAGTTTGTGACAAGCCATGTGGGGGACACAGCAAATATGGGGAAGAAGGTGTTCTGGTCAGATGAGAACAAAATTTACTTATTGACTCAAATGCAAAACGCTTTGTGTGGCGGAAAACTAACACTGTGCATGATGGTGGCATGGTCATGTTGTGGGAACACTTTTCTTCGGCAGGGACAAGAAAGCTGGTCAGAGTTGATGGGAAAATGAATGGAGCCAAATTCAGGGTAATCTTAAAAGAAAACCTGTTAGAGTCTGCAAAAGACTTGAGACTGGGATCGGAGCTTCACCTTCCAGCAGGACAACAACCCTAAACATACAGCCAGGGCTACAATGGAGTGGTTTACTGTAGATCAAAGCGTATCATGTGTTAGAATGGACCAGTCAAAGTACAGACCTAAATCCAATTAAGAATCTGTGGCAAGAAAATTGGTGTTCACAGACGATCTCCATCAAATCTGACTGAGCTTGAGTTATTGTGCAAAGAAGAACAGGCAAAAATTTCACTGTTCACAGATGAGCAAAGCAGGTAGAGACATACCCCAAAAGCCCTGCAGCTGTAATTACAGTGAAAGGTGAATCTACAAAGTACTGCCTCATAGGGAGGATACATAGAGAATACAAATATACGCCACATTTTTCAGATTTTTATTTGTAAAATCCCAATAAAATACATTTGTGGTTGTAATGTGATAAAATGTGGAAAGGTTCAAGGAGTACAGTATAAATACTTTTGCAAGGCACTGTACTTGGGCATAGAACCTGAAGCGCATCATACACATCCTGTATGCACATATGCACATGTGATGTGTGTGTGTCTGTATTCATCCTCTCACGTGTTTATCCTAAGCCTAGGTAGATTTCACACTGTTCTACACTGGCATTATGGGTAATGGTGTACTACTCGGGGGTTATAACATGTCCAGCTCTAACTCTAAACACCCCTAAAGACTGTGTGCAGGGAATCAACTGAAACTCTCAGGGGGTCTGTTCTTAATTTGAAATCTGAATGCGTAACAACCATCACCTACTGTATGTCATTAATGCTTAATATCTCTCTCTCTCTCTCTCACACACACACACACACACACACACACACACACACACACACACACACACACACACACACACAGAATTATATACACATTAATCAAACTACACACACACTCTTATCAAGCCCCACACATACTCAAACCAATTTCTGTTACACACTCACAATCATCCTGCCACACACACACACACACACACACACACACACACACACACGACTATATCATTAATCTCTCTCTCTCTCTTTCTCTCTCTCTCTCTCTCTCTCTCTCTCTCTCTCTCTCTCTCTCTCACACACACACAGACACACACACACACATCTCATAAAAGTGTCTTCCTCTGTTATAAGAGAAGTCATAAAAGAGTAATGAGGCTGTAATGATCATTTGAAGGGACAAGCTAAAAGCTTAACGGCTGAAACACCGAGCTTAGCTCCGCGTCAGGGAGCTGCTGTTAGCGTAGCGTTTGTCCTGTAAGCTCATCAGTGAAAAGTAAACGGCGCAATAAAAGATCAATCCACCATGGAGCAGGGGACGCATCCTCGTTCCCATCACAATGACATCAGCGAGCGACGGGTCACAGGCTCTGGCATTAACACACATGGCATTGGCTAGAATGACCAACAATGTTCTATAGCATTCAAATAAAAATGCTTCCCTTATACTTGTAAAACTTCTTATAGCTCTACAGCTTAGCTAAACGAAAGTTTCCTCAGCAATATCTAAAACACTAATAAACATGTAATATGCATGTAGACGTTCGCGTCTTCACCTCTCCTCTTTTACCCTGCAGCTGTGAATCCTGATGTTTTCCAGTTAGGAGACCTGTTTTTCACGTTCCTGCAGCTAGCATATGGCTAATGCTGACAAATGCCCCGATTCTGCAGCTCTTTTTCATCGGTTACTGCTGTGAAAAACATTTAACTAATGCTCTCCTGCATCAACATGTGTCTCATTTCACCAGAGTGATGATTGGGTATTTAATAAAGAACAAACCGAAACAACAACAACAACAAGAGAGAGAAATGTTAATAATTAATATTTAACTATTAAACAGAAGAATGTGTAAACAACATGATTTACAAATCTAATTAAATCTTTATTATCAGGTCAGAGAGGGGTCACGCACGCTTGCCAAAAAGCAGAAAAGCTAATAATTAGCTCTTAGAAGTGATTAGTAAGTCATATTTATGTAAAACATTTCATTTGTATTAAATGCATTGTATCGAATTATACACTGTTAGGTGTGTGCGTGTGTGTGTGTGTGTGTGGTCACAGTGCTCGTTTAACTCTCAGGCAGAACGAAGAAACAAAGAGATGACTCAATCACATTTATTGTAACATTCATTCATTTTCTATACCGCTTAATCCTGTGTTCAGGGTCGCGGGGGACCTGGAGCCTATCCCAGGAGACTTCGGGCACTAGGCGGGGTACACCCTGGACAGGGTGCCAATCCATCGCAGAGCACACACACACACTCACACACCCAATCACACGCTACGGGCAATTTAGGAACGCCAATTAGCCTAACCTGCATATCTTTGGACTGTGGGAGGAAACCGGAGTACCCGGAGGAAACCCACCAAGCACGGGGAGAACATGCAAACTCCATGCACACAGTGACGGGAATCCAGCCTGGCCGGGGAATCGAACCCAGACCCTGGAGGTGCAAGGCGACAGTGCTAACCACTACACCACCGCGCCGCCTTATTGTAACATATAGTATAAATACTGTAGGAATAGGAACAGAAGGACTGTCCAGTTAAGGACATGTTCATGTCTAATTCTCAGCTTGTGTCTAACTGCCCGGCAGAACGACCTTCAGCTGCAGGAACAAAGGTCAGAGAGACTGAATGGTTTAGCTTCTTTCCCTGAAGATCATTATATCTGAATTATGGATCGAGAGATTCTTCTGGACCGAGTGACCAGTGATTCTAAACACATGAGGTACAGTAAATTATAGCTCTAAATGATAGTAGGTTTTTTTATGTACTGTAGTTCAGCATTATATTAGAATAAGTATTCATTTGTTGTAACTAGAAGATAATTACTGGTAGCTCAGTGGTTAATGTGGTGGACTACTGATCAGAAGGTTCCAGGTTCAAACCCCAACAACATCAAGTCACCACTGTTGGGCCCCTGAGCAAGACCCGCTCAGATGTATAATGAGATAAAAATGTAAGTTGTTCTGAATAAGGGAGCTTGCCGAATGCTGTAAAGGTACAATGATCTTAATTACATTTAAAGTTGATAATGATAATTTAAAAAAGGTTTGGTTCAGATTATTATTATTATTATTATTATTATTATTATTCCAGTACAGCAGTTTATCATGAACCTTTGATCCTCAGGTTTAACCTTTAACCCCCACAGTTCTGCCCCTACATGAATAAAGAGCTTAAAGCAGATTCTGGACCCTAACACTCTCTAATCTCCACTTCACACTCTAATCAGGACTCTAATGACACTAAATTACATGTAATTTGCCCGTCACTCTCCTTCTCTCATTACTTACAGTCCCACAGCAACATGACAGCTGGATGATGACATCACATCCTGTCAAGATATTTATCCTGATCTTGTCTGAGATCAGTTTATTTGATTCTTTATACATCCAGAGTGAATCGTGGAAGCGCTGGGTGTGAGGCGGGAATATGTCCTGGATAAGACACCGGTTCATTAGAGCACATTACCAGCTTCCTCTAGTGGGAGGAGAACCGCAGAACCCCAAGGAAACCCTTACACATAGGAACCTGAGCTGTTGGACCCGGGACCCCTGGAGCTACGAGGAAACTACAACTACATTACACTACACTACACACACCTCCTGTGATCTAAAACTAGACTTTTAGCCTTACCGTGCTCATTGGATATGCACTATCCGGCTAAATTATAAAGCATAATTTTCTCCATGATTGGATTCTTTCTCTCTGTAAATAAGTTTAGGCACCTTTCAGTGCATTGAATTACAGAACAGGACACTAGGACATTAGACACTGTTTGGTCCACTTATACAATAAACCCAGTAATGAGAGCGAATGAGAGGACGTGGGTACGAGATGCAAGCAGGTAGGTTTAGTGTTATTTAATAAAGATGTGTGCATTAGAAAGAGAGAGTGGAGCAGGAGGGGAGGGGGAGGGGGAGGGGGCTTATTATATCTGTAAAGGATCTCTACTGCCATCTATGGATCAAATGTATTTTTTTTAGTTTTCCTTGAGATCTCACACACACACACACACGCACGCACGCACGCACGCATACACACTATTGAAATGTGAGCACATGCAAGCAACTGAGCATGCACACACACATACACACATTATCCTTCCTTCCTCTTTCTCTCTATTTGTTCTATACTGAGACAGTTAACTCTTAGTAAACAATCCATGAACAAACAAGACACTGCTAAGATACCCTTGGGACTATTATTGAAACCAGTAGCTCAAGTAGTCTAAAAATATTGTTTTTTTTTGTGTGCGTGTTTTATTTTTTAATGTACTGTATATAGAAGGTGCGTTCAGGACAAACCGGGACTTTCTGCTGAATGAAGGTATAAAAGTGATGGACATTTACAGAAGACTTCAAGCACAGTACGGTGATGAGACTTAGCCGCAGTAAAACATTATACGGTTTTAAAGAAGTCCATACATCTGTAAATAACGGATCCCACCGATGTATTTTGTAGCTCAATGCAGTCGTTCCAGTGAACATTCAGAGAGTGGAACGCCTGATCAACAGAAGAGATGCATTACACACTACAGGAACTCAGATGGGAGTTATTGCCATGCCCCCTATACAGTCCTGACCTCGCTCCAAGACATTTCCACATGTTAGGGCTGTTAAAGGAGTTCCTGGGAGGCTGGCGTTTCAGACATGAAGCAGGAAGTATCATCATGAAAACGTTCTACCTTGACGGTGTCCAAGCACTAGTGAAACTTCTCTATTGGAGGTCTAGTTCTTTTAGTTGATGAGTGCGCCCCAAGAAATTCCTGGTCTCTAGGGCGTATCATAGATACCGTAAGAGATGCTAAAGGCTTTGTGCGTAAAGAACGTGTTAGAACACCAAGCAATGAATTACAAACCGGATTCCAAAAAAGTTGGGACACTAAACAAATTGTGAATAAAAACTGAATGCAATGATGTGGAGATGGCAAATGTCAATATTTTATTCAGAATAGAACATAAATCACGGAACAAAAGTTTAATCCGAGAAAATGTATAATTTTAAAGGAAAAATATGTTGATTCCAAATTTCACGGTGTCAACAAATCCCAAAAAAGTTGGGACAAGTAGCAATAAGAGGCTGGAAAAAGTAAATTTGAGCATAACAAAGAGCTGGAAGACCAATTAACAGTAATTAGGTTAATTGGCAACATGATTGGGTATAAAAAGAGCTTCTCAAAGTGGCAGTGTCTCTCAGAAGCCAAGATGGGTAGAGGATCACCAATTCCCACAATGTTGCGCAGAAAGATAGTGGAGCAATATCAGAAAGGTGTTACCCAGTGAAAAATTGCAAAGACTTTGCAGTTATCATCATCAACTGTGCATAATATCATCCGAAGATTCAGAGAATCTGGAACAATCTCTGTGCGTAAGGGTCAAGGGCGTAAAACCATACTGGATGCCCGTGATCTCCGGGCCCTTAAACGACACTGCACCACAAACAGGAATGCTACTGTAAAGGAAATCACAGAATGGGCTCAGGAATACGTCCAGAAACCATCGTCAGTGAACACAATCCACCGTGCCATCCGCCGTCGCCAGCTGAAACTCTACAGTGCAAAGAAGAAGCCATTTCTAAGCAAGATCCACAAGCACAGGCGTTTTCATCGGGCCAGGGATCATTTAAAATGGAGTGTGGCAAAATGGAAGACAGTTCTGTGGTCAGACGAGTCACGATTCGAAGTTCTTGTTGGAAATGTGGGACGCCATGTCATCCGGACCAAAGAGGACAAGGACAACCCAAGTTGTTATCAACGCTCAGTTCAGAAGCCTGCATCTCTGATGGTATGGGGTTGCATGAGTGCGTGTGGCATGGGCAGCTTGCATGTCTGGAAAGGCACCATCAATGCAGAAAAATATATTCAGGTTCTAGAACAACATCTAGTCATCTCTTTCAGGGAAGACCCTGCATTTTTCAACAAGATAATGCCAGAGCACATTCTGCATCAATCACAAAATCATGGCTGCGTAGGAGAAGGATCCGGGTACTGAAATGGCCAGTCTGCAGTCCAGATCTTTCCCCTATAGAGAACATTTGGCGCATCATAAAGAGGAAGGTGCGACAAAGAAGGCCCAAGACGATTGAACAGTTGGAGAGAGCATTCCTATTTCTAAACTTGAGAAACTGGTCTCCTCGGTCCCCAGACGTCTGTTGAGTGATGTAAGAAGAAGGGGAGATGCCACACAGTGGTGAAAATGGCCTTGTCCCAACTTTTTTGGGATTTGTTGACACCATGACATTTTGATTCAACATATTTTTCCCTTAAAATGATACATTTTCTCAGTTTAAACTTTTGTTCCGTGATTTATGTTCTATTCTGAATAAAATATTGACATTTGCCATCTCCACATCATTGCATTCAGTTTTTATTCACAATTTGTTTAGTGTCCCAACTTTTTTGGAATCCGGTTTGTAGAAAGACCCATAACTAATGTTTGTTACTTGAAGCTGATTGAGTTTTCGAAAACCTGGGTTTGTTGATTCAATGGTGTATACTGGTTACTGAATAATGGAAAATGGTATGAATTACTGACAGAAAAGTAATACATTACAGAGCCAAGGAAAACAGAATGTGTTAAGATGCTTGAAAGTATGGACCCAGTTTTTTGCATCGCTTGGACTTTTTGTCTGAAGAAAGTTTTTTTTTGTGGACTTTACTGTAAGAGACTTGATGCTGTATAATTGTATAATTGACTTTGATGTGCATCAAAATGGACTTTGATATGCAAAATGTAAATATGCAGTGCATTCATTCATTCATTTGCTATACCGCTTAATCCTGTGTTCAGGGTCGCGGGGGACCTGGAGTCTATCCCAGGAGACTTCGGGCACTAGGCGGGGTAAACCCTGGACAGGGTGCCAATCCATCGCAGGGCACACACACATACACACACTCACACACCCAATCACACACTACGGGCAATTTAGGCACGTCAATTAGCCAAACCTGCATATCTTTGGATTGGACTGTGGGAGGAAACCGGAGTACGCAGAGGAAACCCATTCAAGCACGGGGAGAACATGCAAACTCCATGCACACAGAGACGGGAATCGAGCCTGGCCAGGGAATCGAACCCAGACCCTGGAGGTGCAAGGCGACAGTGCTAACCACTACACCACCGCGCCGCCATATGCAGTGCAATGGTTGGTTATGTATCTTGATAATTATGTGCATTTTATGTTGATTCTTTGGTTCTTGATAAAGGCTGTTCAAGAATGTATAATTTGATAATTTTGTTATTCAAAATTAGGGGCCGGAATGTTACAGCCATTTCGCCATTTTGATATTTTGGGTTTTGACCAACTCGGAATTTTGGGTTTGATAATTGAAAGTTTATTTCTTTTTATTTAGTAAGAAGAATTAGGTTATGAGTTATGAATTTACATTTAATTTGTGTTTTTTGTTGTATTTGTGATGGCGTGAATCATCAGGTTAAAGGTTATATAGCCATGGCGCTGAGCCAACCGAGGTGTGTGGAAAATGCTGCACGGTCTCTCACACTGTTTTGATCATGCTTTATGTTACGTTTGGACCACACATAATACTTTCGTTAAGTTTGATACCACTGCCTAATTAACAGCCAGTTTTTATTCACGTTTATTCTCAAATGGACTCAATAAATTATATTCTTTTCAACGTATCAGGCATGGAGTGTGCGTTCAATCCCAACCGGGCACAGCGTTTTTCATCACCATGGATTAAACAATGAAAATAGTCGCTACACACTGGGATAAGTGCATTAGTGTATCAGGAGATTATATAGAGACATAAAGGGAGTGCTTACTGTTAGAACTGTGTTCTGCTCTAACTTGAACACCCCTCATACAGTATAAATAATGTGCAAACATGGTCTATATACATTTGTGAAATACGCCTGGGTATGAGTGCAGTGATTAACTCTAAGAGCAGAATGCTGTGCCCTGCACAATAAAAATGCAAAAGACACAAATTAGTAGAGTTTTCTAAAGTACCACAGGAGTGTGTAGTGTGGGCGTGCAGAAAGGGAAAAATCATTTGATTTTTATGTGTAGAGTTTTAATGCAAAATGTTAAAGACCAGAGAGGGGACATAATTGCAAGCAAGTGACATTTAATAAAAACCAACCAACTGAAATGACACATGAGTAAACAGTCTCGGAGATGACAGAACAGGAAAAGGTCAGGTGATGAGCAAACAGACATTAACTGGACTAGACAGAATCGTAAACGGTTGAGACTGGGCAGGGTCAGACATGTTACGTGGTGTTAATGTTATGGCAAAAGTTTGGACACACCTTCTCCATCGATTTAGATTTCTTTATTTTTATAGTTTTCAGCAGTGAACAGGAATTCAGTCATTGAAAGATCATGTACAGAATGACAAAAACGTGTTAAACAACCCAGAACATGTCTTAAATTTTAGATCGTCCACAGTATCTACATTTAGTTTTGGCATGGCGCTCTCTCACCAGATTCACGAGCTCGTCACCTGGGATGGTTTTCGGTTCACAGCTGTGCCTTGTCAGGAATTCATTTGTGACATTACTTGTCTTGTTAATGTGCTTTAGACTGTCAGTTGTCTTGTGCAGAGGAAGTGTGGGTACAGATGCCATCAGACGCAATCAAACGCCATCAGATGAAACTGTCTCTGCTCCTGAAGAGAAGTTTATTAGAATTACCAGCCCCAGAAACCGACGTTTTACAGCATCTCAGATTAGAGCTCACAGAAATGCTTCTCAGAGTTCAAGCAGCAGACGTATTTCAAAGAAACCATTTCTTCAGAAGAACACCAAACAGAAGAGACTTGCTTGGGCAGAGAACCACAAGAAATGGACATTAGATCAGTGCAAAACTGTCAGGTCTAATCTGATTAGTCCACACTTGAGAATTTTGGTGTCTTTGTTAGACGTAGAGAGGGTGAACAGACGCTTTCTGAATGTGTGGTTCCCACTGTGAAGCGTGTAGGAGGAGGAGGTGTGATGGTGTGATGGTGCTTTGCTGTTGACACTCTTGGTGACTTAGTAAAAATTGAGGGGAAACTTAATCAGCGTGACTACCACAGCGACATGCCATCCCATCTGACTCGCACTTATAGGGACCATCACTTGTTTTTCAGCAGAATAACGACCCCAAACACACCTCTTCAGGGGCGGACTGGGACCAAAAGGTGACCCTGGACTTCCTGGCCCACAGCAGCCCACATCATAATACATTGGCTCATTAATGTAGAGATAATTTTTTAACACCAGTTACTAGTATAAAAATATAACACAATACAGAAATCAATGATATTTAAACATATTATTTTGATTAATTATCACTGAACATATATTGGGTCATATTAGTAAAACAAATAAACAAAGGAAAGGACATCAAGACAAACATACTGTATAAAACTATAAAGACAAAAGTTGTAAAGAAATTGGCAATAAAACTGAACAGGTTAGCTGAAATAAAGTAGCAGCATTAGCTCATGCTAGTAAACTAGTTACTTATTTTAATTATTATGGTAGTCAATATTAATTCGAAATAATGCTGAGAAACTTTATTTTGAATTAATATTGACTACCATGGGGCGGCACGGTGGTGTAGTGGTTAGCACTGTCTCCTTGCACCTCCAGGGTCTGGGTTCGATTCCCCGGGCCAGGCTCGATTCCCATCTCTGTGTGCATGGAGTTTGCATGTTCTCCCCGTGCTTGGTGGGTTTCCTCTGGGTACTCCGTTTTCCTCCCACTGTCCAAAGACATGCAGGTTAGGCTAATTGACGTTCCCAAATTGACCATAGTGTGTGTGTGTGCGCTCTGCGATCGATTGGCACGCTGTCCAGGGTGTACCCCACCTCGTGCCCAGAGTCTCCTGGGATAGGTTCCAGGTTCCCGCGACCCTACAGTAAATACAGGGTAAAGCGGTATGGAAGATGAATGAATTGACTACCATAATAATTACTAGCACGAGTTAATACAAGTTAGTACGAGTTAACGCTGCTACTGATTTGATTCCAGCTTCCCTGTTCAATTTGATTAACATCCTTTTTACTCGGCTCTGGTAGATCAGGGGAGAGATGTTGGTCATCATCAGCAGGCACTTGTCACGATCTGCTATGGTGTAGGACTGTGGGCTGGGTGTTGAGGCATAGATGCAGAGGGGATGCAGTGAAACGCAAAGAGTCTTTAATAATAAAATGAAAACATGAAATAAGGAAGTTGGCTTAAACTTGGGAGCATATTGTAACAGAACTCATAAACACTTAGACATAAGACTAGGGATTACATACATTGATTCACAATACAGACATGGGATACAAAGTGGACAAGACAAGACACACGAAACAGTCTAACGGACTAAACATTAGGGACTATGCATGCAAGGGATAAACAAACACAAGACAGGTTTGGCTAGGTCTATTGGCTGAGCTGCACATTAGCTGCTAAGCTAGCTCATAGCTAATCAGACTAATGGCTACACCAGCCAGTAGCCTGAGACACAAGGGAATGAACAGACAAGGTACAGTACACAGCAGACTAGGTATGAAACAGACTAAGAACTCTAAAGGTTAGTGGCTAAAGATGTTAGTACCTAAACAGACTAAGAGCTAAGCAGACAATGAGACTAGACAGACACGAAGACTAGACAGACTAAGATCTAGACATGTTAGTATCACCCTCATTAGTATTTAAACAGACTACTAGCTAAACATGCAATGGGGTTACTTACACAAAAGGGTAAACACAAAAGGCTAATTCTCCTAGAGGCTAATCCTGCTAGGAGACACAGAGACATAAACTAAATCAAAGCAAATACAAACTTAACTTAAAGTGCTCCTGAAACCAAAAGGCCAACCATACTGTTTAAACTAAAACAGAAAAGAACAAAAAAAAACCCCACATAACAGAAATCAATGCTCGACCCAGTTTCCCAGAACAAACAGGTATTTATAAAAGTGCTAACGACCCTCCTCAGTTCAAGTGAGTATCCATGTCACCTGACCGAGGAGGCTTCTGGGAAACTGAGTCTAGGAACCAAAACTACAAAGTAAAAACACTGCCCTCTAGTGGGCAACCCTCACAGCACTGGTTCATCATCACTGACCCTGCTGCACTAGGAGCTTACACCCATACAAGTGTGACAAATATGCAAAGAAAAAAAATTAGGAAGGGGCAAATACTTTTCCATGGCACTGCACATGTAGTCAGAATTGTTCCACTAGGATGAAACTGTGCCAGGTGGAGTTATAGCACTTTCAAAATCACACTAACTTTACACTGATATGAATAACTTTGAATGATGAATGCTTTTTAACACCCTTGTGACTGAATAAGAGACTAACAGCCTGTAAATTATATATTTTAGCAGTATTGTCTGCCTTCTTTTGAAAAAAAAAAAAAAAAAAAAAATCACAATCACAATACTGCCAAAATGTCTCATTTTGCTGTCAAACTGTTTATCTGTTTATAAGCCTCCTGGGTCTCAGTGGTCCTCAGTGGTTAAATATATATATATATTTTTTAGGTTTTTGTATTGTGTTATATTTTTATACTAGTAAGTAGTTATAAAATTTAATCCCCACTTTAATGAATCCAGTGTATTATGATGTGGGATGTGGTGGGCTGCTGGATCCAGTTACAGTATAGGCAGAATCTGTTCATTTGAAGCATTTCACAGCATTTACCTCTAAAGCTTTTTCTTATTTTCGCATAACTTTCAGCTCCACCTTTTCTTCTTCCTCCTTTTCATTCATGGAAATTATTATTAATTTGCTCAGAGAAATTCGCCGTTCCGAAAATGGTATCAATATCTCTCCCTCCGTAAATTAAAATTGAAGGGGTCGAGGTGGGGGATACATCCGCATCCATGGTAACATAAACACACGCGCTCTTGGTCAGCGGCGCACTTGCGCATCCATATGCGTAGTAAAGAGATGCAATATTATGGTTTCTGTCATGTTTTTCATATACATATATTTGCGTATGACTGGGCTGGCTCACATTGGCCAGCGGCCCACCGGGAAAACTCCCGGTGCTCCAGATGGCCAGTCCACCACTGCACCTCTTGGTTATATAAGAGCTATTTGTCCATGAAGAAGAGTGAAAGTGCTGAATAAGATGACCTCCACGATCACCCGAGCTGAATCTAATTGAATTGATGGTTTGGGATGAGGACAAAAAAGTACTCTATACCAGTGTTTTTCAACCTTTTTTGAGCCAAGGTACATTTTTATTTGAAAAAAAAACACAAGGCACACCAACAATCAAAACGGTAAAAAAAATTAACTCTGTAGCCTATATTAACAATATACAGCCACTCTTATCGAAGTGTCTTGAGCAGGAATCAAATAAACACAAAGAAAAAGTATTTTATGATCTTTCATATTTCTTCTTCTTTCAAATAAAAAGTGCAATTATCAATATACAGTCATTATTATTAAAGTGTCTTGAATAGGAATCAAATAAACACAGTGAAACCTGGGCCTGTTTGGATGAACACAGAGCTGATATCCTGGCAGGAATTGAAGAAAGATACACACGAAGCTCTTCCTCAACAGCTCTTAGTCTCTCTCTATTCCCTTTCAAAGGCTACACTCGATGCTGTGTGAAAACGCTATGGGAACATCTTTCGTGTTGCCGGTTATGAAGCATGTGTGTACCAAATTCTGGCTCATATAGCCTCGGTCGGGTGACGTCATCTGATGAGACGCACCTGCAGGTTATAAATAGGAGTGAACCGGAAACATTCCTCAGATCTTTTGTCTTGACTGACAAGCCTTGTTGTGTTGCGTGTCTGTGTTTAAACCAGCAAAATAAAAAAGTGTTTAACTCACCGATATGGCAGAGTTTTAAATGAGATGTCCCTCCGTGTGTGATAATCCATATCGGAGGGCGATCTCTATACTTTACTGCTTTGATTAAGTGCTGCGCGCGCCTCGCATTCCTTGAGAAGCTTCGAGCCGCCGCGCATTCCTGGGGCTTAAAACGCGTGTATCAGGCAGAGCTGTGAGAGACGGATTTAAAACTCCTTTCTTTCGCGTTCTCATCGGATTGAGAAATCCCTCTGTCTGCTCTCAATCGCGCCCTCGTGCTTCTTGTGAATGGGCAAGTATAAACATCCTCTCTTGCTTCCGCGGAGATGGAAATAGCCTCTAAGCACTTAAAAAACATTAGATGGCAGGTTCTGTCGGGTGGCCGGGGGACGGAGCTTCAACGGCACTCTCTCCCCTTTCTTAGCAATCTCCATATGAGTTAACCCTTTCATGGAGTAAGCTGTATTTATCCCTGCTGGTTTTCCTGCCATCAACTTATTTATTTGTTTAAATATAGTTGATGTGGAAGCGCGGGGTTATATGATGACTCCCAGATAGAAGAGACGCTTCCAGGCTATCTCTCTCCTGGGACATCATCCTCCCTGAAAAGCTAATACTTCCTTTCAAGCTGTGTAGACTTTCATCTTCCCTCGAGGGAGAAGCTTTTCAGGCAGCAGGTCAAATTGGTGCTCCATTGCACACCATGGCAGTTTTGCAGGCCTACCAGGCTGACCTGCTGAGAGACTTCAGTACTGGCGGGGCTCTTCAAGATAGGGCATATTGGAATTACGGCTACAGACTTGTCTCTTCATGCAACAAAGCAGACGGCTTGCGCTATCGGCCGTTTTATGGCTGCGATGGTTTCCGCGGAGAGGCACTTATGGTTGAATCTCAGGGGCATTAAGGATAAGGATTGTGCATTCCTCCTTGATGCCCCCATCTCGCCTTCCGACATGATTGGCGATGCCGTTAACTTGGTCGCCACTAGGTTCATGAGGTGAAGTTATATGAACAAGCCTTTGGGAAATTCCTTCCCCGCCGTGCTCAAGAGTCAGGACTGTCAGCCACCCATCTCAACTGGGTCTGACTCTTGCGAGGCATGAAACACACAAGGAGAGTGTCTTTGAGCTGGGCACCCCCTCGTAAAGATTGGGGTGCATCGCGCTGCGCTTCACAATCCGCCTCAAAAGAGGTCAGACTGGCATATTGTCTTCTTCACAAAGAAGCCCTGAGGTTCATGTGCCAAGGACCATGGGTGTGGCCCCCAAATGGGGAGAGGCACACAGAATTCCTTTCAGAAAGAATGAAGTGTTCTCCCTGGCACCCCCAGGAGGTCGGTGTTCTTGCTCCGCCACCACTGGAGTTTCGGCAACACCAGTCTCCAATAAAATGTTAGTTCTTCATTTTTTTCTTGCCATGTTTCAGGATGCCGAACATCTAACATCGCCCCCGTTTAACCAAGCCACCGAGACTTTTGCCCCTTTCTGAGAAACTGGCAGCGTGGAAGCTACTGGCAAGTATATCTCCTTGGGTACTAAGCACTGTAGAGAGAAACTACAGGATTCAGTTCTCACATCACCCTCTCACATCACCCTTCAACGGTGTTGTCTCCTCTTCCATGAAACCGGAAAGTGCGCATCTGCTGACAGAAGTTGCTGGGGAATGGGGCCATGTAACATGTTCCCCTACCAAACAGAGAGTCAGGCTACTACAGTTGGTATTTCTTGGTTCCCAAGAGGAATTGGGGGCTGCGTCCAATTTTTAGATTTTGTCTAAAATAAAATCAATACAGCTTCAAAATGTTGACTGTCAAATGTTGATTGCTCTCAAATCCTACCAAGCAATTGATTTGTGACAATCGATCTGAAGGATGCATACTTTCATATAGAAATATTGACACAACACAGGAGGTTCCTGGTCTAGTTCTCTCACCCGCACATACACAAAATGCATGGATGTAGTTCTGGCTCTTACGACTCCAGAGCATTCGTATTTAAATTACATGACTGGCTGGCCCAGTCTCAGTATCTAGAGCTTCGACATCAGCATGTCATCCTAGCTCATCTTTGTTTCTTAGGATTGAGACCCAACGCCACGAAAAGTGTGCTCTTTCCTGTTCAGAGAACAACATATTTTGGTGTCACATGGGATTCGATTGTAAGCAGGCACAGCTGTCTCCCGCTCGTGGAATCCATTTTCAATACCCTCTAGGAAATCAAGTTAGACCAGAAAGTGACTGTTCAGCACTTTCAGAGATCTTAGCTCTCATGGCAGCTGTATCCACGGTGACACCTTTGGGCCTTCTGAACATGAGAGCATTTCAGTTGTGGCTAAGAACCAGGGGATTTCACTCGAGGGCCAATCCCCAATAAGGGTTACGCACCAGGGGCTTCGTACCCTTCCTATGTGGTTCAAACCCCGGTTTCCGACTCTGGGTCCCACTTTAAGTTCGTCTTGACGTCACAGATGCTAACGACAGATGCTTCCCTCACAGGCTGGGGTGCGGTCTTAGATGACTGTCCAGCCCAAGGGAGCATCAATTGCCTCGAAATGATGGCTCTATTCTGGCCCTAAAGCATTTCCTCCAGCAGTTGAGAGGCTACCATGTCCTAGTGTGGGTGGACAACACTACGGCAGTCTCATATATTAATCGCCAGGGCGGACTGTGCTCGCGCCGCTAAATAGCTAGCGCACCAGGTTTCTGTCCCTCAAGGCGATTTACATTCCAGGGCATATGATGGTGGGAGCAGTTGTACTATCCAGTCAATCTCTGACACACGGGGAATGGAAACCTCACCCCGAAGCAGTTAGTCAATCTGGGAGAGATTTCATGTAGCAGAGGTGGACCTCTTTGCCTCGCAAGAACAGCAAATGTCCCTTTTACTACTCTCTGACTCTTCCAGTTCCCCTGGGTCTGGACACCTTGCCCTGTACGTGGCCCAGGTTACGTCTTTATGCGTTTTTCCTGAGAGCTCTGCTCCCAGGAGTCCTGGCGAGGATCTGTCAACAGCGTTTGCACCTCTTACTGATAGCGCCCTGTTGGCCGGCCAGAGTATGGTTCTCGGATCTAATATCTCTCCTCAACGGCTCACCTTGGATGATTCCAGTGAGGAGGGATCTTCTGTTTCAGGCGCAGGGGACAATATTTCATCCCTGGCCCGAGCTTTGGAACCTTCACGTTTGGCCCCTGAATGGGACCAACTAAGTCAAGCTGGTCTTCCAGCCAGCGTAATTGACAGTATCCTAAACGCTAGGCCTCCCTCCACTAAAAGAGCTTATGCCCTCAAATGGAATGTATTTGAAAGTTGGTGCATGACGAAGCAGGTAGACCCAGTCCACTGCCGAATTGTTTCAGTGCTGGAGTTCCCGCAGGAAAAGTTGTCCTCGGGCTTGTGCCCTAGTACTCACAGGATGTACGTAGCTGCCATTTCAGCCTGCCATGTTCGGATTGAAGGGGTTACTGTGGGAAAACACCATTTAGTTTCTGGTTTCATTCGTTTTCACGCAGCATCGAGTGTAGCCTTTGAAAGGGAACTTTGCTGTAACCCTGTTCCTTGAAAAGGTGGGAATGAGATGCTGCGTCCTAATGCCACACTGCCTACGTGACCGGACGTCCGTTCAGACAAATCAATCTGAGGAATGTTTCTGGTTCACTCCTATTTATAACCTGCAGGTGCGTCTCATCAGATGACATGACCTGACCGAGGTTATATAAGCCAAAATTTGCCGTGTTTGATACAAACATGCTTCACAACCGGCAACACGAAAGATGTTCTCATAGTGTTTTCACGCAGCATCTCGTTCCCATCTTTTCAGGGAACAGGGTTACAACAACGTAACCCGAGACGTTTTTAGTTTTTATAGCAGTCAGGGTTGAGAAGCTCAATCACTAATCACTAATTCTCATCTCGAAATACAAGGCAATTAACTATCTGCTGCCACCTACTGATATGGAAGAGTATGACACGATTACTCTGCCGGTGTAGACAACGCAGACACTCGACAATGGCTTATTATTGCAATGGCAATTAGGTGAAATTTAATAATTTCCCACGGCACACCCAACGATCTCTCATGACACACTAGTGTACCGCGGCACAGTGGTTGAAAAACACTGCTCTATACCACTAGGAGCTCCTTCAGGATTGTGGGGAAACCATTCCAGGCGACGACCTCATGAGGGTGACTGAGGGAACGCCAAGAGTGTTCAAAGAAAAATATAAAAATCTACACCATATTCTGAGTTATTTAACATATTTTTGTTGACTACACAATTTTAGCCTTGTTCTGTCCTAATTTCAATATGTCCAGTATTAATAAAAACGGTGAATATGAAGTTGGTAATTAGTAGTAATCTGGTCTGATGTATAGTGTGATGCTGTCCAATTATCACCTTAGACCTGATAGTTATGACAAGAGATACAAACAGTAATGTATATGAATTTAAACTGTAAGTTAGTGCTGATGCTAATACTGTAAATGGCTGTGTGTGTGTGTGTGTGTGTGTGTGTGTGTGTGTGTGTGTGTGTGTGTACATAAATACTTCAATGTGTTGGAAATCAGAAATTTTCCCCAAAATGTCACATGACCACAAACACAGTCTCATTTATGTGTGTGTGTGTGTGTGTGTGTGTGTGTGTGTGTGTATTTGCACTGATATGTCAGTTTGAGTCTAAATGTCACATCCATAATGCTGTGTGAGTCCGGATGTGTGTGTGTGTGTGTGTGTGTGTGTGTGTGTGTGTGTGTGTGTGTGTGTGTTGTGTGTTTTGTCAGTGTGTGTCGTGTGTACCTGTTGAGTGAGGTGGTGTGTGGAGCTGATTGAGATGTGTCCTTCGTATCCAGTGTAAACACTGCCTGTGTCTCCGAGGACACCAGGGACCCGACGCTGTCCTCACCTCCAATTTTCTTCCTCAATTATTTACACTTTCTCTCTCTCTTGGGTTTGCAGACCTTTTGCACTCTGTGTGTGTGTGTGTGTGTGTGTGTGTGTGTCAGAGCTGAAAAAGAGCAGAAAGCAAAAACACTTCCATAAAATATGAGCCAGAGGAGAAGAACTCCAGGGAGAGCAGGTGAGAGAATCAGTACTTTCTACTTTTCTCTCCAAACTTCTCACTGAAGAATTGAACTCTGTCGCAGGTGGAGCCACAGGGAGAAGCCTGTCAATCAAGCATGACGACGAGAATATTACGCCACGCCCATCAGAACGTGACGTGGGTGGTGTTAGAGCGTTTTATTACATTTGCATTATTTGATGTTTAAGAGAGCATACTGAATCTTACACACACACACACACACACACACACACACACACACACACACACACACACACACACACACACACACACACACACACACTCTTTAAATCTCACCTGCTGCCTAACTGGGTTGTGTGTCTTCAGTAGAGAGTGATATCTTATGATATCACAGACTTATTATTATTATTATTATTATTATTATTATTATTATTATTATTATTATGCACACAGACATGACAGCTACTGCAGAATTTTTTTACACACGTTTGGGCCCACCTCCATCTTACTGTGTGTGTTTGTGTGTGTGTGCGTGTGTTTGTGTGTGTGTGTGTACCTGAGGAACATTGCACATCCTGTGAGCAGAGGGTCTTCAGGGTGAGGAGAAGAGTGTACAGGCTGCACTAAGCTGACAGGAAGTCTACAGTAAGTTAAATGATCAGTCTGTGTGAGTGTGATGAGCAGAACAGCATGTCAGCCTGTAGGAGAGCATCACACTACCTGAGGCTCTTAACCTCTATCTGTCTGATCTTATGCACTGCGCTGCTGCCCCATAGTGGCTGAGTGAAGAACTGCAGCCAATAAACAAGTCTTCCTAATCAAGTGACCAGTGTGTGTGTGTGTGTGTGCGTGTGTGTGTGGGTGTGTGTGTGTGTGTGTGTGTGTGTGTGTGTATGTGTGTGTGTGTGGTGTCTGTGTTCATCAAAGTGATAAATGATAATCAGTTCACTAAGGAGAAATCCTGAAGGTCACTCAGTCACTCATCGTCTATACCACATTATTCTGTATACAGGGTCATGGGGGCGGATCCTATGCCAGGAGACTTAGGGCAAGAGGTGGGGTACAGGGAAAACCCTGGATGCAGGGAAAATCCATTGCAGGACACACACACACAATTATACACTGTGGCACTGTGTGAGGAAACCAGAGTACACGAAGGAAACTTATTGTAAACAGGCAGAACAGACTGGGCACGAGTGCAGGTTTTCTTCTCGGCTTATCATTAATGTTGCACTCAATGAAATACGTAATAAACCCTGGCTATATTTTACCCTGGCCACCGTGTACAGACCCCCGGGGCCATATGTCGATTTTCTTAAAGAATTTGGACATCTGCTATCAGAACTATTGGTTAACTCTGACAAAGTGTTGATAGTAGGAGACTTTAACATTCATGTAGATGATGCTAACGACGCTTTAGCACTCACATTTATGGATTTACTAAATTCCTTTGGGGTTAAACAAAATATAATTGGAGCAACTCACTGCTTTAATCATACACTAGATTTAATTATATCCCATGGTATAGATGTCTCTAATATAGAGATCATACCTCAAAGTGATGATATCACAGATCATCACCTCCTGATATATACTCTACCCGTAGAACACGTTATCAATCTGTTAGAAATATGAATCCCACTACTAAAGACAGATTCACAAGTAATCTGCCGGATCTGTCCCAATTTCTTAGTAGACCCCTAAATGCAGATGATCTAGATGAAGTGACTAGCAGCATGGGCACTATTTTCAGCAGTACATTAGACACTGTTGCTCCCATCAGATTAAAAAAAGTCAGAGATAAAACACTTGCACCGTGGTACAACAGTCATACTCGCGCCCTAAAGAGAGCAACCCGTAACCTCGAGCGAAAATGGAGGAAAACTAAATTAGAAGTTTTTCGTATTGCGTATAAAGACAGTATGTGCAGCTATAGACAGGCTCTAAAAACTGCTATGAGAGTGATGCTTACGGTTGGAAAGCCACTTTTTAATTCATTATTTTTCAACATTATTAATTCTTCATTACATCTAGGTCACGTCCCTAAACCTTTCAAGTTAGCAGTTATTAAGCCGCTTCTTAAAAAATCAAATTTGGATGCGAATGAAATAACAAATTACAGACCGATTTCAAACCTTCAGTTCATATCAAAAATACTAGAAAAAGTCGTATCAGCTCGAATATGCACATTCTTGCAGGATAACAACATCCTTGAAGAATTTCAGTCAGGTTTCAGGACCCATCATAGCACAGAAACTGCACTAGTTAAGATTACAAACGACTTGTTTTTAGCTTCAGACCAAGGCTGCATCTCATTGCTAGTCCTGCTCGATCTTAGTACAGCATTCGACACAATAGATCATAATATTCTCATAGATCGCTTACAAAATTATATAGGTATTCAGGGACAGGCATTAAAATGGTTTAGATCTTACCTGTCTGATCGCTACCATTTTGTAGATCTAAATGGAGAACCGTCTGGTGTAATGCCAGTGAAATATGGGGTCCCGCAAGGGTCAGTTTTAGGACCTCTGTTGTTCTCAATATACATGCTTCCCTTGGGTAACATCATTAGAAGACATGGGATTAGTTTCCATTGTTATGCTAAACCAGACAAAATACCTAAGTTGTCTAGATTAACTGAGTGTGTCCAGGACATAAAAGATTGGATGACCAATAACTTTCTTTTATTAAATTCAGATAAGACAGAGATATTACTTATTGGCCCAAAAACCAGCACACAACAGCTTTCACAATTCAGCCTGCGCTTAGAAGGATGTACTGTTACTACCAGCTCAGCAGTAAAAGACCTGGGCGTAATATTAGACAGTAACTTGTCTTTTGAAAATCACATTTCAAATATCACAAAAACAGCCTTTTTCCATCTTCGAAATATTGCTAAACTTAGGAACATCTTATCCATATCTGATGCAGAAAAACTAGTTCATGCATTCATGACCTCCAGACTGGACTATTGTAATGCATTACTAGGTGGTTGTCCTGCATCCTCAATAAACAAGCTTCAGTTAATCCAAAATGCAGCCGCCAGGGTTCTCACTAGATCCAGAAAATATGATCATATAACCCCAATATTATCATCCCTGCACTGGCTACCTGTTCAGTTTAGAATAAATTACAAAATAGTATTACTTACATACAAGGCCTTAAATGGTTTAGCTCCCACATACCTAACCAGTCTTCTGATACGCTACAATCCATCACGCGCCATAAGATCACAAAGCTCCGGACTTCTGGTAGTTCCCAGAATTTCAAAATCTACAAAAGGGGGTAGGGCATTTTCTTATTTAGCTCCAATGCTTTGGAATAGCCTTCCAGACAGTGTTCGGGCAGCAGACACGGTTTCTCAGATCAAAAGTAGACTCAAGACACATCTTTTTAATCTGGCATACACATAACTCATCCCATAATCTCATACTCCAGTACACCTATACCGAATGGCAACTACGCTAATTCTCCCCATCTGTTCTGTATTTCTCTATCCATCCCGAGGCATCGGGAGATTTTGCCAGCTTCAGTAGACAAAGGCCGACCCTGCGAGGTTCCTGAGGCATCCAGAGAAGGACCAGCTCCAGCTGGATTCAGCTTTATGATGGTTGGAGCTACACATGCTGCTCCTGTGCTTCCAGTGATCCAGACCTCATCTGCCCTCTGCACCTACTGACTCGTCCCTATGCTGAACTGGTCTTCATGTCAAATTAAATAATTTCTGTCATATTGAATTTTCACCTGCACAACACACAAGATGTTATATCATTTCTATCTGTTATCACCCAAATGAGGATGGGTTCCCTGTTGAGTCTGGTTCCTCTCAAGGTTTCTTCCTAATGCCATCTCAGGGAGTTTTTCCTTGCCACCGTCGCCGTCACCCTTGGCTTGCCCATCAGAGACATTTCATTCATTCGTCTCATTATTATTATCTGCACATTTGTCTCACACATACACACTTCCAATTATTTTCTTTTCTATAATAATAATAATAATTATTATTATTATTATTTTATTTTTTATTTTATTTTTTATTTATTTATTATTTATTTATTATTTTTTATTATTATTATTATTATATATATTTTTTTTGTTAAATTTCTTTCATTTTTGTGAAGCTGCTTTGAGACAATGACCATTGTTAAAAGCGCTATATAAATAAAATAAAATTGAATTGAATTGAATTGTATTATAATACAATTATGCTCGTGGAATCTTTACGAGCATAATTTGTTCCAGAAGCGAACACGTATTTCAAAACACTCGTAAATTTCCCCATAAGAAATAATGAAAATTCTAATTATTCGTTTTATTATACATAAAAATTATTAATAGAAAATATTAAGTAAAAATAAAACAAATTAACCTGCACTTTACCTTTAAAGGGGCCATCCAGTCCCAATTCTTCATAGGTTAATATGATTCTTTAGGGTCCTAATGAAAAGTTTGTAATATACTTTAATTAAAAATTATCAATGGTTGTGTAAAAAAACATTACTTTTACCTAGTAAAAAGTAGCTCTGTTCTCAGCAACCTATTTCAGTACATGCTCCTTTAAATGCTAATGACCTCTGCTGAGCCCGCCCCCCAGTTCTGTGGGGCGTGTCTTCACAACACACGTGGGGTATAGCTTTGACACCAGTTAAAAATATATATAAAAAAAAACAGTTTAAAATAATTTTACATGATCTTAGGATTATTTTATATATGAAGGAGTTATTTCTACTCTCTTGCTCTCTTCCTCATAGATCTGATATTAGCGTGTTAAGTCTTCCCTGCTGCTATCTTCCTACCTCCTCTTGCATCTGTTCTTAAAGTATATATATAAAATTTTATATTAAAAGTGGCAATGGTTGTGCAAATATGCATGAAAAGTGACTCATGAAAGTGTCATGTGCGATGGTCCAGATATATAAATATGTAGTGCAAGAAGGATGTGCACAAAACTTAACTTCCCAGACCGGGAATCGAACCTGGGCCTCCCGCATGAGAACACGGAATCCTAACCACTAGACCACTGGGGACTAATGTCTAACTCATGGAGATGCCGGGTATTCAACCTAGGACATCACGTGAAGCATTGTGTGTGTGTGTTTGACTGAGTCTCTCCTGGCGCCAGAAAAGCTTTACCGAAGCACAGCGGACTCGCCTCGTCTACTACGCAACTTTAGAAAAACTTTAGAAATATGTAGTGCAAAAAAGCATGTACTTTGAGCAGGAATCAAACCCAGGCCTCCCTCAGGAGAGCGCAGAATGCTAACCACTCGACCACCGCACTACACCAAAACACTGCACACCACACTCGTGTAGGCGCCATTTTGCTCCAGCGTAGAAAAACAATGGCCGACAACTTTCTTCAAACTCGGGGCGGGTCTTTGCTAAAACACCAGTGTCAATCAACTATAGTGGGAGCGGCCTCTGTCGGTGTGACATCACACCGACAGGCTTTTGAGATCGGCCTGATTTCAGAAGGGGCATCTTATTTTAATAAATTAAAAGAAAATCGCTGGGCGGCTCTTTATCATTGTAGAGTGGTTGTGTACACACACTCCTAACACACAATGCAGTCCAAACAGCTTGAAAAAGTGCATGTAGCACCGTATGTCCCCTTTAAAAACAAGTAAAAATAAATCCCGAAAGATAAGTGTGTGTGTGAGAGAGAGAGTGTGTGTTTGGTTGTGTTCTTTCCTTACATTTTCCTTTTCTGTTGTTTTACACCTGCTATATTTGGCATTGTAGATGTTCTGAATGGAACTGAATCTTCTGCGATGTCAAATAAAGCAATTAGTGGACATGCTGGACAACTCTACACTAAGTACAGTGGACATGATGCTGAAAAAACCTGTCCAAAAGTCCTGCAAATTTGGTCACAAAAAAAAAACCATACTGTAAATGACAGGTAGAGGAACGACACCTGTCACACACCTGTCACACACCTGTCCTCAACATCAGGAGAGATTTCAGAAGAAAAGTCCTGTAGTGTTTATTACTCAACAACAAATCAGACTCGGATACTGATTACTGTTATAAATAAAAGCTCAATTAAATCCACATCAGTAATAATTCTCTACATTAAGACTAGTATATTTGTTATAAAGTGCAGCAGCGCCATCTAGTGGCTACACAACGTCACACAATGTTGTTTCTTTACCATTACTGTTAATTATTCCATATTTTAACTTTTAATACTCAGCTAAAGACTCACAAATAAAAACACAATGAAGATATAGTTGTTACCTAAATATTAATGAAAGGGGCATGTCAGGACACTGCTCATTATCATACTATAAATATCAGATCCTCATGGGGGGGTGGAGTATATACAGGGGCGATATCAAGGACCTGTTGTAGTGCACACTTCCTTTTGTTAGACAGGAGTTACAGGAGGTAGTGCACTACCTAGCACACTACACAGGGTGTGAGAGTCATTGTCTCATACGTGAGGGCATGTGACACACTGATGGAACAGTTCAGTGAACACCACATGACACATAAACACATAGTGCACTAAGTGTGTGTGTGTGTGTGTGTGTGTGCACCCTATGATAGATTGGCACCCTGTCCAGGTTGTGCCCCACCTTGTGCCCTAAGTCTCCTGGGATAGGTGGAGACTTTATTCTGTACACCCCTATACATGATGAATATATATAATATATATACTGCTCAAAAAAATTAAGGGACTGGTTTGACTTGAACGCCCCTCATATATGTATGAAGGTTCAAGTCAAACCAGGACTAAGTGTATCCTTAATTTGTTTAATATATACAGTGAAACCTCGGATTACGAGTAACGCGGTTTGCAAGTGTTCCACAAGATGAGCAAAGATTTTTATAAATTTTGACGAGCGTTGTCTTGGTTTTACGAGTACCGAGTTTCATGTATCAAATTCAAATCAAATTCAAATTTTATTTGTCACATACACAGTCATACAGTACACAGTATAATATGCAGTGAAATGCTTACATGACCGCCAATGACCTTAAAAAGAAAATAAAAGCTTGTACGTAAAATAAATAATCAATAAAAGGAAATACTAAAGAAATAAATTTAACTAGTAAAATTAACTGTACAACAAGGGCATAATAAAATATTGCAAAATATAGAAATATAGGGTATATGTATATAGAATTTAAAGTGTCAGTGGTTGTGCAAATATGCATGAAAGTGACATGTGCAATTGACCAGATGTATAAATATTTAGTGCAAGTGTGTATGAATTTGTCCATGATTGTCCAGTCAGTGTTGTGAGCTTAAAAAGATGTTATTAGACCTGTGTGGAGGTGTGATTGAGAGACCTTATCGCCTGCGGGAAGAAGCTCCTCCTCAGCCTCTCTGTGTTGGCCTTTAGGGAGCGGAATCGCTTCCCAGACCGCAACAAAGAGAACAGTCCATTACTGGGGTGACTGAGGTCCTTCATGATCTTCCTGGCCTTAGTCCAGCACCGCTTGCTGTAGATCGAGTGCAGGTCAGGGAGCTCAGTGCGGATGATGCGCTCGGCTGATCGCACCACCCTCTGTAGAGCTCGTCTGTCCTGCATGGTGCTGTTCCCAAACCAGGTCGTGATGTTTCCCATCAGGATGCTCTCTATGGTGCAGGAGTAGAAGTTCCTGAGCACCTTGGAGGGCAGTCTAAAGTCTCTCAAGCGTCTGAGGTGGTAGAGACGCTGCCGGGCTTTTTTCACCACGGTGTTGATGTGACAGGACTATGACAGGTCCTGCGTGATGTGAACACCGAGGTATCTGAAGCTGTCCACTCTCTCCTGTTGATGACGGGGGTCTGGTAGTTCCTTTCCTGCTTTGTACTAAAGTCCACTATCAGCTCCTTTGTCTTACTGACGTTCAGGAGGAGATTGTTCCTCTGGCACCAGTTCTCCAGATTTCCAATCTCCTCTAGGTAGTCCGACTCATCATTGTTGGTGATCAGTCCGACCACGACGGTGTCGTCAGCAAACTTGATGATGGAGGTGGAGTTGGTAGTGGCCACGCAGTCGTGGGTGCACAAAGAGGGCTCAGAACACAACCCTGGGGGGCTCCAGTGCTGAGAGTGAGTGTAGCTGAGACATGTCCGCCCATCCTTACTGCCTGTGGTCTGCCAGTCAGAAAATTGGAGATCCACTGACATATAGATGAGCTCAGTCCCAGGTGCTCCAGCTTGGTGGTGAGTGTGGAGGGAATTATGGTATTAAAAGCAGAGCTGTAGTCGATGAAGAGCATTTTAACATAATTCCCTTTCCTAGTGTCCAGGTGAGTGAGTGATGTGTGGAGGAGATGAGAGATTGCATCGTCTGTGGAGCGGTTCTGACGGTATGCAAACTGTAGTGGGTCCAGTGTGTTGGGTAGTGAAGAAAGGATGAAGTCTCTGATAAGGCGTTCAAAGCACTTCATCACTACTGAGGTGAGGGCTACAGGGCGATAGTCATTGAGGGAAGCAGGATGTGATTTCTTCGGGACAGGAACAATGATGGACTCTTTGAAGCACGTGGGGATCACCGACTGAGATAAGGAGATGTTGAATGTTGAACCAGTGAACACAGGTGCTAGCTGGTCTGCGCAGGATCTGAGGATACGTCCTGAGATGCCGTCTGGTCCTGCTGCTTTCCTGGTGTTCACTCTCTTGAAGGCTCTCCTCACGTCGTGCTCGGAGATGATGAGCGCGTTCCCGGTGCTGGCAGTGTCTTCCTGTTAGCATTAGCGCCGTTAGCATTAGCGCTGTTAGCATTAGCATCGCTAGCGTCTTTAGCTGCAGCCTCGAAGCGAGCATAGAAGGTGTTGAGCTCGTCTGCCAGAGTCGCGTCCGCGTTCGTCATACCGGATGTTGGTGCTTTATAGTCCGTTATTGTCCTTAGTCCCTGCCACAGGCTCCTAGAGTCACTCTGTTGAAGCTGTGACTCTAGTTTTCTCCCGTAGCGCTGCTTTGCCTCTTTCACCGCCTTCCGGACGTTGTATGACGCAGCCTTGTACGGTTCCATGTCCCCCGACGCAAGTCCCGTGTTGTAGGCAGCGATGCAAGATCTCAGAGCGTCGCGGATGGTTTTATCCACCCACGGCTTCTGGTTGGGAAACGTTCTGATAGTCTTTTTCTCCACCGTATCGTCTACTAGCTTCCCAATAAATCCCACAACCACTTCCGTAAACACGCTGACGTCATCATCGGAGCTGTTTCTGAACATGTCCCAGTCTGCGTCATCGAGTGCGTCCTGTAACGCGGCCACCGATTGGTCCGTCCAGCGCGCGACCTCCCTCTGAACCGGAACTTCCTGTTTCAGCCTTTGTTTATATTTTGGCATGAGGAAGATGGCGGCGTGGTCGGATTTACCAAACGCTGGACGAGATTGTGCCTTGTAACCGTCTTTGACCGTGGTATAACAATGGTCCAGTGTCCTTTCGCCCCTGGTGGGGCAGGTGATGTGCTGATAAAAGTTCGTCCCGGTGTTGTGTCTGGTGCTGTGTGAGTGCCTCATGCAGCTCGCATAAGGCAGTTTCAGTGTCTGCTTGTGGTGGTATGTAAACGACACTGATTATGACCGATGTGAACTCCCGTGGAAGATAAAAAGGACGACACATGATGGACAGTAGTTCCAGGTTTGGTGTGCAGGAGCGTGTAAGAGGAACAACGCTCGCGCTGTTGCACCAGCTGTTGTTCACCATTAAGCACACGCCGCCTCCCCTTGACTTCCCCGAGTCCCGCGTCCTGTCCATGCGGTGAACCGAGAAAAACTCGGATGGTTGTATGGCGTGGTCTGGCACCGCTGGGTTCAGCCATGTCTCGGTGAAGCAGAGGAGATTGCAGTCCCGAATGTCTCTCTGGAACTTTATCCTGGCCCTGAGGTCATCGAGTTTGTTCTCCAGTGACTGGACGTTGGCGAGCAGGATACTAGGCAGAGGTGTGCGGTGTGCACGGGCTCTGAGCCGGTTCCTCACTCCAGCTCGTTTCCCTTGAGGCCTCCGCTTCGCTTCGCGTCCATTGTTCTCCCTCAGGATCTCACTCGGCCAGCTCGGATCTGGAGTTAAAAACGTCGAATTGTGAGTACATTGTATACCAATAGAAACAAGAGTGTCTCTGTCATACCTAATGTACTCAATGGTAGTGATTTTGCCGAATTTAAAACACTGAAAACTAACTTAAATAACAAAAACAAAGAAAAGGTGGTCGGAGCAGTCGTGACGGCAGCCGACCTCACCGGCGCCATCTTGGTATCACGCATGCGCTTCTTGTTTTGCCGCCGAGCGTCACGTGATTACAACTAAGCCAACGATTTGTCTCTCTCTTGTGCAACGCGGAATTGTGGGTAATCATCTCCCCTGCTTTAGCTTCACACACACACACACACACACACACACACACACACACACACACACACACACACACACACACACACAAACAGAAACACTTATCTGTCGGGATTTTTTTTTATTGTTTTTAAAAGTAGGGTAAAGTGCAGGTTAATTTGTTTTATTTTTACTTAATATTTTCTATCAATTATTTGTATGAATAATAAAACGAATAATTAGAATTTTCATTATTTCTTATGGGGAAATTTACGAGTGTTTTGAAATACGTGTTCGCTTCTGGAACGAATTATGCTCGTAAAGATTCCACGAGCACAATTGTATTATATTATGATAATTGTTATAATACATAATTGTATTATAATACAATAACATTATTGTATTATAATAATAAACAATAAATTGTATTGTTTATTATTATAATACAATAATAAAAGTGCTATATTAACATAAACCGTTGTTGTCAAACTGGATTGATGTCTGGATAGTAAAAAATAATAATACAATCCCTTGACTATGTGCCAGGAATGACCTCTGAAGGGCAGAATGCTCCACCCTAGACTTCTAGTTTGGGACTTTAATTCCTAAATGTCTCTCACAGTTTCACTCACACTTCCTGTGTTAATATACCAGTGTTCATGTCTGTCTGTCCTGGGCCCGGTTTCTCGATAACGCACACTATTCGTGCGCTAAGAAGACTCTTAAGATATATCTTACGTTAAGTGATAACTTTTCTAAGTGTATTTCTCGAACTGTCTCTTAGGAGTCTTCTTAAGTCGCTGCCTCTTACGTCCGACGTTACGCGGCGCTGTCTACAGTGAAGGTCCTGAATTAGCTGACATCGGTGGCTCAGGAATCGATTTTTCACTCCTTTTTCATGACAGCGTTAAGAAAGACGGCACTATATGCAAATTAAACATTGCACTAAATTCTTTTAATAGCGTTTATTTCGACATGTGTTAACTTAACAATAACATGCCATAATAGACAAATATATTAATTAATATTAATTAATTAATATAATATATAATATTTTCATGTAAGCTGTGACGGTGAAACGAACCGGGTTTACAATCATAGTTGATGGACAAACAGCTGATAACACTCTTCACCAGCTTCAGAAACAATGTGAAGTGTCAGTTGTTGGGGTTGTATAGCGCACTTATGGAATGAATACGATGAGATGACAGAGTGGAGGTTTAATACCCCTACACTGTAAAAAGTGATTTTTTGACCTTTAAGTATGTTTTACAAACAAATACTATTTTGTCTTTTTACTTAAAAATGGCATGTTTAATTCATTACATTACTTGCAGTTTCTTTGTCATTTATTATACTAAAATACATATGTAAATTTAAATACAATCTCCTCAGTAATATTTACTTAGTGTTTGCCATTTAATCAAATCACACCAAAAATTAACAACTTAAAGTAAAATGTACTCAGTTCGGCAAGGTAATGGACTGCGTGCACGCAGACTCGTGACGTACTTCCGCTTTAGTCTTCCGTAGTAGTCTTTGGCACCGAAGTTTGAAGTGGCGCGCACAGAGGAAAGGAAGAGAGATTTCACCACGGCTAATGTGAATTTTACCACGGTAAGTTATTAATATGCTAAGTAATTATTTGAAATTTGTTTGCAGAAAAGTGTAGGGTTACTAAGCTATCTGCAGTCCCAGTGGTTTGTGCCTACCGTTTCTTTTTTTTGTTGAGGTACAAGTGCTAAAAGTGTTCATGTTAACAGTGTTAACAGATGTTTGGATAACGTTAAAACTTAATCTTAGTTTTGTTAAACAGAGTTAAATCATTACTAAATGAAGCTATTAATATAGTTGACAGAGTTTGCGATTTGCACCACAATTCGTTATTAGCAAACCTATTAGCATCCGTGCAAACTTAGCTCGAGGCATTGCCCTGTCGTGTTCTAGCATTCTGTCCCAGAAAAGTTCGAGCTGCCGAAATTTAATAATCACCCTGTTTTTCGCGTCTTAATCACACAGGATTAACGTTAGTTTTTAAAATGCACATGTACAAGGCAAATATTACCTTGAACTTTATTTATATTGTTTACCTATACTATTGGGTATGATAGCTATATATAGAAATCGATAAGGTGACATACTGCACACTTTTGCAATTACATAAGTCTAAATGCTTGTTTAAATAAATCTTAATTAACAATCAACCTTATATAAGTTGTAAAGCCTATATTTTATTTCATGATGTTCTTTTACTGACCAACATCCACTTTACACGTGGTTGATATCTGCAAGCAGTTAAAAATTAATTCTGACATGAACATTTCTTACATTCTTTTACAGATATTGCACTCACTATTCAAGCTAATGCAAGGTAAGTTGGCAATACTTTACTACAGCACACTTCACAGATAGAAAGCAAATAAGTATGTATTCACATGTGTATCGTTTAACTGTAGGTGCCCGAGAATGAGGTGGTTATCACTAAATGTTTCTATCTACTGTCTAATTGTGTATTAGTCTCATTATTGTAACTTAACAGCATACAACTATTACAGCATACAGATACTGCTGAAGAAACTGCATATTGGGTTTAAATATGCAGAAAATGCTAAATATACTGAAGACTAGTGGACAGTTTGTCTCAGAACAGGAACCCACTGAGGAAAATTGAAAAAGTGATACTGTACAGTATTTTAACCACTTTGCACTGATTTGTATATTTCACAGGATGTCAGCAGCAGAGACATGATTAAGGATACTTTCTCCAGTCATGTCATGAAAAGCATCGTACTGAGCAGATCTGTAGAAGAAGAAGTTGCTAGTATATCTGATGTCATCATTGTCATCGAGGGAACTGAGGTGCTGCTGGGATGTAAAAATCTCACAAATGCATGTCTTTCACTCATGGGCTGCATTTACTCCCTAAACTTAAGCTATCCCCCAAAGCTGAGAAACACATTTGAAGTGTTCCAGAAAATCTTTCTTGGGTTAGATGCTTTAAAATTTTCTCCAAAGGTTAACTCTTTGCATAGAAAGCTTCTAATGTAATCTACTAGTTGGGCACTACTTGCACTTATTTACACTACTTATGCTGTTTTACTGTTTTTTTGTGTGTGTTTTTTTTGCAAGAAAGGTTGTTCAGAAAACAACTACAACTTCAACTACAGTACTGTTTAACATAACCATTCTTATGCATTTTAAGTAAAGCTATTCTGCTGGAGACTATAGATGCAGAGATTTATTATTATTTTATTTGATGTTTTTGACCCTTTAGTTTAATCTTATTGAAATTAAAGTTAGCTAATGAAAGGCAGCTACTAGTTTGACATTATTTGCACTTTTATACTTTTGTATTTGATATTTGCAACTGAGATTGTTTTAAAATGTTCATGTTATATTTAAAGTTTTTATATGTTTAAATGTTTATGCATTTTAATGCACTGTGTGGTTGTTCTAAAAAAGTTTACTGAAGTAAAATGCACTATAGTGTACCATTTACCAGAACCATCAAACAAATGCAGTTTTACTATTTTTTTTATTTCATGCTCTCATCTGTTAAGGAATCTCATAGAAATAAAAGATTTCAAGTAAAATGTACGTCAGTGTTATTTTATTGACCACCATTTAAATACATAAACAACATCAAATAATGTTAAAATAATATTTAAAGTAAAGGTTACTCTATTTAAAATAAGATAACTAGGATTATTGTGTAAAAAAAAACATTTATAAGCATTCCTTAAGTAAAATGTATAAACAAACAGTCAATACAGTTTACTGGGAAATTCCAAGTAAACTTTACTTGAGATTTTCTAATTAAAGCTACAGTTCTTTGTGTTTAGTTTTTACTTGGAAATTCTATTGAAATTACTCACATTTTCTAAGTGAAAAAACTTTCCTAACTTTTTTTAAGTAAATCCTACTCCAAATTTTTTCAGTGTATGGTCGCAAGTTCCGTCGTTACCAACATAGTTCAACAACTAGGTGTTTCCCGAAACCATAGTTCAAACGAACATTCGCAAACAGCGTCGCAAACTTACGTGGTTGGAACTACAGCCTTCGACCTGTGGTTGTAAGCAGAGTTCCTTGCCGCGGCTGGGTGTGTTCTATTCACAGTTAACGACCCTACGCCCTATTAGTTTCTAAAAAATTTCCCAACCACTTTGAGCGATTTGGAAAACTTAATGTTTTGGTGCTCAGATATTAGGTTATTAATTTTTCGGTTATTTTGATTACAAATTCACTTTAAACGATATAACAGCGGTACCATCGCAATTATTCTCCCTTCGAAGTGCCCTACAGAAGCATTATTTATGCCGGTTGGAACACTGCTTTGGTTTCGTTTGTGCGAAGAAAAGGTGAGTTTTTAACTGAGTATCTTTAAACATACCCAAAGAGAAATGTCTCATAACAATATTTGTAGTATTATGTTAGAGGTTTTCACTTATAATGAATGTTATCTGTACTGTTCACGTATTCAACATATACAGTGCACAAAGTGTTAAGCACTATGAAATTGTAAAATTTATGCACTACCATAGTGTAAGCCTATTTAAAATATTACTCAATATATATTCAATGAATGTACACAAATAAATCAACAAACTGGGGTTTGGGCACTGGCTGGGAATCGAACCCGGGCCGTCCACACCCCACGAGCAGAACAGCTACCGCTGAGTCACCAGTTGGTCACACCTGCAAAGTCCCTCCACTTGTTTCTGACTTCCTCTGGGCTTCTCTCATACCCATTCCCAGAAGCATAAATTTTTTGTGCGATTTCATTCCATTTTTTTTGTCCGAATTTGTAACTGCAAGCTCTTTTTTTTTTTTTTAGTAAATTGTGGTTTTCGTGTCATTTTTTCACGTCAACTCTCATTAAATCATGGCTGTATGTAAAGGGACTTATATAGGAAATAATATTGAGCAAAATAGGCAACAGGTGTTCACAACACAATCCCAGCATTTTCAAAACCCATAATTTCTTTTTATTTTAATTGTACTGATGTATCAATACCAAATAAAAAATGAGTTCAAATGAAATATTGAAAAATAACGCAATATGTTGCGTTTGTGACATTATTACACCACTGCTACGTTACGTCACTGCGAAAGCGCATTGAACACGGGCAGTTTTTTTCTCCGCTGCTGAGCAAACGCTGCGCATGGTGATTTAATACACGGACATATTTTTGCACCTTGAATAAAGTATTCCAACACTGTAAAAAATCTTATGTGCTATCTACATAAAAAAAATATGGTAACATAATTGCACGTAATATTTTTAAGCAGTTTTTAAGGCTTGATTTTTTTTTGTGGAATTTACTTGAATAAATCATGTAAAAAAATTCTAAATTATTTAGCCAGACGCATATTATTTTTAAGTATTTACTGCTTGATTTTTTCCCCCTAGCAGAATCTACTTAAATAAATCATGTAAAATATCCTAAATTATTTAGCCAGATACATGATGATTTTAACATTATTAGTGGAATAACCTTTTTTAGTTTAAGCAGATAACAAAAGGTACTCATATGTATTAAGGAAAATTACTTAATAATATAAAAAACATTTTATAATGAAATGAATACATAATGGTGTTAAACATGCTTTTATTTCATGTTTCACTGGTATTAAAATATTAAACACTGTGTAAAATAGTGTATATAACATTTACAGCAGATTTAAGATCTGTAAAACAATTTGTAAAACAGTTTGTAACTGACAATTTCTATTGAAATCAACTGTTTAGCATTATATGCTAGCATCTTTTCTTGTGGGTATAGTCACATTCTGTACTAAAACCTGAGAGAACTTGTACAGTAAAACATTTCTAGGTTCATATCTTTGTAACATTACCCTATTTACATGTACATTTAGGCATTTGGCAGATGCTCTTATCCAGAGCGACTTAATAAAACCCTATTTCCCCTATGTGGTTTGACTCAGATGCGGTGTCAGGCACCGTGAGTCAGCGCGATTGCCCGCCGACGTTCCGCTGGAGCTCCACGAAGTTCTGTAAGGTCCGGAAGCTTTCGCGAGGACCGGCGCGGAAAGATGGAAACGTTCTCACAGCGCCAAAGCCTCGCAGTGAATCATAATGAACCGTACTTACTGTACGGCCACCGCGCGAAACCGCATACAGTAGGTGCACTCCCCAAAACCTGTTCCAGTGAACTGTGGAGACACAACAACAAACTCAAGTCTGCTACTGGCGGACAGGATGCTTTCAGAAATTTTCACAATGTTTAATTTATTTGATTTATATTGCTGACACTAATGCAACAAAGGAGCTTATTTGAGAAATCAAAATAAAGTATAAAAATTAGTAAGGGGCTTAACTTACTTCTTAACATTTTACACTGTTCGCCTGTTCCTTCAAAATGGCGTCTGATCTCTGCTGCTGTTGTTGAGATTCAAATGAAGGTGACTTAATAAAACCCGGATAATTGAGCCAATTCCCTTAAAATAAATATGAAGCCTTTTTTCCTCAATTTTTTTGACTAAATGGTTCCTCAAATTAAGCCTAAAAATTGCACTCATTTCCTTAAAAAAATAGGTAAAATTTATTTCTTAATTTTATTAGTGAAATGTTCTCAATATATTATAAAAAACACAGAAAACCTTTTTTTTTTAATGAAATATGCACAATATTTTTAATTATTACATCAATTTTTTAAATGAAAATTACAAGCCTCATGATTCATTTTTTACAGTGAACTTGTTCAAATTATTGTTTTGTTATTTAATTTATTGGGAAAGTGTATTTTACATGAAAAGATGTTTTGTTACTGTTTAAAAAAAAAGTTACTAATTAGACCATCTCTAGTTCTGAAATGCCATCTGTTCTGGACAATGTGAATAAAGGAAATAGTGTCCATTTTGAGCATGCAGGCATAACCCCTGTCCCCAAGCAGTTCTCCATTAAACTCCCCTGCAAAAGAAGGTATCAATTACATATGCTGTGACACTCCTACACTTCAAGACTGTATATATATATGAAGACTTATAAAGTTATGTGTGCCTACTGACAACTATTTATCTTTTAAAATTATGATCACTAGTTTCCATGAAAAATGATTGTAAAGTAAAAACCCTTGCTTGAAATGTTCTCTTGCCTTCTTCTCTGTGCCAGTGAGGATGCTCGAAAGATCCTGGAGACATGGACAGAGCCTGTCCATTTTGCCTCAACATTAGTAATTAGGCAGTTGCTGTCACAGATCACCTGAACACAGATAGTGGATTTAGTGATATAGCATATTTTGTCTGGCAGAGCATTAATTTAAGATTGCTCAATATATGAATTGATGAACAATGTCAAATTCAGAGCTAAATCACTGGCAATGTATGGAGTTATTGCCAATCTACATACCTGTACATTGAGGCTACAGTATGGAAAGATTTCCTGTTCACATAGTCTGCCTCAGTTGGTCCAGCTGGGGCCTGTATTTTGATGTGGGTGCCGTCCACAGCACCCAAGACATTGGGAAAACCCGAGGAACAAATATAGCTTAATACAGGCATATCAATTTTTAAGTCTACTTTAACTGTCACATACCTGCTATTGCATAAAAGTTCTCCTTGATCCTCTGTGTTGGTAGATGGCCAGGAAAGGTGATATAAATATTTAAATATTGCCTCAGAGAAAGGTAGACCATCCTTATTTCACGGCATACGGTTGCTTTAAATGCTCAGCATCACCAACACTGTAGAAGAGGAATGTCCCACTGGCGAAGAAACGCAGTGCAATAAAGACAGATTGCACTGTGGTCAGGCATTGCCTTCGCCGTGTGGGTTTGCTGAGGTGTCCAACAGCTCATAGGTAGACTATGCTGGGTCTGCTGAACCGGTATCTCTCCCACAGATAGTCATCTGGGAAGGCAAGAGGGTTTACTCTGTCCCTAAAGACCCTTGGGGCTGGTGGTCTGAAAGCTCTTTCTAATATCCGTGCACCCTCATCCACAGGGTCTTCAATAAATGGACAGGCCATAATTACGTACTGGGGCTTCTCTGTTTCTCTTTCGTTCTGAATCTCCATGCAGGTGTTGGTCTCACTCAGTACTGCTTAAATAGGCCTGACCTTTGTAATGGAAAAATTATATTTTAATTATGTATTAATCCTATTTTGATTCTTGTAGTAAGTGTGTAACGTAGGCCGTAGAAGTTTGAACTTGTTTGTCGAAGCTTAGAGACACAAGGCCGAGAAGAGAATAGAAACAACCTGATTGTAGTTGTCCATGAATAAATGATAAAGTATAGACATCTGGTCTGGGTCAGATAAAGAGTCATGAGTTTGAATGCAGGAACTTCACGTACGGGGCGTTGATTATGTTAGCAGAGATGTTTGTGTATAAAATAGGTCAGCTAGAGAAAGAGATTACCCTTTCTCTATGCTGCAACTGTTTGCTGTATGAGACTGGTCCTTCTGCAGAAGTTTAAAATAAAACCTTTGTTACTTTGCTCTTACCCAGTGTATGAATTACTTGTCTTTATATTGTTTTCAGAATTTCCACCACAACTTGGCGTTGTCGGCAGTTCTCCGTGTTTGAGGAAGGCATTGGAGAATCCCGGGGAGGCGTAAGCGCTGACGCCTTGGAGGCTTTTCACTTCATCTCAAACGCTTAATTGGCAATCGAGCGTGAGAGGACCGGGGATTCACCATGTCACCTCAACACCGGAGTTAAAAGAACTAAAATAGTGTGGTAAGGAAATTTTTTAAGTTGTAAGTCTTTAAGTTGTAATTGTTAAAGTTAAAGTAAGTTGTAATTGTTAAAGTTAAAGTAATTTGTAATTGAGTATTAAGTGCACTTTCTCACAGTGGCTGGGATAGATTTAAACTTGGATCTATCACACGAGTCTGGGATTCGTGAAAAGTACCCAAAAAAGTGCAAAGGCGCACAAAAGAGAGAGAGATAGGGTACTGGTTTCGCCTCGTTTCCGAAAAACTTGGCCCCGCAGCAGACGTGCTCGGTGTGAGGGCCTCCGGAGGTAAAAGCAAGTCAGAGTGCAGGGTTGCAAGGTGCACACGTAAAAGTCAAGAGGACTTTACGGGAAAAACAGTCAAGGGGACTGTTGAGGTAAATTAAGGTAGAGTGTAAAGTGCACCGGTAAAGTCAAGAGGACTTTATGGCAGAGTGCAAACCGCTGCACCGGTAGCAGTCAGGGAGACTGTGAGAGCTCACTGTGAGTTAGTGGCACGTGTAAAGTAAAAATCATGGGTAACAGCAAAAAAAAAAAAAAAAAGAAGATTGTTACGCTTGTGGCGTTCCTTGGTAAAGATAACATCTAAATTATGTTATGAGAAATGTTTGAGAAATGTGGAAATCCAGGGAAAACAAAAGAAAAAAAAAAAGAGAAACGGCAATGGTAAAGTCTATTTAATAAACTCAAGCTACATGCATTTAACTAGAATAAAGAGAAGAGACAGCATGATAAAAAGGCATAACACTAATCTCAATAGATGTGCAGGGAAATTGGGAATGTGCCCTATCATTAGACATTGCTGATAATATAACAGACATACACAACCTCTTGTGTTGTGTATGCCATGTCATGTCCTCGAACTGGGTAGCACTGCCCCTAAATAATGTCACAAGCAAATGCAGACAACACGTCTTGTATTATACCGATAACCACCATGGCCATCTTACAGATATCTGAATACTACAAACAAATAGGGAGGCCAAACCCAGCAGTCCCTGAGTGTAATTATTCCAATAACCTATGTTTTGATGCCCTAGGGAGCTATTGTTCCCCATTGCCTGTTAAGAAATATGAAGACAATTCTACTTATATTATTAATTGGTATTTCAATTGGACAGGCTCATGTTATCCTGCATATGTAACTCCTAGTGTGTCAGTACACACAGAAAATCCGTGGGGGCCACGGATGTCAGAGAATAGAAGAAAAAAGAGATGTCCCTATTAAATTTCATGGTTACACTTTAGGAAACCCATGGACTAGCCCAGGAGCAAATGTAGGCTGGTCACTCTTCCTCGGCGGAGGAACAGCTGTAGCCCTAAACAAGGTAAATGGTTTAGCATACATGTTACTAATACTAAAAAATGACACCGTAAAGGCCTTTCACGCCTTTCAATGACGATCATCAGAATATCAGCAACATCATAAACCGCATGAAGAAGGCTTTGCAACCACCTCCCCAAGTAGAGTCTTGGATCTCGTGGTTAATGCAGTTATGGGGAGGCTGGGGTTATTGGCTGGTTTATAGTGTTTTACCAATTGGGATTATAATCTTGTTAGGCCTCTATATAACACCCTGTATTTGCAGATGTATACAGGGACTAGTTCTGAACACAGTAAATTATTAAATGTTAAGACAGACTGACAACATAAAACGGAAACCGGACTGGGACGACCCGACTTCTGACAGAGTTCAAAATTCCGGTGACTATCATTTTGAATGTTTAGATCATGATATGGAAGAAGACATAATGTAAATCTTTAGAGAAATATAAAGCATGTATATTTTAAGTAGGTTGCAAATTTTTTTATGCTTTTGTGTCAGGGGTCTGTCCCCATAAAAACAGCTGTAGTGTCCTCTGTGTGCATTAGAGTGCTAGTGATGATGATTAAAAACCCAGGTGGGTGAGACAATATCTGATGAAATTTACCTAATGCATAGCTTATTAGTATTGTTTTGAATTGTAGAATTAAAATATTTAGGTTGTCATAGAATGACAAAAGGGGGAAATTGTAATGGAAAAATTATATTTTAATTATGTATTAATCCTATTTTGATTCTTGTAGTAAGTGTGTAACGTAGGCCGTAGAAGTTTGAACTTGTTTGTCGAAGCTTAGAGACACAAGGCCGAGAAGAGAATAGAAACAACCTGATTGTAGTTGTCCATGAATAAATGATAAAGTATAGACATCTGGTCTGGGTCAGATAAAGAGTCATGAGTTTGAATGCAGGAACTTCACGTACGGGGCGTTGATTATGTTAGCAGAGATGTTTGTGTATAAAATAGGTCAGCTAGAGAAAGAGATTACCCTTTCTCTATGCTGCAACTGTTTGCAGTATGAGACTGGTCCTTCTGCAGAAGTTTAAAATAAAACCTTTGTTACTTTGCTCTTACCCAGTGTATGAATTACTTGTCTTTATATTGTTTTCAGAATTTCCACCACACCTTCATTAGGCAATTAAGCTGACATCTCTTTTTTTATTATTATTATTATTATTATTATTATTTTGGTAAATGTAATAAGGCTTTTTTGTGTAACTGTTCATATGAATTTATTAATTTCTGATTTTCTGTTTTCAGTCATTGCATTTCATGTTTGACCTTTTTTAATATTCATTCATTCATTCATTCATTTTCTGTACCGCTTTATCCTTATATACAGGGTCGCGGGGGCCTGGAGCCTATCCCAGGAAACTTAGGGCACAAGGCAGGGTACACCCTGGACAGGGTGCCAATCCATCGCAGGGCACACACACATACTCACATACACACACTCATTCACACACTACGGGCAATTTGGAATGTCAATTAACCTAACCTGCATGTCTTTGGACTGTGGGAGGAAACCGGAGTACCCGGAGGAAACCCACCAAGCACGGGGAGAACATGCAAACTCCATGCACACAGAGACGGGAATCGAGCCTGGCCGGGGAATCGAACCCGGACCCTGGCGGTGCAAGGCGACAGTGCTAACCACTACACCACCGTGCCGCCCCTTTTTTAATATGCTTACGATTTTATTTAAATTAATTTGGGGATAATTCAAATGCTGTGACATGATTTTTATAGGCTTAATAATTTTTTATGACACGACATGATTAGTGAGAGCGCAGAAATTAAACTGACGGAACGATCTTTAGGGAATATGTTCCCACACGTCGGAGATTCTTTGAGACACCGCTTAAATAAGTGAGACAGTTAGCCTGCCCCGGACCAGATTAATTTGCCAGCATAAGTTGCCGGGGTAACTGAGTTTGAACTTTTTTAAGTTTGATTTATGAAACCGAATCTACCAAAAAAAAGCCTGACTAACCGAAATAAGCCTGGCTTATACTCTAATCTTGGTTTATGGAACAGCCCCCTGGTTTATTATTATTATTATTATTATTATTATTATTATTATTATTGAGTTCAGGTGAAATGTCGCCAACACTTTTCCCGCCTGGGCTTCTGTATTAAAGCCTGAGATCATATTTGTGAATTCTGCTGTGAAATTTAACATTTCAGCAAAACACACTTTCAGAGGATTGACACTGTGGTTTGTGGATGTTTAAAGCTTGGGCAGTGCCAGGCAGGGGACAGGGGGTACGAGGGGGCGCTGTAGCTACATCATAGCAAAACCCCCCATACAACCATGTGTGTGTGTGTGTGTTGCTTGTTGTTTGTGTGTGAGTCCTGGATGCCTAATAATTGTGTAAATGTTTATATTCAAATGAGTTTTTGTTTAGGCTGGCTTGAGAACCTTGTGTCTGCATCTTATGAACTGATTATCACAATATTATTGTGTATAACACAGATTGGCACTATACCCGTCACCGAGAGGGTACTACATCTGGCTCCGCCCCTTGTTTAGAGCTGTAACAGTGAAATGAAGCAGCACTGAGAGCAATTAGCTTTAAATCTTACCTTTACTGACTCACACCTACACAAACCCCTCTGTACATCACGAGTAACTGTAAATGACTCGGTTATCAATGTTTTCTACTGAATGTGCAGCAACAAATTCTTCGACATTAAAAGTCCAATTTGGATTTAGATTTTGTCTTTAGTCATTTAGTCAAAAGTTGTTGATTTTGTTTTATGGTGCTTGGCATCCAGTACGCTGCATTACTACCACCTACAGGTCTCACTCTCCTTCATCTTCCACGCCTTTTAACGCTGAATTTCCAGTCCAGTCTTCTGTGCTATGTTTGGCTTCTTGTCTTGTCTTCTTAGTGTTTACTGTCAGTTTGCATCCAATATGTTGTAGCATTAGCGCCAACTTCTGGTCTTGAGTTCCCTCATCTCCCATTCCGTTTAAATCCTCTTCTTTGGTTCCATCAGCCTTAAAAAAACCCATCAAATAATGTCTTCCTTGTCTAAAATAATCACAATGTAGCCGACCTTTCCAAATCTCCCAGACTGATGTTTCCCTTAAGCGTGTTCGTATCAGAGCGGCACTACAGAGGTCAGCTGTAACTCAGAGGACTGACCTCAAGGAAAAAAGTATTTTAATGGGATTATTAAGACCGATGGAACTAGAAAAGAGTATTTGACCTGAATGGAGGATGAGGCAGAATAAGACCAGATGGTGGCGCTAATTCAACATGGTGGATTCCAGCCGGGAAACATATAGAAGAAGAAAAGTCACTAAAATAACGATAACCAGTCACATAATTGCAACATTTTTACTCCTTTTCTTAAAGGGTAAAAGATGGTTTATTTTGAGCTGCACTGTCGAGCCCTTGTGCTAATCTAGCTAACAGGAAATGGAAATTTTGCACTAAAGGCAAAGTTCAGTGTTGTATCAGTGTGTAAACACTAGATGGAGCTGAACAGCTTTCTCAAACACACTTCCTCCATTTCCTCATCCTCTCTTCACATCACGCTCATCTCATTATTTATTCTCCTGTTTCATCATCTTTTCCAGTTTATTTCCTCTGCCTCTCTGAGCCGCTCGCCTTTTCTAGTTCATCAGCGTTGTTTTTTTAATCTATTTTTTAAAGCCAATTTTCATCCCAAAGGAGCCAATTAAGTGTTTCTCCCATGAATTACAGTGTGAGATGAAGAGTATTCTCTCCTTCCTGCTCAGGTTCACTAATCTTAGGAGCAGAAGGAGAAAAAGTGAACAGAGAGGAAGCAGTGTATTAGTGAGAGAGAGAGAGAGAGAGTTACATTCATTCCTTTATTTTTTTCATACTGTGATGAAGACAGTATTTGTTGTAGGCAAAGAAGCAGCAGTGAGATGAGTGTAAAATGAGTGTGTGATGAGTGAGTGTGTGATTAGTGTAAGATGAGTGAGTGTGCAATGAGCGTGAGATGAGCGTGAGATGAGCGTGAGATGAGCGTGAGATGAGCGTGAGATGAGCGTGAGATGAGTGTGAGATGAGGTTAAGATGAGTGTGAGATGAGTGTGAGAAGTGTGAGGTGAGTGTGAGATGAGTGAGTGTGTAATGAGCATGAAATAAGTGTGCAATGAGTGTTAGATAAGTGTGAGGAATGTGAGATGAGTGAATGTGAGATGAGTGAATGTGAGATGAGTGAGTGTGAGATGAGTGTGTACAGCAGCGTAGTGTTATAATTAGGGCTGCAACAAACGATTATTTTGATAATCGATTAGTTGGATGATTTTTTTTAAATTAATCAATTAATCGGATAAAAACTAAACACTTTAATTTGATGTTTTGCTTAACTATATAAAACCATAAATCAGGGTATTATTTATGTATAAAAGTAAACGTTTAAAAATGCAAAAGCCACATACAGTGGTGTGAAAAACTATTTGCCCCCCCCTCCTGATTTCTTGTTCTTTTGCATGTTTGTCACACAATGTTTCTGATCATCAAACACATTTAACAATTAGTCAAAGATATCACAAGTAAACACAAAATGCAGTTTTTAAATGAGGGCTTTTATTATTTAGGGAGAAAAAAAATCCAAACCTACATGGCCCTGTGTGAAAAAGTAATTGCCCCCTGAACCTAATAACTGGTTGGGCCACCCTTAGCAGCAATAACTGCAATCAAGCATTTGCGATGACTTGCAAAGAGTCTTTTACAGCGCTCTGGAGGAATTTTGGCCCACTCATCTTTGCAGAATTGTTGTAATTCAGCTTTATTTGAGGGTTTTCTAGCATGAACCGCCTTTTTAAGGTCATGCCACAACATCTCAATAGGATTCAGGTCAGGACTTTGACTAGGCCACTCCAAAGTCTTCATTTTATTTTTCTTCAGCCATTCAGAGGTGGATTTGCTGGTGTGTTTTGGGTCATTGTCCTGCTGCAGCACCCAAGATCGCTTCAGCTTGAGTTGACGAACAGATGGCCGGACATTCTCCTTCAGGATTTTTTGGTAGACAGTAGAATTCATGGTTCCATCTATCACAGCAAGCCTTCCAGGTCCTGAAGCAGCAAAACAACCCCAGACCATCACACTACCACCACCATATTTTACTGTTGGTATGATGTTCTTCTTCTGAAATGCTGTGTTACATTTACGCCAGATGTAACGGGACACGCACCTTCCAAAAAGTTCAACTTTTGTCTCGTCGGTCCACAAGGTATTTTCCCAAAAGTCTTGGCAATCATTGAGATGTTTTTTTTAGCAAAACTGAGATGAGCCTTGATGTTCTTTTTGCTTAAAAGTGGTTTGCGCCTTGGAAATCTGCCATGCAGGCCATTTTTGCCCAGTCTCTTTCTTATGGTGGAGTCGTGAATACTGACCTTAATTGAGGCAAGTGAGGCCTGCAGGTCTTTAGATGTTGTCCTGGGGTCTTTTGTGGCCTCTCGGATGAGTTGTCTCTGCGCTCTTGGGGTAATTTTGGTCGGCCGGCCACTCCTGGGAAGGTTCACCACTGTTCCATGTTTTTGCCATTTGTGGATAATGGCTCTCACTGTGGTTCGCTGGAGTCCCAAAGCTTTAGAAATGGCTTTATAACCTTTAGCAGACTGATAGATCTCAATTACTTTTGTTCTCATTTTTTCCTGAATTTCTTTGGATCTTGGCATGATGTCTAGCTTTTGAGGTGCTTTTGGTCTACTTCTCTGTGTCAGGTAGCTCCTATTTAAGTGATTTCTTGATTGAAACAGGTGTGGCAGTAATCAGGCCTGGGGGTGACTACAGAAATTGAACTCAGGTGTGATAAACCACAGTTAAGTTATTTTTTAACAAGGGGGGGGCAATCACTTTTTCACACAGGGCCATGTAGATTTGGAGTTTTTTTTCTCCCTTAATAACGTAAACCTTCATTTAAAAACTGCATTTTGTGTTCAATTATGTTATCTTTGACTAATAGTTAACGGTTTTTGATGATCAGAAACATTTAAGTGTGACAAACATGCAAAAGAATAAGGAATCAGGAAGGGGGCAAATAGTTTTTCACACCACTGTATAGAGTTTAATGATCTTTAATTTTGACATTTAATTTTATGTAAATCAACATTTTTGTTTTTTATCAATAATTCCAGATGGCAAGTAGACAGTATATATATATATATATATATATATATATATATATATATATATATATATATATATATATATATATAGTTTAAAAAATACACTGACATATTCAGTTGTTAAGAATTACGTCAATTTTAAATTCTGTTAAATTAATTCAACTTAATAAGAAGAATAATACACTTCTAGATTATTATGATATTATTTTGAAATAACTGAAGTGTCTCTTGTAACATCCGTTTATACATTATTTTGATCCTCTCGTGTTATCCTTTTTTTGTTGTCTCAATAAAAAAAACAATAATTATATATATACACACCATTTTGCTATACTAGACATGCACGCTTTTTCCTGCAAACGCTTCTGTCACCTCCATTGCACGAGCGACTGTGTATCTGTGTGTGTCTTTGTGTATTTGTGCATCTTGTGGTCGCGCTCCTCAGTAATGTGAGCAGCCCAACTAATCGATAACGGCATTCGTTGACAAAGAATTTCATTATTGATAATTATTGATTTTATCGATTAGTTGTTGCAGCTCTAGATATAATGACATAGAGCAGTTCCTCTGGAACCTTTATCCAACGGGATCACAATCACAGCAATCCTGTCAAAAACTGTCAATAAAGCATGTTCAGGGTGAGAGGACACAGGGGCAATAATCCCCTCCTACTGAACAAACCTACACCCCAACATGGGGCAAGGGGTAGCTCAGTGGTTAAGGCATTGGACTACGGTTCGGAAGATCACAGGTTCAAATCCCACAACCACCAAGTTGTCACTGTTGGGCCCTTGAGCAAGGCCCTTAACCCTCAATTGCTCAGATGTGTAATGAGATAAAATGTAAGTCGCTCTGGATAAGAGCGTCTGCCAAATGCCTAAATGTAAATGTAAAATGTCCCCAAAATTATCACTGAAACACCACTCCCTCAGAGTGCATCCTGAGAGTGAGCATCTGTACTGTAAGGGGGTTTCCTATCTTTTCTATCTTCTCTGCAAAATTTCTAAATAATTTTAGATTAGGGTTTGATGAATTTCTACGGTGTGTCCATAAAGCGGTCTCAGGGGTCTTTGTCAGTTGTTTTTGCTGATCAGGGCATGCTGCATTCAAGAGTGTGTTTTAGAGGTGGGAAATGTTGTGGAACACAGCAGGACTCGATTCCTCTCTGAAAGATGCTTGCAGGATGTAACAGACAGTAAGCATTCATTATTCTTAATGAAACAGACGATGTGTTGAATATAAAAATAGATGCTTTTGAGTAAGCTGTCTTTCTAACCTCAGGACCCAAAAGGTTTACTGTTTGTGGAATGGAGGGACAAAGAGTCTGAGCTTGTCCTGAGAAACCCTCCTCGGCTGACAAGACCAGGAGTGAGGAGGCGAAAACAGACACGGTGACTCAGATGGAGTCAGATGCTGAGGGAGCAGCAGGGGTCAGAAAAACACAGGTGAGACTAAGAATCAGGGAAACAACAGTCAGTCAACAGGAAGTGAGCAGAGTGATGACAAAGCTGCAGTAGAGCCGGCTTTAGTAGTGCACAAAGAAAGTGTTTTTAAAGTTCTTGCTTCAAAAAGGAAACAGGATTTAACACTAGTTACTCTCAGGCTAATAATGGAGTTCAGGAGCTCAGGGAGGAGGCATTACGCAAACAACAACACCTAAAGTCTGAGTCCAGTATGGAGGACAAGGAGAAAGAGGAGGACACTCTGACATAGAGCGGTCTGAAACAAACCCAACAAGGAAATACAGTCAAACTGATTAAAAAATATTTTTTTTGAAAAAAACATACAGCAGGTTAGAATTGAGGATTGCTTGGATTGTTTTTTTTTTTACTAAAACATACCTTTATGAGGAGTAGACAGAAAGCAGAGTTCACCAACACAGAAGTCTAAAAACAGAAAGGTCTGAGGAAATGAGGACGTGGGCACAGCGTAGGACAGTTAGTTTCTGTTTTATCACTCAATGTATTGTTTCTCATATCAGGCACCATGAGTGAGTTTAAAGTCTGTTTTCACAATCCTAATGGAGTAGGAGATATGATAGAGAGTGCATGTGTGATGAAGTGTTAAAGCTGAATAAATGTTGCTTTGTGAGTTTTGTTGAGGAAACACACTGACAAAGAAAACCAGAAAGGTTTTCTGCAAGTAAATCCAGTGTAGGGGCGCTGTGCTTTTCTCCACCAACATCCTGCAAGAATCATGAGGTGGAGGAAATGCTCTGAACCTGAGAGCTTTTTAACCCAAAAGAAAATTTACTATGGAATATAATATATCTTACATCCCATAATATACTACAGTATTATTGAGGTATACTCCGGTTTCCTCCCACAGTCCAAAGATATGCAGGTTAGGCTAATTGGCGTTCCCAAATTGCCCGTAGTGTGTGATTGGGTGTGTGAGTGTGTGTATGTGTGTGTGCCCTGCGATTGATTGGCACCCTGTCCAGGGTGTACCCCGCCTAGTGCCCGAAGTCTCCTGGGATAGGCTCCAGGTCCCCCGCGACCCTGAACACAGGATTAAGCGGTATAGAAAATGAATGAATGAATGAATGAATTATTGAGGTACTTCAGGCATGACCATGGTAGGCACCACAGGACTTTATAGAGTACCAGGGTAGGTATTGAGGCACTTCATTGGGTACCATGGGTGTACTATGGCGTGTACTGTACCACCGTACTTTGGTGAACCACTGGGTACCTCATGGCTACCATAGTTAAATAGCACCTAAAATGGTGTGTTTGTAGATAATGTACCATATTAGATATGTTAGTACACAATACTGATATGATGTAGTACAGGCAGTATCATATTATTCAATAACATTTTTATTTGTATAGCGCTTTTAACAATTGCCATTGTCGCAAAGCAGCTTTACACAATAAAAACTATTATTTACGCTTGTATGGAATGTGAATGTGTATGAATCAAAATGGTCAGATAGTCCTTGATGAGCAAGCCGAGGGTGACGGTGGCAAGGAAAAACTCCCAGAGATGGCAGGAAGAAACATTGAGAAGAACCAGACTCAACAGGAAACCCATCCTCATTTGGGTGAAACAGAAAGCAGGAATTGAAATGCATTCATACTGTGTGTTAGGTGGCAGGAAGTTCAGCATAACAGTTGATGTTAATTGATGTTAATATGGAGTCCAGGTACTGTAGTTATTGGAGGCTTAGGTAGACTTGTAGGAAATTCCAGTCCTGAACTATCGAGCGACTGCAGCCAAGTCAAGTCCTCAGAGAAACACCTGTCAACACCAGTTGAGGCCAGAACTGTCTTCATGGTAGAGTGAAACTGTCCCCAGACACCAGACGTACTCCAAGGAGACACACGGAGCATCCATGTGACGAGATCTCCAACCAGAAGCGGGGCACCAGGATGGGTCAGAAAGGTTCAGAGGGCAGATGGAGTTTGGATCACTGGCAGCTCCAGAACGACATGTGTAGCTCGACAGAGAGAAGGAAAGAGAGAGAGGGGAAGAGAGAACAGGAGAGGGGAGAGCAGAAGAGGAGAGATAACAATTAGGTATGGTCACAGTCACATAATGTATGAAGTGAATGTATATTTAGTGTAGAGTGCAAGCAGAGACTCCGGCAGGACTAACTATAACCTCATAACTAAAAGGAAAAGCCAGAGACAAGACAAATCTATTTACAAAAATGCTTGGCTAAATAAATAGGTTTTTAGCCTAGACTTAAACACTGAGACAGTGTCTGAGTCCCGAACACCATTTGGAAGGCTATTCCATAACTTTGAGGCTTTGTAAGAAAAAGCTCTGACCCCAGCTGTAGTTTTCATAATACGCGGTACTGACAAGAATGCATTCTTGCATTCTTTGATCAAAGTACTGTAGGCATGGCGGATCGTAAGAAACGCAGTTCACTCAGATACTGCGGCGCGAGACCATTTAATGCTTTATATGTCAAAAGTAGTATTTTAAAATCAATGCAGAATTTCACAGGGAGCCAATGAAGTGAAGATAAGATAGGGGTGATGTGCTCATATCTTCTGGTTCTAGTGAACTAACTGAAGCATGTTTATGATCCTACTGTTGTTGAACAACCAGACAGTAAGGCATTACAATAGTCCAACCTAGAGGTGATAAAAGTATGAACTAGTTTTTCTGGATCATTTAGTGAAAATATATTCCTTAACTTGGCAATATTTCTGAGGTGAAAGAATGCAATCCTGCTTCAAATGTAAGACTAGAATCTATAATCACACCGAGGTCTCTTACTGTTGAACTAGATATAACAGAAAGGCCTTCTAAAGTTACAGTGTGCATGCAGTGCTATGACTAGAACTTCTGTCTTATCAGGATTAAGCAGAAGGAAGTTATTTAGCATCCAGTCTCTTATATCCTTTATGCATTGCTCAACTTTAGCAAGCTGTTTTTTCTCATCTGGTTTTGCAGAGACGTATATAACTGTGTGTTGGCAGCATAACAATGAAAACTAATACAGTACCATTCTTACTGGTTATGTTGCAAAAGGGAGCATGTAAAGGGGAAAAAGCAGTGGCCCTAAAACCGAACCCTGTGGAACACCAGACTCCACTAGAAAACATGCAGAATAATCACAATTTAAATCTACATACTGATAGCGATCAGTCAAATAGGATCTGAGCCAGGAGAGGACTGTTCCCTTAATTCCTACTGCATTTTCAAATCTGTGAAGGAGAATACTATGATCAATGATGTCAAAAGCTGCACTGAGGTTGAATAACACAAGCATACTGTAGTGACGCAACCTTGGTCAGAGGCCAATAGGAGGTAATTTACTACTTTAACGAGTGCTGTCTCTGTGCTGTAATGAGGCCTAAATCCTGACTGATACAGTTCCTGTATGCTATTTCTATGTAGATATGAGCATAGCTGCTCCGCTACTATCTTTTCTGGAATCTTAAAGACAAAGGGTAGGTTTGATATCGGCCAGTAATTGGACAGCAGACAGGGGTCAAGGTCAAACTTCTTAATTATCGGTTTAATAACTGCTAATTCAAAAGATTTTGGAACATACCCAATGCTGAGTGAAAAATGAATTATTTTCAACAGAGGTTCTGTTATTTGTGTCTGTATAGGGTCTAATATACAGGTTGATGAATTTTCAGAAGAGATGAACAGGTAAAATGTGTAACGGAAAAATGTCACTGCAGAGGTTAATACAGTATATAAATATAGTAGGTGAGTTGCTACTATATACTGTAGTACTGATTTTTTTTGCTTTACATCCCAGTTTCCCCTCATGTCTATGTTTCCTTCTGGCTTTCTCTTTTAGCCATGATGTCATAGTTAGTCCTGCTGGAGTTCCTGCTTGCACTCTGCACTAAATATGCATTCACATTATATGATTGTGACCATACCTATGTGCTCTCTCTCTCTCTGTCAAATTATACAAATCACTCTTGAGTTTCCAGCATCCTACCCCCCTTTGCCCTCCAAAATGTTTTGGCTCATTCTGGTAACCCATTTCTGTTTGGAGATCTCCTCACATGAATGCCCTGTGTGGTCTGCTTGGGATGTGGTGATTGAGGAAGGTTTCACTTTACCATACAGACAGTCCTGTACTTGGCTGATGCAGACAGCTGTTCTCAGAGGACTTATGGCTGTAGTTGCTCAGTAGTTCAGGACTAATATTCCCACAAACAGTTTTGTACCTGAGTCTCCAATAATGAACTGGAATCCATACAGTATTAACTTCTCTTGTTATACTGAACTTCCAGCCTCCTAACACACAGCAGATCAATCTCTGCTATCCGTTATCACCCAAATGAGGATGGGTTTCTTGTTGAGTCTGGTTCCTCTCAAGGTTTCTTCCTATTGCAATCTCAGGGAGTTTTTTCCTCAGGACTGTTGCCCTAGGCTTGTTCATCAGGGATGATCTGATCATTATAATTTATACATATTTGCTCACATTTTTCAAAATTCTTCCCATATTTCTTTGATTGTGGTAAGCTGCTTGGTGACAATGACCATTGTTAAAGGTGCTATATGAATAAAACTGAATTGAGATTGAATTGAATAGTGATCCTGTGTATGAAAAATAACATCTGACAGACTAAACCTTGCTCTACGTTCATCTGAAGGCCAGATGATGACTGAGGATAGAGAGATGTGACAGAGAGTTGTGCATTTCTGCTCTCACCTTCACCACAGAGAGTATAAAGTGACTGAGGAATGTTTTACCTCAGTTTGCAGTGGGCTTTCAGAGTCTCTGAGAATGCTAACAATGAATTGATGGTCATCTGAGGAACTCCATGTGGCACTGAAGAGCATCCAGGGGAAAAAGAGCATCCAGCATCTCTGGCACTGCTTGACTTCCAGTGGAGTTTTACAGGACTGAAATGAGTGATGATATTTGAGAGGTGTTCACTGACAGCTTTGGGGAATGTTTTTTTTGTTTGTTTTTGTTTAAATGTTGGTTTTACTGCTGTGAACCAGGAAAAGACGTCTGACTGGGTTGCTCTCTGTTACATGCAGAATGTTCAAGTGAGGTTCAGCCTAAGCCCTGTCCTTATTCCCCCAATTTTTTAAAGATACATTAAGTATACTTAAAATAATGGTGTAGTCTTGAAGTGTTCAGAGAAATAAAATGATAAACATCTAGAATGATTTTCAAGCTTTGTTAGGAGGCTGTGGACAGGGTGCAGGGTCAGGAATGGAGCAGACAGGGTTAACAAACTTGCTTAAGAGCCTAACAGCGGCAACTTGGTGGAAAAACTGGCAAAATCCAGACAATTAGTAGCCAATGTTTAGAGATTTAGGCCAGGAGGAACAGACAGCCAGATTTGCAGATGTACTGACAAGGAGCTGGCTGAGAGCAGGTGCAAAACAGACAGATTCAGGAACAGAATGAAGTTAGGAGAATGTCATAAAGACATAAAGAAACAATCGGGCCAAGGGTGAACTGTGGCTGTGGAATAAGTCGAGCAGAGAGTCAGGTTAATTGGAGACAGTGGAGCTGATTATGAGGGGCAGCAGATGAAACAAACCAACTGCAATTCCAAATGATTAAACTAGAACTCAATCATAACACATGTCTCCTTTCCCAGGTGTCCTACAGAGGATAAGTTCTGATTATTAATAGCTTGCTATCGCACAAGAAAAGGCTGTTAATTAGCTGATTAGTTAAACGCAGGTGAGCTGGAAGCCAAGAGAACACTAAAATGTGCAGGACAGGTGGTTCTTCAGGAACAGGGAGAACCTGTTATTTACGTAAATGGAAATGACTCGCTTTCTGGCTTCTGATGGTCCAAGGCATTGGGGACAATAGTAAACCAGGATTGGTAGGACCTGGTTTTCACCACACAAAGGCAGTAACTTCTTTTCTCCATTTCAGATCTACTCGTTGTACCAGAGATATTTTGAACTTGAGGATGAAAAGACCGGCTAATGAGAAACTGGATTTGTGCAAGGCTGAAATCTCCGGGCAAGTATAATTCTTTTCTTGAACTTCGTGTCAAAGTAACGGACTGACTGAACCCTACTGAGCTGTCACCAGTATGGACACTACCACCAATATGGACCAGTTTATGATGAGAGAAACTGTTGTACAGCTTCTGTGTAGAAGGTTTGAAGAAGAAAGAGTGGGAGACAGGGCACTGTGTGTAGGAAGAAACTGGATGGAGATGCTGGTTATAAAACCACAAAGTAAGAGCTCAGGTAATCTGCAGTGGAGAACTTTCACTGTTCCCTCAAATTCTGAAAAGCTTTTTCATTTACTACACAGGGTGTTCAGGGTCATTAATGAAAAAGGGCTGAAGTTGCTTTTATTTTTGGTGTTGGATTTTTTTTTTAAAGTGATGTAAGAAAGTGGCTGATGTTGAGTTCAGCAGTGGGACAGACAGACTTGTCCATTTATAAAAGTATAGAAAAGAAGAAACAAATAAATGTTGCAGTTGAAGGTCCAGGGGTAGCTCAGTGGTTAAGGCATTGGACTACAGTTTGGAAGGTCCCAGGTTTAAACCCCATGACTACCAAGTTGTCCCTGTTGGACCCTTGAGCAAGGCCCTTAAGCCTCAACTGCTTAGCTGTGTAAGAACGACTGCCAAGTGTCAAGATGTAAACAAAGGGCTAATTTGTATGTTCATATCTCTGCTGAGTCAAAATTAATTCTTTTCGTCCTCAGTGCTCGATGATCTTGTGTGTCATCGAGGCCAAGCGGTGCGTCAGCCTTGTTTACATACAATTTATTATATTTTTAATTTTTTATGCTTTCTTTCAATAATAACAGCTTGATCTTTATTTATTACTAAATCTCTTTTTCTCTCTCTCTTTCTCTCTTCCTGACTGTATTGACCTGCTCCATGCTGTCGGTTCTTTGTTTCTTTTTGAAACCTGAACTCGGCACGTTCGCACTCCATGAGCCATCGATCATCTCTCAGTGGATTTGTTCAGTATTTAGCTTTCTTACACGTTTGCTTTAATGCTTATAGAATGTGTGTGAAAGATCGATCGATCCTCACAGGACACAGGAGTGTATGTGTGTGTGTTTTGTAACTAACATTAATCTCTCTTATCGTTTAATTTAATATCCAGCTTCATTACACTACACACCAGCTCCGCACTTCACACTACACGCCAGCCCCGCCCTTCACACTACACACAAGCCCCGCCTCTCACACTGCTCACCAGCCCAGCCCCTCACACTACACCCCAACCCCGCCCCTCTACACACTTGTGTTAAACACACTATTACACATTTGACTGGGTGTATGATGGTAATTGAGCTTGAGTAATGAGAGTGTTTTAGCCAAAGCACTGGCAATCTAATACACTAGTTAAGCGTTTGGCAGAGTGTGTGTGTGTGTGGTGTGTATACTGCTTATCACCTTATGCATACAATACCTGTAAGCTTCTTTACTTAACCTCCCAAACACACACACACACACACACACACACACACACACACAATGGTCACTCTCTCTCGCGCGATTCTGATCGCGGTGTTGTGTGGTCACTCGCTACTCCTCACTTGGTGGTATGTGTGTGTGTATTGTGCTGCTAGTGTGCAGCTCACCCTGTGCTCCCCCAGTAAGTGGGGCAGTTTATCAGGGTCAGTTTGTCTCTCTCTCTCTCTCTCTCTCTCTCTCTCTCTCTCTCTTTCACACACACACTGGTCTCTCTCTCTCTCTCTTTCACACACACACTGGTCTCTCTCTTTCTCCCTCTCTTTCTCACACACACACACACACACACACACACACACACACACACACACACACACACACACACACACACACACATTCTGGTCTCTCTCTCTCTCTCTCTCTGGTGCATGCTGGGAGGTGTTGTAAAAGCGGCATGTGGAGCATGGTTTTAGAGCGAATGAGCGTTTCAAACCTTTTTGAAAACTTTCTAATACTTTGGAGCTTTTTTTCTGAAGCATAAACACAATAAATGAATCAAACATCTATTAACAGCAGTGAGCACATGGTGTTATTAGTTTAATCCGCTGTTGTGTGGAGCTGTTGATCTGGTGGCGGAATGCAGGGATGGCAGCTCACCCAAGCGGTGGAGCCCGTCCTCTCTCACTCTGTCACGGGGTGCGCTGTGAGGTGAGCGCCGTGGTTTCAGTGTTGCTGGCAGTGGCATCGTGTCCGCATCATGGATAAACAAGGTTGTGGTGGTGTTTGTAAAGGAGAGGCAGCTCGTACACCAGCTGATTGAAAACAGAAGACAGATCACCGTGTCGAACATTCCTCCTTGTATCCCCGATGAGGATGTAGTGAGGGAATTGTCTCGACTCGGTAAGATAGTGAGCCGTATGAAATAGTATCTCTTAACTGTAAAAACCCCGCGCTGTGGCATGTCGTCTCCTTCAGGTGTACAGTGCTTATGTTCCTGACTGAGTCCCCTTGGACATCTCATTCAGAGTCACACATGAGGGCAAATCATGCATGCTGTACGCCAGCACTGGGAGCATGAGGTGCTTCGAATGTGGGGACATCGGGCACAAAAAGTTCAGCTGCCGACATAGAGCACAATCAGGGAGAAAGCTGGGCCCAGTGGGGCAGGATGGAGAGAGCTCCAGTGTGGAGCAGACTGGTGGTGCAGTGGGGCAGGATGGAGCGAGCTCCAGTGAGAGATAAGCTCAAAATGATAAGATACTCAAGGAAAAAAAATGCTGGTAAATGTGAAGAGTTGGAGAGCGCTGAGGAGGCCAGAGTTAAAAAAAAGTGAACAGAACAATTCAGGAAGGCTTGTCCTCAGCAGGGGGCTCAAACACTGTAGGGGATCCAGTCTTTTTGGGGGATTGAATAGCATCGGTGTATACGCCCCAAATAGGTGAGAAAAACTCATATAAAAATGTTCGGCAAATGCTACACTGACCACACATCAGACGCTGTTAAAAAAAACAATAGAAGAACTAGAGGCAGAAATCACTCAAACAGTAAGTAAAATGGTCAGCAAGAATGATGTCAGAATGGGCAGCCTCCTGGAAAGGAAAAAAAGCTCTAAACTCCTTCCTCCATGAACAAGCCAAAGCAGCCCTGATCAGACATCGTATCTCCTGTATCAAGGACATGTACCAGTGCCTTTTTCTTCAATCTGTCCAGAACAACAAAAACCTAGAATCAGATGGCAGACGAAACATTACTAACAGAACCAAGCGAAATGAGGAGAGCAGCCACAGACTTTTATACTCTGCTCTACTTTTACTTCAGCTTCCGTTTACTTATTTCTCTGTTGAAAAATGTGTCTCTCTCTATTTGTCTGTCTGTCCATCTTTATCTATTTGTGTCTCACTCCTTCTTTCTTTCATTCTCTCTTCCTCTCTCTCAGTTGTTCTTTGTGTGTGTTAATTAGAAATGTCACTCGGGTTTAACTGTTCTTAGATGTCTGTGGTGTGTGTGTGTGTGTGTGTGTGTGTGTGTGTGTGTGTGAGAGATAGAGAGAGAGAGAGAGAGACCCTGACTATTTTATATACAGTACAGGCCAAAAGTTTGGACACACCTTCTCATCTACTTGTCAATGTGTTTTCTTTATTTTCATGACCATTTACATTGGTAGATTCTGACTGAAGGCATCAAAACTATGAATGAACGCATGTGGAGTTTTTGATTCATACACATTCACATTCCATACAAACTGAAATAATTCTTTTGATTGTGTAAAGCTGTTTTGAGACAATGTCAATTGTTAAAAGCGCTATACAAATAAAATTGAATTGAATTGAGTTATGTACTTAACAAAAAAAGGTCTCCACAGTCACCGGACCTGAACCTAATCGAGATGGTTTGGGGTGAGCTGGACCGCAGAGTGAAGGCAAAGGGGCCAACAAGTGCTAAACACCTCTGGGAACTCCATCAAGACTGTTGGAAGCCATTTCAGGTGACTATCTCTTTAAGCCCCTAAACTAGAATATAAAACATGTTTTCAGTTATTTCACCTTTTTTTGTTACGTACATAACTCCACATGTGTTCATTCATAGTTTTGATGCCCTCAGTGAGAATCTACCAATGTAAATGGTCATGAAAATAAAGAAAACACATTGAATGAGTGAAGGTGTGTCCAAACTTTTGGCCTGTACTGTATATTTATTTATTGGTACTCTTTCTATACTGTTTTTTTTGTGGTTTTCTTCCTCTCTACTCCTGTTATTACCTTGTGCCTTATCTCTAAGCTTTGGCAATAAAAATTTTTATATTTGTAATGCCAATAAAGCACTCTGCAAGTGTGTCAGAATCAGATGGCATATCTGATATGAGCAGACGAAACATTACTAACAGAACCAAGCGAGATGAGGAGAGCGTCCACAGACTTTTATACTCAGCTCTACAGTACAGAACCCTGCGACTTATCTTGCAAAGACGAACTACTCAAGGAGGTTCCAAAATCTCTGGAGCAGACCGCTACACTGGATTCAGAACTTGAGCTGCAAGGAGTACAGTAACTGATGCCGTACAATAGCTTGCAACAGGACGCTCACCACGAGAGACTTGTGCTGTCAGCATTCGCCGACTATGTGACCATTTTTATAAAGAATCAAGGTGATGTTCAAGCTCTGACTAGAAACCTGATCATGTACGCAAGAGCTTGAGAGTTTTCAATGGGGCAGTGGCAAGAAAAAGGGGCCTCCAATCTTGCCAGGTGGTCTCCAATAGGGCGAAGTCGGCCTCAAGTATCTTGGGGTGTTTTTAGTAACAAAAGATTTCCAAAACAAAAGTGTGTGCTAAGTTGTCTAAATGGACCTGGGTCCTGCCTCAGCTGCCCTACAGAGGGAAAGTACTGGTCATCAATAATCTGATGCCTCCATGCTCTGGCACCGACTTCCTATACTTGAACCTCCAGAGACATTAATCAGAAATGCGCAGAGGAAGATGGTGAACTTTTTCTGGACTGGCCAACACTGGACTCGAGCCTCTGTGCTGCATTTACCTGTGCAAGATGAACTGAGTGCATAAATGGGAATAAAGTCAAGCCATCTAATGGAGAGATTCTTGGGTGAGGTGATATCAGCACTGCCGCCCATCTTGGAGAAACTCTGGGGCACAGCCCCAGAGAGAACCAGCAGCCTCTTCTATCTTTATCCATATGCCCAGCAGCTGAAGACTGAAGACCTTCAGCAAGAGGAAGGAACACTTCCGATCTTTCAAAACATCCTGTCTAACAACTTTTGAGGATGCCTCAAAGAAAGCGCTGTATGAAATGTGTGTTAAGATCGTACACAGAGGCTCTTTGCCTGGAGTAAATGAATCACGGTGGTCAGAATGACCCCAGGCTCTTCCCCCGAGGACTCTGGAGGTCCCTGTACAAACCGCCCATAGAAAAGCTAACAGCTGATCTACAGTGGCGAACAGTACACGGGGCTGTGACCACGAACAGACACGTAGCGCACATGGACCCCACCAGGAGCAGAGAGTGTCTGTTCTGTGGGGGGGAGGAAACAGTAGATCACTTGTTTTTAAGATGCAGGAGATTGGGAAGGCTCTTCTCATTGCTTAAAATCTGGTCAAATGGGTTAGGAGTGACATGGACCGAAAATCTATACATACACGAGCCAAAGTACAAGACAAAAGACAAATCTGTCACTCTTTTAAATGACGTTATTGGCCAGACAAAACTCACAATCTGGCTCACAAGGAAAAACAAAATGCAGGGGTAGGGGGTGGGGGGCACACACAACACTGAAAAAATGCTCATGGCACTGGTCAAGGCGAGAATTAAAGTTGAGTTTGCCTTTTTAAAAATGACCGACAGACTACTAGAGTTCGATCAGATGTGGGCACAAGGGGAGGTCTTATGTTCTATAGATGGTCTTATGTTCTCATTTATTGAATTAATTTTAAACTCCTTTTTCTAAACTTGTTTCAATTTTCCAATTAATGCTTTGTGCTTTTTGAGTTTCTCCCCCCCCCCCCCCTCCTCTCCCTTAATAATAACTAGTCTAATTTTATTTTGTGTATAATTTTTATTTTATTTTTTTATTATTGCTTATATTTTTTACTTTCACTTTTTTGTATTTGTTTTCTTTTGTGGAAAAAAGATGGATACACAACATTCTAAAATAAAGGAATATTAAAAGTCAGGAGTCTCTCTCTCTCTCTCTCTCTCTCTCTCTCACACACACACACCACACACACCATACACACACACACACACACACACACCACAGACTTCTAAGAACAGCTAAACCCGAGTGACATTTCTAATTAACACACACAAAGAAAAACTGAGAGAGAGTGAGAGAGAAAGAAAGAAAGAAGGAGTGAGACACAAATAGATAAAGATGGACAGACAGACAAATAAACAGAGACACATTTTTCAACAGAGAAATAAGTAAACGGAAAAGGAGAGACAGAGAGATAGATGAATACAGAGACAGAGAATTAAAGAGAGGAAGAGCGATAAAGAAAGAGACAGAGAGACAGATAAAGAGAGTGAGAGAGAGACAGATAAAGAGAGAGAGAGAGACAGGTGACCTTGTGTCATCTGTCAGAGCTCACAGGTCAGACTTATTGCCAATTTCACACATGGAAACACAAGAGGAGCAAAGAAAGAGAGATGGAGAGACAGCGAGGCTCACTGAAACACACACGCACACGCACGCACACACACACACACACACGCACACGCACACACACACACACACACACAATGTGTAACACTGTTTATGTATGTAGGAACCCCAAGAGTAGTAAACAAGTTTCTGTTTTGAATGTACTTTGTGTCAGAAATAGTACAATGTACTAAAATAAATTTTTTTGCGGTTTTATTATTTCCTTTATTTTGGGAAGATAAAATAATAATTGTGTTTCTTCGTGTTGTTCGGTGACTAAACGATTGTTTCATTAACTCATCGGAGAAAGTAAGTCGATTAATTTTCATCTGGGATTAACATTGAACTGTATCTGTAGATAATATCTATATGGTACCGAAAAACTGTTCTGGTGTGAACTACACGTTTTCCTGAGTATAAACTCATCTGGAAAGGATGATGTGTTTTTTTGGTTTCTTGTATTATATAGTTCTGAAGGGAAATGGAGTACTGGAATAGTGTTCTAACTGGGTTGCACTTATTTTGATTCAGCTATAGTATTCCAAAACAAACATTTGCAGATTATCAGGGAAATTTATATTTTTGAGAAGATAAAAAAAATCTATTACATTATTGTAATACAATAAATCTTTGTTATTCTTTTCCTGTTTTACAAATTTGTATTCTGGTATTTCATTGAGTCTAGCAAGTTATTTAAATCTAAGAAGAATTTGAGTTATTGCTAAAATTTTAAACAGAAATTAAAGAAAATACCGGCCTAATTCACCATCTAACTGCCGGGGATCCAGGATTCTTGTTGATTAAACAATTAAAGTAACCCGTAGGGTTAAGAAAAGGGTTACATTTTGGAGGCACCACTGGGATTCTTTTTTTTTCCTTTCCTCTGTTTATCTGTGTTTTCTTTATTCCTTTATAATTTAATATATAAACAGTAGATTTTAAGAGTTTCTTTCACCCCAGTACTAGTTGTTTACTGTGACTTTAGGAAATTATGGATCTAGTTAAGACTGTTGACGTGATCTAGTTACGTGCTGTTGTTTTGATTGATGTTACTTTAGGCACTAGTGATGACACTATTGAAAAAGTGTTAAACACAGTCAAAGTTTTTGGTCGCACAAAAATACATAGCCGCCATGGTGTTGTATCTGTTAGATGTATCTGTTAAGATTGTTCATTCTAGTGGAGCCCAGTGCTGATCTAGAACCTGATGTTATACCTCCTGAGATAGAAAATGAAGCTGGACCCTGGAGCGTCCACTTAGTGGGCAGTCTAGTAGCTCAAAATCCGGCCTCTGAAGGTGATCCCTTTCAGCTCAAACTGCAGGCATTGTTGCAGCAGGAGGGTAAGTCTATGGATGAAGTGCAGGCCTTGATTATGGGAAAGCAGTCTCCCATATCTGATATCACTGTGAACCTTGTTGATGCTATAGGAAAATTTGTAGATCGGTGCACCAATGAGAGTCCCGGCTACAGAAAGCTAAGATTGTTTTCTGGCCTGAAACCTGTCCCTCCAGGTGAAGAGGAGTATGAAATCTGGATGGAACAGGCTGCACAAATGATAAGTGAATGGCAGTGCCCCGAAGCTGCAAAGAAACAACACATCATAGAGAGTTTACGAAGTTCCTGTCCAGATAGAAGGCATTTATGCCAAAGCATATCTCGACAGCGGGTCACAGTTTACTCTATTATGTCGTAGTTTTTATGATACTTATCTCACACATTTGGATCTTCAGCCTGTGCAAACCTTGAGATTTGGGGTTTAAGTACACATAAATACCCCTATGATGGATACTTGCCCCTTAGACTTGAATTCACAGAAAGTGTAGCTGGAGTGCATCAGGTGATTGACACGCTTGACATTGTGTGCCCTGATCCTGTGAAACGGGAAGGAATAGCTATTTTACTCGGGACCAATACTAGCTTGGTGAAGAAGCTGCTGGAATCTGAGAAATTCTTGAATGTGCTGACCATACATCCTGTAATCAGAGAGGCGTATGAGACCATTCAACAAACCAATGTTTTGCAGGATGACCCCGACAAGCATGGAACAGTTTGGTTCATGAAGCATAACCCTGTAGTTTTGAGACCAAATCAAGTTCTGCAACTTCCTGGTCTGCTCAACCTTCCTGGTCAGGTGACTGAATCTTTAGTGCTAGTAGACAGAGCAGTGTCTGGTGATAAAAGTTCTGATGCTCTAGAAGTGATGCCTGAACTTCATTCAGCATATGTTGTCTCCAGTCGCCGGGTCACAGTGACCGTAAGGCATAGGTCTAAGAAAGAAGTTTGGGTGAAGCGTGGAACTCCTCTTGCCCATGTGTTCCAAGTATCCTTAGTGCCACAACTTACCACCAAACATCAACCAGAGCAAAATACTTTGACATCTGCATCTTTCAATTTTGGAGATTCTACAATGCCTGAAGAATCAAAACAAAGATTTTGTGAGAAAATTATGCAAAGGAAGTGCTTTCTCTACATGAGTGGGATGTGGGCTGTTCAAAAAGCACCACTCATGAGATAAGGTTGAATGATTCACACCCTTTTAGAGAAAGATCGTGCCGTCTTGACTTCAAAGACGTGGGCCGGATCCTACAAGACCTGCAGAGTAGTGGCATTATATCAGAGTCCCGCAGCCCCTATGCATCACCCATTGTCGTGGTCCCCAAAAAGTCAGGGAAAGTTAGGATGTGTGTGGACTATCGGACTCTCAACCAACCGATCATACCAGACCAATATACTGTGCCCCGCATTGAGGATGCCCTCTATAGTCTTTCTGGAAGTAGATGGTTCACTGGTCTTGACTTGAGAAGTGGGTACTATCAAATACCCATGAATGATGTTGACAAGGAGAAGACGGCGTTCATTTGCCCAGTGGGGTTCTATGAATTCGAGCGTATGCCACAGGGTATCTGTGGAGAACCAGCCACCTTTCAAAGAGTCATGGAATGAACTGTAAGGGATCTCTAAGGGACTCTTTTCCTTAGAGGAACACGAAGAACGCCTTTTGAAAGTTCTTGACAGGTTGAGAGATGAAGGACTAAAGATTTCCCTGGACAAGTGTCAGTTCGGCAGGACTTCTGTAAACTATGTAGGGCATATTGTGTCAAAGGATGGAATATCCACTGGTCCTTCCAAGATTGAAGCTGTGGTATCCTGGCTTCAGCCCCAGACAGTAACAGAGCTCAGATCTTTTCTGGGGTTCTGTGGATATTACAGACGTTGTCTGCTGTTCCCAAAGCTTACTCTCATGCCACTGATGTAAGTGCAGATCACTTACCCGCACTTACAGTAGTTCAAAAGACCTTCAAATAGTACAGAGAAATTATTCATTCCTTGGACAAGTGTGGAAAGCAGTTTGTGATAAGAAACCAGCTAGTAACATCCAAAGTAAGCACCCTGAAATGAAAATCCTAAAACGAGAGTGGGAAAATTATCAGTAGATAATGGATTGTTTTCCAGAACAGTGCGACAGAGTGATCACAAGGTGAAGCAACAGCTTGTACTACCAAAACAGTTCCACAATGTAGTGTTGAAGTGGAACGAAATGGAGTGTTGCATGACGAAATGGAGCATTTAGGGAAAAGTCCTATGGCCTAGTTTGTGATCTATTTTATTGGCCCTGCATGAAGCGTGGTGTAGAGGCTTACTGTCAGACATGTGAACGCTGCATAAAAAGGAAAACATTACCTCAACGGGCTGCTCCATCGTCTCACTTGCAGAGTACAGGACCTATGGACCTTGTATCCATTGATTTTCTCTCTATCGAAGCTGATTCCGGCAATGTGTGTAATGTTTTGGTAGTCACTGACCATTATACGCATTATGCGCAAGTTTTTCCTACGCAGGACCAAAAGACCAAAATATTTCATACATTATGGTCTTCCTAATCGTATACACTCAGATCAAGGCAGGGATTTTGAGAGCCAATTAGAATTAACAGGACCATGTTGAGTATGGTGGGTACCCTTGAGCCTAGTTAGAAAACTAGATGGAGTCAGCCCCAAGCTCAGTTGGTGCATGCATATACAGTAACTGCACTTCTAATGAGGCTACTGGTTTCTCCCCCTATTTTCTGATGTTTGGCAGAGAGGCTAGATTGCCTGTCGATGTTTCTTTTGGTGTCTCTGCTTATAATACCTCACCTGAGTCATACTCAAAATGAAGCAGGAATTACAGACAGCCTATCAGTTAGCTCAAGATGTCTCTGAGAAGATTAATGAGAAAGTTCGCTATGATAGCTTGAATGTGGGTGACAGGGTTCTGATTCGAAACCTTGGCCTCAAGGGAAAACACAAGCTTGCAGATAGGTGGAGCTCAAATCCTTATGTAGTGGAGCGTCAATTGTCTGGGATTCCAGTGTATCGTTTAAAGCCTGTTGATGGTAATGGACCAGTCAAAGTCATGCACTGCAATAATCTCTTGCCTTTGGGACAGGAGGTGAGGTTAAGTCCTCAGGTACACATTAGTCCTACTCCATCACCAAGAGCTTTGAGGCATAGGAGAGCAAAAGTGAAGCATAAAGCTGCTCAGTCAGAAAAATCACCACTTGTAATTGATGCCCTTCCAAAAGAAGGTAATTCTTCAGATTCAGTGTGTGAATTTGGGTTTTATGCTGAGGATGTGTCCAATCCTCCTTCTCAAAGGACAGAGGAAATGCAGAATGAATACCCTGTATCAGATGTAGAAGGTTTAGAAACTGGTGACGCTCACACTGGTTCAGAAATACCCGTAGAATCTGACGTTCAGCTGGTGGCTGAAGATTGCAATACTGAAGTAGTGAAGATGTGATTGAAGTTCATGACAGTACCTTACAGACTGCTGTTCCTACTGATAATGAAACTCAGGCAGAGGTTGTACCTCCTGAAGTATGTAGATCAAGTAGGGAGAGAAGAGCTAATACCAGATTTACCTATGATAAGCTGGGTGTGCCATACATACAGTCTGTATCATCTCAACACTGTAGCATATATGTAGCAGCTACTGAAATACTAATAGTGTGAAATGTGTAACAAACTGCCTCTAGTGATGATTACCCTCTAAGTACTGCATAATAACTTTGTGACCAGCATGGGGACATACGTGTACTGGATTTTTGGTGCGGGGAGTGTGTAGGAACCCCAAAAGTAGTAAACAAGTTTCTGTTTTGAATATACTTTGTGTCAGAAATAGTACAATGTTTTTCCTGTTTTATTATTTCCTTTGTTTTGGGAAGGTAAAATAACAATTGTGTTTCTGTTATATCCAATAAGAAAGCTCATTCAATATAGGTGTACTAATGCAAGCCAATCAATGTTGAGCTTGAGGTTAATGTAGTCACATGATGAGGAAGTGATAGAGCATGGTGAGCATGTGTGATGCCAGCGAAATCTGCTGTCTTTACAAGAGAAAAAAACGAGTGTGTCATCTGCTTGGTATATTCACTGTAATATAAGGCCCAAGTGTAGAGTGACGATGCTTATTTTGTTTATCCGTTTTTATTTCGAGTGCAGTTAACTTTTGTTTCTCTACATTAGCATTCGCGAAATTGAGTCCCGCACTTAGTTACGATGCGTGTGTGTGACGCGAAGGCCTAGAGGCCGGAGAGACAGTTGTTCGTAAGGAGCGAGAACTGCTGGTAAAAACATTATTACCGCTGAAGTCTTCAGAAGTGCAGCAAAACGGGACAGATCGTGCATTTCTTCATACGAAGTGGATTGGCTGGATTCATCCAGGATTTCAAGACAGCTCGTGAAGGACGTTGAATCTTCGTGTTGTTCGGTGACTAAACGATTGTTTCATTAACTCATCGGAGAAAGTAAGTCGATTAATTTTCATCTGGGATTAACATTGAAATTCATCGTCTGTTTAATGTGCACCCACGAACGGGCCCCAATGATAACGATCAATCAAACTGTTGAACTGTTTGACTGACTTATAAACTTTTTAACTTTGTGATTGAATCATGTATACTTTGAACGGATCCGAATCTGTAGCTAATATCTATATGGTACTGAAATACTGTTATTGTGTGAACTACACGTTTTCCTGAGTATAAACTCATCTGGAAAGGATGATTAGTTTTTTTGGTTTCTTGTATGAAGGGAAATTGAGTACTGGAATAGTGTTCTAACTGGGTTGCTCTTATTTTGATTCAGCTATAGTATTCCAAAACAAACATTTCAGATTATCAGGGAAATTTATTAATCTGTCTTCCTGAAAACATAAGGGGTGGTTGGTTTTTTTTTTTTTTTTTTTTGAGAAGATGAAAAAAAAAAAGTACATTATTGTAATACAACAAATGTTTGTTATTCTTTTCCCTTTTTACAAATTTGTATTCTGGTATTTCATTTAGTCTAGCAAGTTATTTAAATCTAAGAAGAATTCGAGTTATTGCTAAAATTTTAAACAGAAAGTAAAGAAAATACCGGCCTAATTCACCATCTAACTGCCGGGGATCCAGGATTCTTGTTGATTAAAAATTTAAGTAACCCCTAGGGTTAAGAAAAGGGTTACATGTAGTTTAAACATGACATGTTTAATAAATATGCTTTAATTTGAGTGTACAGAGGGCAGACATTGTTATGGTTAGCTTGTCTTTATTAGGATGTCCCCATCCCCAGTACGGCCATGAGACCCTGTGTAGCCACAGGGGAACATCGTCATGTACAACTGTACCAAGGGAGACTCAGGAGATCCCAATGCCATGCAAAACTGTTCTGTAGGATTTCTACAGAGATCTAGAGAAGTGTTGCTTGGAGCTGAATGAAGAGTAAAATATTTCCACAGCTCTGTAGAGCTCTGTGTCGGTCGGCACTGGGACTCCAATGAACTTCTGTTATTTATGTTCTACAGAATTCCAGCTGAACTCCAGGGAATTTCAGAGAAGACCTACACTTTTTATAAAATATTCCCACTATGTTTATGCCACATTCCCGCTACTTCCACAAAACATTTTTGCCATATTATCCCAGTTTTTTTTCTTTATGTGGAGCAACTGAGGTATATTTTTGGCATGTTCCAATAAATAAAAAATAAAAATAAAAAAACTAAACAAAAACACTGGTGAGGATGTGATTGAAGCAAGAATGAAGGAAGAACTTAATAAGGATGAAGTAACTGACCCGTTAACCTTGTACAGCAGGGGCCAAAAGTTTTGACAATGACACAAATATAAATTTTCACAAGTCTGCTGTGTTTTTAGTGATTTTAGATATTTTTGCAAGATGTTACTCTGGTATACTGATGTATCATTACAAGCAATTCATAAGTGTCAAAGACTTTTATTTACAATTACATTTAGTTTGGTGATGGATGATCTCCAGCATGATGGAGATGATCCTCACCATAAGGCAAAAGTCATAACTAAATGTCTCAGGAAACATGGAAATTTTGGGTCCATGTCCAGGAAACTCCACAGACTGTTATCCCATTGAGAGCTTGTGGACGATCCTCAAGAAATGAGTGGACAAACAAAAACACACAAACTCTGACAAACTCCAGGCACTGATGACGTAATAATGGGCCGTGCCATCAGTCAGGGTGTGGAACAGAAGGTGACTGACAGCATGTCAGAGTGAACAGTAGAGGTCTTGGAATAGAAGGATCAACAACGCAAATACTGACTGTTTACATAAATTTATATAATTGTCAATAAAAGCCTTTAATTACACTTGCAATTATGAAAATGCTTGTAATTATACTTCAACATCTGACACAAAGATCTAAAACCACTGAAGCAGCAGACTTTGTAAAAGTTAATATTTTTGTAATTCTCAAATAATTAATTAAAAGAAGTAATTCTAACATCCCTCCATTGATGTACTACAGGCAGTTAAGACTGGGCGGCTTTAAAGACTTATCATTGTGATGTCACAGCATTGTTGCTCGGGAAATGAAGTTCTCACAGCGCCCTCTACAGATGTTTCTATGACCATGGAAGTTTCATGGCATGTTTTTAAAAAAGATCACATTAAGGTCATATTTTGCACTTCTGGCGGTTACCACATTTATGGTTCACATGCTACAGGTTACCGGGGCGTCTAAGTCAGGTTCAGAAGATTTAGTATAAATACTGGATCCAGTTCCTCACACTGTCACTTCATGGTGAAAAGCCCTGAGTGTGTTGCTGTATTTATACGAACCCACTGGATGCAATGACAATGTAGTGAGCTCTTGATGATCGTCCGGTAAAAGCGAGATGCAATCTGACCAGACGTAGTAATCATAACTCAGACTGATCTCATCTGGTCTGGTGAGCGTGCGATTGTGTGCGTGAGAGGAAATTAGCCACATCATGATGGACACATTTTGAACCTGACAGGGACACGGATAGGAGGTAGCAGAAACTTGAAAAATGACCATTTTTATTTTGACCCTGTTCCCTCATGCATACTGTGTGATATTTTTGTGTTTATGTAAATTTTTTAGGTAGTTTCTAGATATTGTACTGCTTAAATGTGCATAAAACAGACACACACACACACTGTCACAGTGAAACCTGTCCAAGTGACAACCTGAGACTATTTAACAATTGAACTCCAGGGAGTCGCTGCTCCATGAGGTCTGAATCACACGCAGCAGGGAGGCTGAATGTTATCTCGTACAGATCGGCCAGCTCCATTCATTATACTGGAGAATGTTCAATCTCTGATCAACAAACCTGAACACATCAGAGATACAGAGATCTGCAGAGCCAAACACCACACACTGTTGCGTTTCATCTCCACTAAAACCTTCCTAAAGAACCAAACATTAAGCTCTCACATTAAGGATACTACTTCCAGTCAGTCAGGGAGCTTGATTAAGGATTTCTATATTTACTGTCATTATTATTGATTATGACATCATATTAATATGATAATTTACATTTAAATTTAATTACGAAATCCTTAGTATTATATAGGCTAGCAATCTGTAAACAAATTCTCTGTACATCTTGTAAATGAATTAAATAATTTATTCACAATAGTCTATGTTCTATAAAAGTATCAGGTTTTGATTGAATAAATATTCATTCATTCATTCATTCATTCATTCATTTTCTATACCGCTTAATCCTGTGTTCAGGGTCGCGGGTGAATAAATATTAAATATTTAATATCCGTAGTGTGAAATTTCCACAGCAGCAGAAACAGGTATCCGAGGTGCTTATGTTACCATAGTAACGCACAGAGGAAGTGACGTCTGTGCTGGTTACTTTGCAGGGTGTTCAGAATGGTGGAGTTTTGTCCAGATTGAAGATTCCTTCACCGACATTCCCTGTACACGGAGCAGGGAGCAGGGAGTAGGGAGCACCCTGTGAAGTACACTTCAGAATGGAACGCATCTGTCAGAGGAAGTGGAGGAACAGGACCTGGACCTGACAAAAATAAAGGGTATTAATGAGCATTTGGAGGCGGGACTTATTGTACAATGCATGACTGACGGGTCAAATGCAAAAATAAAACAGACTGGAAATCTTTAATTTAAAGAATATCAGTGTGTAGCTAATGAATTAGAGTGAGGAGGTCTCCGTCAGGACGCTTCCACAGGAGGGGCTAGAATCTCTGCATCACCTGTAAAACTCTGTGAGCCAGCAGGAGGCGCTGTGGATCCTCTGGGTGTTCAGTGTGATTGATCTGGAATACATTCAAGTGTTTCATTCAGCAGACAGGTGACATGGAGCTGAGACTGAGAGCTCGCAGGCCTGGCTGCTCCTCTCTCTCTCTGTGTGTGTGTGTGTGTGTGTGTGTGTGTATGGAGGCTGTGACTCACTCTCTTATTCATTAATTTATCCCTCATCTGCCAGTCAGGCTTCGTTGCTGTCTCTGCTGTTCCTCACACATTCTTCAGCAGTCATTCAGCTTCAGTGTGTATTGTTGAGGGATTGAGAGTGTGTAAATGCCTTTGTGCATCTGCAGTGTGTGTGTGTGTGTGTGTGTGTGTGTGTGTGTGGAATTAAAGTAATTATAGTAATTACCAAACTATTCTTTATCTTTGTCACAGCTTTCAGTATCTGTCCGTTTTTCAGATTTCTCGTTATTTCCTCACTGGTTTCAGGTCTGTTTCTTATTTCTCGCTCCTGTCTTTTTTTTTTCCTTTTATGTCCTCTCTCTCTCTTTCTCTCTCTCTGTCTGTTGTAAATCTTTCTTAAATCTCTCTCTCTCTCTCTTACTCTCTCTTCCTTTCTCTCTGTTTAATCAGCTCTGAGTCAGACTGCTCAGTGGGGGGAAACTGAATTATTGATTGAAAGAATGGAAAAGTGGTGAAATGGGTGAAGACAAAGTGAGACAGGGATGGAGAGAGAGAGAGAGATGGGACAAACGTCTCACAGAGCCTCTGCATGCGAAATTCAGTAGAATTTTTACATCATATCTGAAGAATCTCACCCACCAGTGTGTGCAGTGCAGATGTCCATTAAACAAAACTGCACTAAAAAGACATCTAAAATTTTAGAAACAACTTAAATCACGTCACAAAATCATTTTAGAGTCCCTGCCATGGAGCATCTATACCACATCACCAGTCACTCCTCCCATCCCAGTCAGCATCCAGGAGGAGGTCTAGGAACATCTGCAGCACATCCAGCAGGTTCAGGGTGAGCATCTTAGCCACCATCATTACCCTGTTGATGCATCCTGAACGATCTCAGTGCAGGTGAAGATTCATCGCAGATATCCTGTTTATACAGAGTCTACATTACAGGGATAATCAGTGTACTGCATTATACTGTATAGTCTGCATCATTACAGAATGCCATTCGTACTTAGTACTCTATCTGCAGCACATACAGCATTCACTGTCCAAAGTCGTGGTGTTCATCCACTGCTTATACATGAGATAAATCTTTTCTGGCAGTTTTGAGAGGAAAAATTATTTTATTTGTGGAAAAGTTGCACAAAGTGTTACAACCTGATAGAGACTATTTCGTGCATGTTTTCTTTGAGTCAGAGGCTGTTGAAAAGCATAAATGGAGAGATATTTTGTCAATTGTTTGGATTCTAGCAATGTGAATTTCGTGTCATTTTGCAGAACTCGATAACTCCTCAGTGTTTTATTACAATGGATAAATCAGCCTGCAATTGTGTTTGTGCTTCTTTCGCTGCACTTTACAGTAGTAGCGATCATGTGTTGCTTGAGCTTTAATAAAGACATTTCAAACTCATGCTTTGATTGCGATTCGGTAGCGAGTCAAACACAAAGCAGTGGTAGTGAATTAGATCAGGGAGGAAAGTGTGGAGTTTTGTTTCACACAAAACCTTTTTAATTACAAAGATTTTTCAAAATAACGAAACATTATAAACCAGAGAAAAAGCTTCAGTTCACAGCACCATCATCTCCTCCTCAACCAGGTTCAGTTTTACCTTGGTAGCCCCTGAGCCCCGGGGTACCTGGAACAATTTTGATTCATACACATTCCATACAAACTTAAATATTTATTTTGACAATGACAATTGTTAAACGCGCTATACAAATAAAATTGGATTGAATTGAACAACAGCTCCAGTTTTACAGCACAAACACATTATTCTCCAGATGAAACAAAGTAAACACAGCAATTTAAACAGTAAATAACCAAGCAAAATTATCAAATGATATGTTTCACATGCTGACTACCTTAGTACATCTATTCGACAACCGGATAAACATGCACAAATGCAGTTCCCTAAAGCAAAACAACATGTAATATATACAGTATTAACCCTTTAACGTTTCTGGCATAACTATGGCACCAATCCCTATGGTTCTAACCTCAATATGGCTCTGTATGCTACTGTATTCACTGGCAACAGGTCCATTAGCCTAGCATAATAGTGCATAGCTACACATCTTTACAGCAAAACTACTAGCTGCATGTTACCACCACAGATTCTCAACACTCTTACTGTATGTCTTACTTAAGGGTATTTACAGTACAGCTCATTTGGAGGAATATTAACCCACCTGTTAATCAAAGGGGAACAAAACTTTAGCTTGTGTTTAGCTTGGCTGGAGGATTTGATCGGCAGCACCTGGCATTTGTGGGGTTTTAGGTTCCTCCCGAGCGATATGTGCCATCTACTGACCTGTTTGACAGTGTTCACAGTTGAGCACAAAGCGCAATGAATTTAACATTTATCATTTTAGAAACCATAAGAAAATAATGTTTTCATATGTGTATACTGTATTTTTATTTTTTTTTACACACGCACACACACGTACATACAGGACACATACACACACATATACTGCCTGGCCAAAAGAAGGTCACACATTTTAATATTAGTTAGAACCTCTTTAGCTTTGATTACACATACACACACACACTGTGTGTTCAGTTTATGTGTGTTAATGATTCCTCGTGCACCCTGAGTCGCTCTCACATTCTGAGTCCAGGAATATGGCGTGTGCCATCAGGGAAGAAGAAAACCTCCATAGATGTGATAACCTGGTGATTCAGTACATTCAGGTGGTCAGCTGACTTCATTTTATATCCATATAACATTGCTGAGTCTAGGCCTGAGCAACTGAAGCAACCTCAGATCCTACAGTAACACTGTCTCCAGAGGCTGGACACTACTGTATGCATGATGGGTGTGTAACCCTTCTTTCTTGACTTGTCTGACTATTCTCCAGTGTCTCTCTGGCTGTGGGTAAAAAGTGGGTTACAGTTGTGTTTGCAAAAACTAGAGCCAAATGGTAAGACAGTATACAAACTTCTCTCATGTGCTTCTCTCACACTGTGTCACACTCTCACCTGTCCCCCTGGGAACCCAAAGCAGGTAACTTGTTAGTTCCTCTTAACATAAGCAACATAACCAATAAATCAAATATTACACATGCAGATATATATTGACAAAATAATACTGCTCTATAAATAAAAATTAAATAATATTAATTACTAAATAAAGCACATAAATAAATAAATACCATAATATGCAATACCTGTAATAAATAACTGAATAAATGAATGCAGTAAACTTATAATAATCCAAAATATATTGTTTATAGTAACTAAGATTACAGGCTTCCCTTGCTACGAGGGGAAATGTCCTCATTTCAATAAACCATTAAGAAAATAAATTACAGACATGAGAGAAAACAAGGGCATCTTTGGCAAGCATCAGTAACAATACTTTTTTCTCTCTTTTTTTTTTTGAGTTACAGAACACATAAAACAGTGTCTAGCCTGAGTCATACGCAAAACATTCACATGCAAATTGCAGTGCAACACCCAGTTACATCACCCAAACAACAAAATACAACAAATAAAATGCTGTTACTATTCAACAAGGTCCGTTAGGGGACAAAGTCTCTGTACTTAAATGGCCGCCTAACCTGACGACCTGCACGAGATGTGACCTGCATGGGCCCTTGGCTAAGTGAAGCGCGTCCACCAACATTACTGTTGATAACAGGTGAAGATGGGGAAGAAGAACCAGGGTCAGTAAGATTAACATTGGGTTTACTACTGCCCTGAGGAACAGTCCTAGTTGAAACGGTTAGGCCCTGCTGTCCAGCCGTGTTAGGGACGTAAGGAGGAGTTGGAGGGCAAAAAGGAAGAGCTCCTGACAATGCAGTGAGACAAGGAGCCGAAGCCACTGATGTGCCATCTCTAGATGACACAGGAGATGCATGAGGGATAATCGGGGCGGCATAAGTCACTGGCATACCTGGCGTTGATGAGGTCAACGCAGGACTACAGTTCAACATGACATCAAATGGCAAATTTGGTTCCCTTCCATGAACAAGGAAGAATGGGGAAAATTCTGTGCCAGAATGAACACTTGACTTATATGCAAGTTCAGCTTGTGGCAAATATTAATAACATTCACCTACAGGGTGTGATATGTAATTATAAGTTGATCTTTCAGAGTCCTGTTTAGTCTCTCTACCAGGCATGCTACCAGATTAGGCATGATATGGAGATGTGCACGTTTTGTTGATGCCCAGTAATGTGCAAAGATGTTTAATGAGGTCCGATTCAAATTGCTTGGTCTATGTGAACAAACATAGCCATGTTGTCATATGTAGTCCTCAAAAATGCACTTTGCCACAGTAGTTGTGCGTTGGTCTTTCAGTGGGAAGAGATTGACATAGCGCGTGAAATAGTCCATGACTACAACAACATACCTGTTGCATTGTGTAGTGACAGATAACTCAGTGATTTCCGCGGCAATCATTTGAAATGGCCTTTCTGCTTGAAATGGCTGTAGTGGAGCTCTTTCATGTGGAGTGGGAGAACTATGTGTCTGACTTGGCAAACACTCAGTACAAAACTTATATAAAACATATATGGCCAGTAACAGATGCGCCGGGCCCTCAGCAACGTACGCTCTGCACTCACATGACCACTAAATAGATTACCATGCAATGCCACCAGAGCTGTGGGGATGAGCGCAACAGGCATAACAACTTGAAAAGTATCAGGCATGAATGGACTCGTTTTGGTTTTCCTGCACAAGATTCCCTGCCGATTAGTCAACTTGGGATACTCTTGACACAGTTTGGCTGGGGGACGAGTGTTTCAAGTGGTCTATTAGTGGTCTGGCTTCGTTGTTCTCTAGCCATGAAAAGACTCTAATGAGACAGTCATCATAATGATGTTGTTTCTGCAATTTGTCCAAATCCACCGACAGTTGGAAGCCTTATTGGTATCACTGTTACTGCCCCCGTGTTTATTCCGTCTGTAGCAGTGATTGCTGAGATTACACATTGAACAGCTTTGATTTGGGTCATGGAGTTAGGACGCCTGGACATAGCATCAGTGTTGGCATGCTGTTTACCTTCCCAATGTACGATGATGTAATCACACAAATCCCGCTTAAGTATCCATCGACTGCGTCTACCAGTTGGATCATTATCCACTGGAGTCTTCTTCAGACTCAGGAGGGGTTTATGATCGATGACCATAGTGAATAAACTGCCAGACAAGAAATGTTTAAAATGTCTTACAGACCAAACAACTGCCAAAGTTCATGGTCAAATGTAGACCATGAACTTTCAGAAGAGTTGAATGTGTGGCTTGCATAGGCTATAACATGTTCTTCAGTTGTAGCGCAGCCACATAAAAGGGCATTCTGAATAAGGTGCTAATAATTAAAGGGGCTAATGCTGCTCAGCTGCACCTGGAATTGTACCCGACAACGGTTTTTTAATGTACCCTGATAAAAGTACAGGTCCACAAGGGTAAGCTCTCGCATGCATGCGCAGGTGTGCCGCGAGGGAACCCGCAAGCAAGGTCGGGTCACGTGCGCCGGTATAAAACCGGAACTCGACACGGAGAGATGAAGACAGCGCGCTGCATTTGGATTGAGACTGAGCGATTGTTTGTGGATCATCTGTGGATTATTATTCCCTGACTTCATTCAATACCCAGCTCCTTCCGTTTCTCGTGCTCCCGGACTTTCCAATTTAATCCGGTGAGACCGAACAATCTCTCCCGCTCATCATTTCACACACTGCAATATCTCTGACTCTGGACTACCATACACACACTCACACACCCACATACACCACACACACACACAACACACTTTGTTTATATTTGTATATATTGGTTTTCGGTGCACCTTGTTTGTTTATTTATTTGTTTGTCTTGTATAATACACTCTGGATTGGTTTAGTAATTGTTTTTGTGTCGCATCTTATATTGTCCCGCCTTGGTTGCGCAATACCGGAAGTATGGTTTACAAGCCTATATTTTGATTCACGACCCCGTAGCAAAGTAACTAGAGGTTATATAAAATCCAAACATTACACAGTGTCCTGTTTTTGAACCAGCACAGAGCCAATCCTCTCCTGTGAAGCATCTGTGTACAATAAGAAAGGCTGAGTGAAGATGTAGTGTGCCGCAATAGGTGGGTGAGTAAGAGCATGTTTCAGTGACTGAAAAGCATCCTCACATTCGACAGCCTAATTGAATATTGTTCCTTTTTGTGTGACAGCATGCAGTGACACAGCAATCACTGAGATGTGTCTAATAAACCTACGAGAGTAGGAACACACTCAAGAACACGCTCTCACCTCTGTGGTTGTTCTAGGTGTAGGCCATCTGCGAACCTTTTCAAGGTTTCTTGAATCAGGCTGGAGTCCTTGGTTGGAAACCAAGTCCCAGGAAAGTCACTTGAGAATTGTGCCAGGTGACACTTCTTGGCTTTTAACTTGAGGCCAGCTGAGCGAAAGCGGCTAAACACTTCCTTGAGGGTCTGTAAGTGGTCTGCAAAGGAGCGACTAAACACAAGGACATCATCCAGATAAATCAAACAGTCTTTCCAGTGCAAACCAGAAAGAACCAGCTCCAGCAATCTCTGGAAGGTCGGTGGGGCATTAGTCAAACCCATAGGCATAACTTTAAACTGGTACAGGCCACTGCCTGCATTAAATGCTGTTTTCTCCTTGTCATGTGGCTCAATTTCAACTTGCCAATATCTACTAGATAAGTCCATAGTGCTGAACCAGCATGCACATGACAGACTGTCTAGCGCATCTGCTGGGCGGGGCAGTGGGTATGAATCTTTAATGGTGACCGTGCTCAATTTTCTATAATCAATGCAAAATCTGCAAGCACCTTGTTTTTTTGACAAGAACTACAGGTGAGGACCAAGGACTACAACTTTCTTCAATTATGTCTTGTGAAAGGAGTAGCTGCACCTGTCTATCCATCTCTGTTCGCTTACTGGGTGATGAGCTACTTGGTCATGTAAACACTAAAAACGTCATTGTAGGTCATCTGTAATAATAATAATAATAATAATAATACATTTTATTTATAAGCGCCTTTCAAAACACTCAAGGACATGGTACAAAAAAACTATCAACAATACAAATGTGGACTAACAACACAGAAAAAATAAGCATGTACAAAAAAACAATGAATTCAAAGAGAATAAGCTTTAGAGAACAGATAGGTTTTGAGAGAGAGAGAAGCTAAGTTACGGATGTAAGGTGGAAGGGAGTTCCACAGAATCAGAGCAGAGTGACTGAATGCTCTACTCCCCATAGTACTGAGATGGGCAGAGGGTGCTACCAGGCGAATGGAAGCAGATGATCTAAGAGAACGAGAGGAATTGACAATTTGAAGTAGATCAAGTAGATAAGGAGGGGCCAGATTATGGATTACCTTAAAAGTTAGCAAAATGATTTTAAATTCAATTCTGTATTTTATAGGAAGCCAATGAGGTTGCTGCAGAACAGGGGTGATGTGATGGAAAGAGGGGGTTTTGGTAATGATGTGAGCTGCTGAGTTTTGGACAAGTTGTAGCTTATGAAGGGATTTCTGGGGAAGACCAAAGAGAAGAGAATTGCAGTAATCACTATGAGAAGACACCAACCTGTGAACAAGGATAGAAGTAGAATGGGTGGAGAGAGAGGGGCGAAGACGATTAATATTGCGCAGATGGAAGTAAGCAGAGCGAGTAATATTGTTAATGTGAGATTGGAATGATAATGAGCTATCGAGGATGACAATCAAACTCTTAACTTGATGGAATAGAGAGACTGATGAACTGTCAATTGTGAGGGTAAAACTGTGGACTTTGGATAGTAAGGATATGGTGAAGGATTTCTGTTTTGTCCATATTCAATTTAAGGAAATTGTAAAAAATAATAAGGACTTTATTTCATAAAGGCAGTTAGTAAGGGAGGAGGGTGGAAGTGAGGAATTAGATTGGCAAGAGAAATAGAGCTGGGTGTCATCAGCAAAGCAATGAAAATGGATATTATATTTATGAAAAATTTTACCAAGTGGGAGAAGATAAATGATAAAAAGAAGGGGCCCCAGGACAGAACCCTGGGGAACACCAGTAGTAACAGGGGAAGTCTGAGAACCAAATGAATTGAGATGTATAAACTGAGAGTGGCCAGAGAGATTAGAGTGAAACCAGTCAAAGGGTGTGTGAGAAATGCCAATAGACAGTCTGGTGAGAAGAAAGGTGTGAGAAATGGTATCAAAGGCTGCAGTCAGATCAAGAAGAATACGATTTGTAAGTAGGCCAGAGTCACCAGCCATGAGGTGGTCATTAGTGATTTTAATAAGGGCAGTTTCAGTACTGTGAAGGGGACGAAAGCCAGACTGGAATTGTTCGTAAAGATTATTCAGTGAAGTTGAGCAGCAACAGTTCTTTCAAGAATTTTTTAGATAAAAGGAAGGTTAGAAATTGGGCGGAGATTATTATAATCATTGGGATCTAAACCGGGTTTTTTGAGTATGGGAGTAACAGCAGCAGTTTTTAAAAATGACGGTACAATTCTAGTGGAGAGAGAAGAATGAATAATGGCAGTTATAAGGGGCAGCAAAGAAGGGAGGCAAGATTTAACCAAGGCTGTAGGTAGAGGGTCGAGCTGACAGGTAGAGGGTTTGGATTTGTGAATGAGGTCAAAAATTACTGAGGCACCAGGAAGGAGGAAAGTAGAGAATAACTGGTAATGTGGGGAAAAAGAAGAGGGAGACAAAGAATGGGAGTTGAGGAGGTGGTGAATTTTGTGAATTTTCTCATTAAAAAACAGCATTAGGGAGTTACTGTCACGGTCCGTGCAGGCGTTGTGGATCCAAGCGCACAGCGCATATGGAAAACAGCGCCAGTTATCCTGTGATGAACTATGCGCTGATAGTTTTATGAATGAAAGGAGGCGCGGCGCGAGCTTAGAGCAGAGCCTGCGGGAGTGACGAGCCGGCGTGCGCTGAATGCAAGTCTGATCCGTGGGGAGTAATAGAGACCATGAGCGTGCGTGGTTCAAAGCCGAGAATTCAAATACAGTCCGTGATCCTGAATTGTGGTCATGAAACGTGAGCGAGAGTCGATAACTGGAAATCCGAAAAGGCAGTAATCCAAAACGTGAAACAGAGCATGGGTCAAGATCCAAAAGTCAAAGCAGAGAAGAATGCTGGAAAATTGGGCATGAGGGCACTGGCGAGGGGTGGTGGTTTTAGAAAGAGTTATATAGAGCAAAGTAATGAATGAAATGAAGAACAGGTGTGTTGAGCCGGTGAATGAGGCGGCAAAATGAAAGCAGTGGGCTGGAGTGTGGAACGGACTTGCCGGTGATCATGGCTTGGCTTTAGGCATGGGCGTGACCTGGCGTACCATGACAGTACCCCAACCCCCCCCCCCCCCCCGGACGCCACCTGGCATTCTAGAAGGTGCTTCCGGGTAAAGGTTATGGAAATTCGTGATGAGGGAGTGGTCCAGGATGAATCTGGCAGGAACCCAACTTCTCTCCTCAGGCCCGTAGCCTTCCTAGTCCACGAGGAACTGAAGGCCGCGGCCTCTGCGGCGAGACTTAATAAGTCTTCGGACAGTAAAGGCTTCGCAGCCATCTATGAGCCGAGGTGGTGGGGGAGGGTAGGGCTGTGGTGCCAGAGGGCAAGGTGCCAATCTGCGGATCTGGGAGACATGGAAAGTGGGGTTGACTCGACGCATGCATAAAGGGAGGGCCAGTCTGACAGAACACGGGTTGATAATGCACGAGATGGTGAAAGGGCCAACGAACCTTAGCGAGAGATTTCTGGACGTTGTCTTGAGAGGCAGGTCACCTCTCAAGGTCACCAAGGCAGCATTGGGAAGGGGAAATTCCGGTGGAGGAAGTGGCGAGTGTATTATGCGCATACTCCACCCAAGGAAGATAATGGCTCCATGAAGCTGCATCACGTGAGGCCGTGAATCTCAAGGATTTCTCAAGCTCTTGGTTGATGCGTTCAGTCTGATCGTTACTCTGGGGGTGAAAACCTGGGTTTGGCGCCGATGAGGCTGGAAAAGGCCTTCCAGAATTGGGGCCCCCTGTCTGAGACTATGTCTACGGGTAGTCCATGGAGCCGAAACACGTCGTGAATCATAAGTTCAGCTGTTTCTTTGGCCGATGGGAGTTTGGGTAACGGAATGAAGTGAGCTGATTTGGAGAAGCGGTCAACAACAGTGAGTATGCAGGTGGGTTAATTTGAGGAGGGTAATCCAGTGACGAAATCGAGGGCGATGTGAGACCAGGGGCGGTGGGGGATGGGGAGGGGTTTTAGAAAACCCTCAGGAGGACAGTTTAGAGTCTTGTTTCTGGTATTTGGGGGCCGCAGAACAAGGCTAACGCCTTACGCTGGAAGGTACTCATGGTGCGTTTCACAAGAGGCCACAGAGTTCTTGACATCCTCCATGATGGATGGCCACCAGAAATGTTGCTGTAGTAGGGATAGGGTGCGGGTTGCTCCTGGGTGGCAGGCTAATGTTGAACTGCGGCCCCAGTCCAGTACTTTGGGATGTACACCAGTACACCTCCACGATGAATTGAAAAGAGGAGTCTGGAAAAACAAGAATGGGTGCTGTGGTGAAACGATGCTTGAGGTCATTGAATGCTTTCTCCGCTGCAGTGCTCCCCCGGAAGGGAGTCTTTGTGGAGGTGAGTGATGTAAGCGGAGTTGCCACCATGCTATAACTTCTAATGAAGTGCCTGTAGAAGTTAGCGAAGTCCAGAAAGCATTGGAGTTCTCGTCTAGATGATGGTGGTGGCCAGTCAGTGACCACTTTTACTTTAGTTGGATCCATCTGAATGCCTGATGGGGAGATGAGGTAGCCTAAGAATGATGTGGATTCTTGGTGAAATTCACATTCTTCGGCTTTGACATACAGTACAGTTTGTTCTCTAGCAGGCGTTGCAGGACATGTGCTCTGTGTTCCTTTAGTGAACGGGAGAAAATCAGGATGTCATCAAGGTAGGCAAAAACAAAGATGTTTAGGAAGTCTCGAAGGACATCGTTGATCAGGGCTTGAAAAACTGCTGGACAAAAGGAACTACCAGATACTCATAATGGCCAGTGGGGGTGTTGAAGGCTGTCTTCTACTCGTCGCCTTCCCTGATCCAGGGAGGAGGTCAATGGTGCAATCGTGGGGTGGTGGGGAGGTGGGGAGGGAGCGAGGTGGGACGTGATTTACTAGAGACCTGTTTCAGATCATGATATTCAGCAGGGACCTTGGACAAGCTGTGGATCTCTTCTTGAGACGTGGTTAATTCACTTTTTGGAGATGCAGAATGAAGGCAGGAAGACAAATAGGCAGGGCTCCATTCAAGGACATTTCTCCTTGTTCAGTCAATGTGGGGGTTATGTTGCTTTAACCATGGGAGGCCAAGGATGACTGGTGCATGGGGGCTTTTGATAATTAAGATCGAGATATTTTGGGCATGGTTCCCTGAGAATTGAAGTGTGAGTGGGGCTGAGCGTAATTGGAGGAAGTCTGCTGCCATCTAGTGCCTGGACATGGGTCGACTAAGTGGAACAGAAGGAATCTTGAGGCAGCTATCAGGTTTTGATCTGCCCCGGAGTCTACGAGGGCATTCAGGACATGGGACTGGTTATCGTAGGTCAGAGTTATGGAGAACAATGGTTGTCGACCTGGGAATGAGCTGAGTGCTGGGGTCCCCTGTATTCCCAGAAAACCTTTTAATGGGCAGGTTCGTACTAGATGGCCTGCTTGACCACAGTAGAAGCAAGAGCCCTCGTCGCGACGTTGCTGACATTCCATTAACGAGATACGAGTACGACCAATCTGCATGGGCTCATGTGGGGTTTCAAGGGTTGGCATGGTGACGGTTGAGACTGGTGGTTGAATAAGTGTTGGGGTTCTGGACCACTGATGGTCCACCTGTTAGTAGGCATATTTGCGAATGTCGATACGTGTTGCAAGGTCCATGAGCTCTTGGATTGTGGAGGGAAGCTCTCGAGCTGCCAATTCATCCTTAATCGAATTAGCAAGTCCATGGAGAAAAGCATCGAAGAGCGCCTCATCATCCCAGCCACAAGAGGGGGCTATGGTCCTAAAATCGATGGTGTAATCATGTACAGAGCGGGATCCTTGCTTAACGTGAGTAATTGGCCTGCTGCCTGGCGTCCTGAAAATGAGCGGTCAAATACCCTCCTCATTTCAGAGGTGAATGTCCTGTAGGTGCCGCAGCAGGGGACCTGGGCATCCCATAGCGATGTTCAGGGGGGGTTGAAAATTTTATGGAGTAATGAAAACAATGTCTTGGAATTACCTTCATTAGAATGAATTATACCAGAGTATTAATCAGATTTAATTTTGGAAATAGATTCTTTATAATGCAATAGGAGGGATTTGTACATTTCTCTATGGACAGAAAGACCGGTTTTGCAGAAAAGACGCTTAAGCTGACGGCCTCTGGCTTTCAAAGACCGAAGTTCACGGGTAAACCAGGGAGCAGTACCAGAGAAGGAAACCGACATTCTTTTCATTGGGGCAAGAGAATTAAGAATATTGTGTAAACCATTATTATATTGAGCAACCAAAGCATCAGGAGTGGATAAATAATCAGGAATAAAAGTATCATCAATGCATGAGACAAAAGTATCAATATTAATATCCTTAAGTTTCCGAAATGAAATAAAGCGTGTAGGTTTGGTTACAGACATACAAAGAGAGATATTAAAGGAAAGAAGAAAATGATCAGACACATAAAAATAATCAGCTAAACAATTGGAGGGGGTGAGGCCAGAACAGCAGATTAAGTCCAAAGTATGACCTTTTGTATGTGTTCGAAACACTCCAGGCATGAGAAAAAGTCTCTAGTCAGAGGAACATCACAATTATCCATATGGATGTTAAAGTCCCCCAACAATATAACGTTAGAAGAGAGAGCGGAGAGATGAGTCAGTAAAGCAGCAAAGTCGTTGATGAAATCAGTATGCAGTTTGGGACGGCGATAAATTAGAGCAATGATGACGGGAATGAGATTAGGTAGTTTACACACTAAACATTCGAATGTGTTGAAATCAGGCACAGATACTGTAACTGAAAAACTTTCAATTTCTCGTTGTAAACTATCGCAAGACCTATGTAACCAAACCCTGAAGGAGTGCATTCATTCAGTTGGGAGAAGTCATTTGGCTGTTGGCAAGTTTCAGTCAAACAAAAAAAGTCAACCTTAAGGCCAGTAAGGAGATCCTGGATGAGATGTCCCTTGCTCGTAAGCGAGCGAATGTTAAGCAAACCGAAGTTGGCAGCGTTTGCAAGAGGAGTTAGTGTTAGCCGACCTAGGCTTGCTAACACACTTTGATCCACAGACTGACTCTACTTCGAAGAGTGCTGCGAGTGGTGATCCACGGTGAACATATCTCCGACGAGGAAGAAGAGCGATGTCCGGATGGAGGAACAGCACTGCCGGCAGAGCCAGAGACCGATGACCACGGAGCCAAAGGAGATCAGTAGCCGAATATTGGAGAAGGCCGGATGGTGAAAGAGCAACAGGCAGGTCCAGAGGTAAATCCTGCCGGCCCACATAGTGAGCTATGACGGACAGATGTAGTCGAGCGGTGGGGCGATGTAAACAAAGAAGTAGGCTAAACTTAGCCCAAACGGACATAGAAGCCCAAAAAATAACAATCATGAAAGATTCAGTGATGAATTGATAGTAGAGCACTTAGATGAGTGCAAATGCACTGTTAATTAAATCAGGAAGAGCGTAGAAAAACAGACATTTAAAAGTTCCCGAAGAGTAGTGGCAGCAGAACGTGCCAGCGTCCACTCCCAGAAGTCACCCCCGAGTAAAGCCTCTAGTTATTGTCTCTGCTCAGTAGTAAGGTCTGTGTGATTAAGATCAACTTTTGGTACCGACTGATGAGGGGAGGACTCTACTGTCGCCTCAACGGTAGCTACACTATGTTCCACAAGACAATAGTCAGAGGCTGAACACTTCCTTGAGGGTCAGTGTCTGCCTAACGGATGAAAATCTCCCAAGCAAGTGTCACATGGAAGCTGCAAGACAGCAGTTGCTGGATTCATTACTCTAACTCAGTGGTTCTCAAACTTTTTCTGTCATTCCCCACTTAAGGGGATGAGCGAATTTTCAAGCCCCACTTGTCAACAAAATAATAACGAAATCGGCCAAGTTTACTGTTTATTGAAATATCAATTCCTAAACCAATACGATCAAACACCACCAAGTTAAAAAAAGATAAAATACACGTGCAATTGTTATAAAAGGCTTACGTTGTCACATATCTTTGCATAATTGACCCCATGTTTATTAGCTGCTCAGCAATCGTTTGTAGTTTTTTTTGGCAATTCTGTATGCAACTTGGAATGAAGCCATTTGTGCTTTACTGTCCACTGATTCAGATTTTACCATGCGATTATCCTGCTGTCTGTATTCTGCCAGCTTTCTTTCAAAGACGTCCAGTGGTTTATTAACGTGACTGGAGTGTGTTGTCTCTAAGTGTCTTCCTAATTTGTTGGGTCTCATGCGGTCTGCTGCCAGCGGTTTAAGACACAAAACACACACGGGTCTCTCTTCTGCCCCTATTCATCCCCACCATGAATCCAAGCTCAAGATAGACTTCATTAGGCGTGGGTGATATAACCAAAATCTTCTATCACGGTAGAAGCAATTTTCTAACTCAATAACGATATATATAACAATATAGCAATTTGTATCTGAAAATGCATAAATAAAAATGAAAACACAAAAATTGTTTTACATAATTTAATTTTTTTATGTAATTTTATTTAAACTGTGAATTGCTGAGGTTTGCCGCATTTTTTTTACTTTGGCCATATTCGTTTGGATGCTTGGATTTCAGATGATAGGAAAGGTTTGACGTGTTTCCACCACTTGTTAAAACAGTGCACTTGTGTACCTTACAAATCACGTTCATCTCATTCGTATCACTTTTCTTATACCCAAACCAATTACACACCACAGACGATGCACTTTTTTTCTTTACAATCTCCTCTTTGTTGGTTTTGTCACATGTAAGCAAACTCACTGCTGCTGCACCGTCTTCTTCCATTGTCGAAGTGTATGTGAAGCCAAACACAGCAAAAGTGGGACGAAACCGCGGCACCCGATTGAACTAAATATCTGCGCAAATACAGCGCAGCGCGACTATCTGAATAGCGCAGTGATGATCTGGTTTATTTGCGCAGCCCGGTGGATCGCACAGCGCCGCTCGAATCACAAACCTGCGCGACTCACTGTGTTTTATTTAAAAACAATTTATTTAAAATGTCAGGACTGTTTAATATTGTTTCCGCCTTGCCATGCCTGGATTGTACGTGCGCATCCCAGCAGGGTAAAATTTATTTTGATGGTCGGCGCGGTTTATTTCTGTCAGAGTCGCGCAGCGATGCCCAGTGGGTCGCGCAGGTTTGTGATTCGAGCAGCTGCTCAAGTTTGTCCGACGTTAAACCGTTATTGTTCCACTATGGTTCCACTTTTTCTCCCGGCCCACAACTGATGTTATTTTAAATTTACTTGTATTAATGATCCATTTATTTGTGTGTGATTGTTTAGTTTTGAGCGTACGCTCTTCATTATCAATAAAGAAAAGCATGAATTAGAATAGGTACTTTCCTGTTTTTCCTCCCGTTCATTGCGCCCCACCTGTCATGTCTGTATTCCCCACTAGTGGGGCGCGCCCCACACTTTGAGAACAACTGCTCTAACTTAAGTCAGTCTTGCCAGTACATGGGCAAGTGTGTGTGCAACTAAGAGATCTGGATAACTTGATGGATCCGGCTCTAAGACACCTGCATAGTCAGCTTCAAGATCAAGTACACCAACAGCTGGCTGAACCTTAGCTAAAACAGTCATCTGTGACAAAGCAGGAATTAAGACAGGACCAAGAGTAACTGCGCTGCAGCTTAGTGAAGCTTTCTCAGTAGCACACAGAAGGGGAACATTAGTGCGATTCCCAACCTTAAAACTACCTTCCCGCAAAACAACTACTGCGTAATGGGTGAGCAAAAAGTCCCAACCTAGGATCCCTGGTTGTGTAATATTCCTGACTACATGAACTGTGTGGGTGAAAGTTTCAGTACCTAGCTTGATGGTTATGGGAAGTGTGCCTAAATTATCTAGATATCACCAGTCACTGCCCTAGGAAAAAGCAGAGAACATTGCATAGTCCTAGTCCTCAACAATGCAATAGACATCCTGAAAGCTTCACTAATCAGTGAGATGTCAGAACCTATGTCTAGGTAGACTTTGGTGGCAATGTTCTCATAATAGTCATCACATAGCGTGTGAGGGTTTTATATGGAGGTGGCAATACCTGTTGTTGCGCCTCATCACCAATAGCAGCAGACACTTGGCCCTCAGCATCTGTTACCACTCTTTTCCCTGATCAGTGGAGTCTTTAGTAAAACTCACATGATGACTCCTCTTTGTGATTAGATGTGTTCCACAAGACGAGCAAAGATTTTTAATAAATTTTGACTTGGAAAACGAACAAGTCTTGGTTTACGAGCACCGAGTATCATTTATACACATGGGCTTGGTGTGAGTCATAGCTGGATCTGCGTCTATCATAAGGATGTGATGAGGTGTATCTGGAGGAATCATGTTGATGTGCATATGTGTCAGGAGAGCGCCACCCATCCAGGCTGTAGTGATGAAAATGATCGTGGCTGCTGGAAGAATGATACTCATGTTGATGATTTGGAGAATATGTAGTGGTAGGCAAGTAGTGTCTGTTGTGGCAATCAGGAGAGTATCTTGAATTGAGATGATCAGTGTGTGATCTGTGATAATTGTGTAACGCTTGGATTTATAAAACCGCTTAGTTACAAGAAAACGGCATATAAAGTGTATTATACAAGACAAACAAATAAATAAACAAACAAGGTGCACCAAAACCAATATATACAAATATAAAGAGTGTGTGTGTGATGTATGCGGGTGTGTGAGTGTGTGTATGGTAGTCCAGTGTCTGAGATATGGCGGTAGGTATGAAAATGGTGAGTTGGAGAGATGGCTCGATCTCACCGGTAAAAGATGTTAAGTCCAGGAGGTCAAGAAACGGAATGAGCTGGGTACTGAATGAAATTCTGGAACAATAATCCACAAACAGTCGCTCAGTCTCAATAAACAAGCAGCACGCTGACTTCATCTCTCCATCCCGGCTTCTACACCGGTTCCGGCTTTATGCCGGGTCATGTGATCCACGTAACTTCCGGGTTCCCTCATGCTGCGATCGCGCATGCCTGCGAGCTTACCCGGTCCAAAACACTGTCACAAGGGGAAACAGACACCGCTAGGGCACATCTTCGGCCACAGGTGAGCAGCATTAGCTCGTCAACCATTTCCCTGTTATTGAAAATGTCCCTTTTGTGTGGCTGCGCTACATAGACAACAAAGAGCACAACAACTAGAAGCCACACAAGCCAGATATCACAATACCCGGAGGAAAGCAGCGTACTTTCAACCGGGAGAACTGGTGTGGATCAAAACTCCACAGCAAAGAGATTTTCAGGGGGCCCCAAGCCTCCGGCGTCTGAGGAGAACGTCCGTAACAGCGCTTCCGATTCACCACACTGAAAATCTCTTTGCTGTGGAGGAGCATGGCTGAGTTTTGATCCACACCTGATAAGTCTGTCTGTGAGGTGATGGATGTTCTGTCTTGTGTCGTTGACAAACGCTGCATGTGCTCATATAATGCCAGACGTCTTTCCGCACCATCGGCCACCACACCATATCTAACAACCTTAGCAGGGTCTTCAGTTGTCCCAAGTGTCCTCCCAGTGGATTGTCGTGATAATAATGTAGAAAGTTTTTGATTAGCGACTGGGGGACTACTAGCTGAAATTTCTCTCCGTGCCTTACTGGTACCCGGCGATATAGCACGCCATGATGACGTTCGAAGGTGACCCTCTGATCTTGTGTACTCCTTGAATGGTCGTTGGAGAGCAGCTTTAAAATAGTAGGGTCCTTCTGTTGGGCAGGTCGCTCGGTAAGTCGGAGGCCCCTTTAGTGGTCGTGGTGGTTAGACGCGGGGTGTCACCTCCTTTCAGCGGCGGGGGTGCTCGGGGTATGGCATCTGGACCCGGATTTAAGCGGTCCTTGCTGTCTTTCTCTCCCCTGGAGCCTCTCTCCACCAGTTGTTCAACGGTGCTCCCCGCTCCTCTTAAACATCCGGCCACTCTCGTGTTGATGTTCTCCCGGGTTCGCCCCACTAGTTCTTCCTCGGAGATATCAGGGTTCCCCTTGAGACAGAGGGCGGGGAGGTCATTGGCGAAGTCTCCCAGGCGTTGCCCCGGCTGCTGTACTGGAGACTTCAAGTTGTCCTCCACTTCGTCGAGGTCGTCGTCCAGTATGAAAGCCGCCATGAATGCCTGTTTGAAAGACTGCCAAACCTTCACCTTGCTTTTCTCCGCCTTCCACCGACTCAGAGCAGGACCTCGAAGAACCGTGCTGAGGGTTCCCAGCAGCTCTGGGCGGGTCAGTGGTCTGATCTCCAGATATTTCTCCACTTGCTCGATGAAGTTCCGCACCTCAGCTGTCTCTGACGTGTCGCAGAAGGCTGGAAACTCCACGCAGATGGATGGTCGAGCATGAAGAGAAGAAGAAGAAGATGAAAGTGGGGAGGAGAGCAGAGCCGAGGAGTTTACGGGAACACCAGTAGGAACGTCGTAGGTATTAGTAGTGCTTGGTGGCTTTACCTTGGCCGTGGTTGGAGTGCTTGGAAGATGTTGATCCTGAGATGCCGGGATGCAGGCCTGTAACCTGTGGGCGGTGGGCGTACAAGTGGGACACAGTCTCTTCATCCGGTTTTCCCAGATGACGTCACGCCGCAGAAAACGAGAGCCTCCTGGCAGTAGCGCTGCTGCCCTTCCAGGCTCGCGTCCACTGCGTCACGAAGACTGATTTCCCTGTTGAGACTGCTGTCCAGGGATTGTCTAAAATCCTGCTCCATGGAGCTCACTTTCTCTGTAAACGCCCCCATGTCCATCTTGCATTGATACAGTTCCTTTCGTAGTGTGTGCACTACCTCAATATCCGTCCCATGAAAAATAATATCATCATCATCATTATATATATCTGATAGCCATGATATTGACAAAGAACTAATCAATGAAGTTAATTTAGCTGTAGGTTTACGGCGTGTAACAAATGCATCATCTACCTCAGCCAGCACGTCATTAGCTACAACAAAGTCGGCCTTAGCAGCACTACTAGCATTAGGGTTAGTGATGTTAGCGTCCATTTTGTTTCGCCATGCCACACCAAACCGGAAAATACCCCAAAATACCGATTCCCTGTACGTACGGGCCACCACTATGTAATGCTTGGATTTATAAAACCGCTTAGTTACAAGAAAACGGATTCGGGAATCTAAATAGGGGCTTGTAAACCACACTTCCGGTATTGCGCAACCGCGGCGGGACAATATACGACGCAACACAAAACAATGGTAATAAATTAAACCAAGTGTATTATACAAGACAAACAAATAAATAAACAAACAAGGTGCACCAAAACCAATATATACAAATATAATACAAATATAAAGAGTGTGTGTGTGATGTATGTGGGTGTGTGAGTGTGTGTATGGTAGTCCAGTGTCTGAGATATGGCGGTAGGTATGAAAATGGTGAGTTGGAGAGATGGTTAAGATGTTAAGTTCAGGAGGTCGAGAAACGGAATGAGCTGGGTACTGGATGAAATTCTGGAACAATAATCCGCAAAGTCGCTCAGTCTCAATAAACGCTGACTTCATCTCTCCGTCCCGGCTTCTACGCCGGTTCCGGCTTTATGCTGGGTCATGTGACCCACGTCACTTCCGGGTTCCCTCACGCTGCGATCGCGCATGCGTGCGAGCTTACCCGGTGACCAAAACACTGTCACAAGGGGAAACAGAAACCGCTAGGGCACATCTTCGGCCACAGGTGAGCAGCATTAGCTCTTCAACCATTTCCCTGTTATTGAAAATGTCCCTTTTGTGTGGCTGCGCTACAACTGGGTGCAGATGAATAAACAACACACGTTCAGGAGACACAGATGGGAAGCGTCGATATCTCTCTCTCCCACGCTCAACTGCAGGGTCATACATGTGTCTGGCAATGTCAACATGGGGAGAGTGGTAACAAACAGAATGCCGCCTAAGCAGAGAAACCTCTAATTTAAGTGCACGAACATCATCTGAGAGCTGTTTAACCACATCAAAAAATCTAGCAGATTGGTCTGACTGAGCTTTTTATGCTTGTTGGACACCATAGCTGAAAGTGGTTCATCAGGTGAATCAAGAAAAGCAGCAAGAGGTCTAAAAGTGTGTGCAAAAACAGGTGGAAGAAGGAGTTTCAAGGCCTCCTGTGGATGTTCCCACATACATGCAACAGCTAAAGCATCTTCCAGTGTAGCAGCACCATGTTCTTGATATTTTACTTGGAGAATGGGATCCAAACCAACAACAAACCGTCTGAAACGTTCCATTGCCACAGTTGGCTCACCATACAGTAGTTAGGGAATGCTTCTAATACCAGCCTCGTAATTTCTGCAGCATAAATCTGTAAAGGTTCTTTAGGCAAATGCTGTCTAGCATCCACAAAAGTCTAAAAGTGTAGCAAAAATTCTTTCCTGCCAAAAACTTTGTTCAACTTGGCTGCACAGTCCTCATAATCCTGTTGCACATCAGGCGACAAAGACACCCAGTAAGCTAGAGCATCTCCACTAGGGCATGTGGGAAGAATTGTGCCTAGATCTAATTGCCGTCCATCCGCACATGCTTTAAACTGCTAGCTCCAATCTAGTTTTCCATAAAGAGAAACTTTCCTTGTCCTTACCATCTCCGTGGAAATATGGCGGTAAATCCACTCTGTAATGCACCACAGTTTTTGTTGTGTCTCGTTGGTGTGCACTGAGCGCACTGTCATTATCAGTGGTAACATCAGCATCATCAACACTGTCCACTGAAGACCACAGCGACATTCTTGTACTGTCCAACTCACAGCGTTTAACGAAAAATATTTTCGGCCTGCCTTTCTACTTCAGACACTGCCCAAGTGAGTTGAATGCCTTGGCTAATTAATCTGAAAAAAATTTGGGGAAGAAAAAAAGAATAAATGCTGCTGCCACCAGTCTGTAACCCTTCCTTCTTGACTTGTCTCACTATTCTCCAGTCTCTTTCTGACTATGGGTAAAAAGCGGGCTACAGTTGAGTTTGCAAAAGCATAAATAAATACCATGATATGCAATACCTTGTAATAAATAATAAACCAATGCAATAAACTTAAAATAATCCAAAATACAGTGGAAACTTGGATTACGAGCATAATTCGTTCCCGGAAGTGGGCTCGTATTCCAAAACACTCATAAACCAAATTAAATTTTCCCATAAGAAATAATGGAAACTCAAATTATTCATTCCACAGCCCCAAAAAATAAATACATACAAATAATTAATACAAAATGTAAAGTAAAAATAAAACAAATGAACCTGCCGTTTATGCACGCAGGCGCTCTGTGTGTGTGTGTGTGTGTGAAGCTAGTCACACACACACAGACATTAATGGAAAGATTGTTTTGTCTGAAAATTTAGCAAGGAACATCGCTAATGACACTCATGTGTGCGCAAACTAACGGAATCACTGCTGTAAAGTAAAACAAAGAAACAAATGAACCTGGACTTTACCTTTAAAAAGAATCACGACATAGCGGAGTGTGTGCGGTTCATACACACTCTCTCTCGCCTTTAGTGTTTGTGTGTGTATGTGAAGCACCCACTCTCTGCACCCCCTCTCTCTCTGCGAGAGAGAGAGTGTGTGAACCGGCACGGTGTCAAATTACGCACTCGCACATACATAACGCACACACATAATGACAGGCTGAGGGAGAAAATCGACCTGAAGCCTGAACCTCTAATGAGACTTTCTTTCGCTTTACACGTGCCCACACACGTGTGTTATAATAAACAATACACGCGCGCTGTACACACGTGCTTACAAACACAAAATAAAATACAGTATGTTTTACACACACACGTGGTCACAGTGTTATAGTAAACAGTACATGTGTGCACGGATGTTGATTATACCAGTAAGAGACGAGCACTAAGACCCAGCAGGGGATACGATTACCCACAATTCCGCAGCACAAGAGAGAGAAAAAACATTGGATCAGTTGTGATCACATCAAAACAAGAAGCGCATGCGTGATACATGATACTCGGTGCTCGTAAACCAAGACTTGTTCGTTTTCCAAGTCAAAGTATTAAAAATCTTTGCTCGTCTTGTGGAACACTCGCAATCCGAGGTTTCACTGTATATTGTTTGTAGCAACTAAGGTTACTGGTGCATCGCTTCATGCACTTCCCTTCTTACCCTGACATCGCTCTGGAATAGGCTCAATCTGGACTCATCAGGTCACATGACCTTTTTCCACCGCTCCAAAATCCAGTCTTTATGCTCCCTAGTAAACTTAAAAAAATTTTTTTAGGAAATAAGTTCACTAACAAGTGTTTTTCTTATGGACACACAGCTGTTTAGTTCCAAACCTGAGAGTTCTCATCACACTGTCTGTGTGTGTGTGTGTGTGTGTGTGTGTGTGTGTGTGTAAATGCTTTGACTGTTACTATTAAACGTAGCTATGGTTTCGCCTGAACTTTTTTTCAAATCATTCTCATTCATGATATTGTTTTCACCACATTTCAGCTCTATTCAGGGTTTAATAATGTGTTGGATCATTCTTAACCCCATTCTACTCTATCCTTTACTGACCTTAAACTGCTTAGTTGTTATCTTTGCTTGATGCAGGACAATAATGTGACTTATTTAAATATGATTTATAGAATTTGAAATAAGAGAAAGAGACAGAATGTCCAGGGAAATGGGGATATAAAATAATAATAAGTGACAAAGAGAATGGAGGACAAGAAAACAATAATTTGACCAAATATCTCACACCTCACACACACACACACACACACATTTATTAATTCACTATCACTCACAGGACGTTCAGACTGATATCTCTGGTCCTGGCTTGAGATCTGGTGGAGTTAGGATTCGTAATGTGACATGATTTGGTGCTGGTGTTGTACAGGTTGTGTGTGAGTGTGATAAACTTCCTGTGTGAGAGCGCTGCTACAACACTCTAAACAGACTCTCTGCACAGATTCACACATGGTGGAGAAATGCGCTAACGGAAAGAAAATATCTGCTCGCAGCTCACACTGTTACATTAATCCTAATAATGAGTTGAGTTAATGAGTGACAGTTCCACCTCAGGCACACGCTCAGTGCAGTAACGGTGCTCAGTGTGGCGCCTGCGTGCTGATCGACAGGCTCCGCTTATACATATTCATCAGATAAGCTCACGTTCCAGTAAGTCTTCCCTCTGTTTAGTGAGTTTATCCCCACTGAGGGTGTGTGTGTGTGTGTGTGTGAGGGAGGGAGAGACAGAGAAAGAAAGGGAGACAGACAGACAGACAGAGAGATCCAGCTCTGCTCCTCTCACCACGCCACCTGCCAATCCCCTTAATTAATCTACATGCTCATTTACATAAATCTGCATAATGACCTGAAAAGGAAGGATCACATCTGCATATGAGCTCGTCTTATCTGGAGAGAGATCCAAAATACTGTCTCATTACTCTCTCTCACACACACACACACACACACACACACACACACACACACACACACACACACACACACACCTACACACACACACACACACACACACACACACACACACACACACACACACACACACACCTACACACACAGACACACACTCAGTGCACCAGAAGAATACTGTAAAGAGTAAAGGAGGGGTGGATGGGTCACCTCACCACATCACAGGTCATATGTCCTCCCTGACTAGGGAACAGGGCAAAGACCTCACCTCACATGGTGTACCCTGTGGACTGACCCCAGCTCAGTGCACCCACGTCTCTTCATCAGCTTACAGGAGGCCGTATGGCTGGCACTCATATGCTTTCTAACACTAATATTTGGACACATCCACACTATAATGAATAGAGGCGCTTGTTTTAGAATGGACGGTGGGTTCCACCCTCAGGAGGTTGTTCTGTAAAAAAAGGAAAATAATTATTTTACATACTGTACTGTGCTGTCCTACAGTACACAGTAACGTATTACATGTCATTCACAGGAGTATACACAACCTTAACACTGTATGATCACACTGTAGTGTATTTGATGCGCAGGAACTCCACAGATACACAGTAGCGTAGGGACACAGAGGTGTTCTCTTGCCTAAACGTCCCTCTTGTAGATGCTACTCTCTGCCCCGCCTCCCTCATCATCAGGACATGAGTTATGACCTCTTGACCCCACTCACTTCTTCTTCTGCAGCTAAATGAAATGGTGTAGGTTAAATCCAAGAAATGGCAATTCTTCTTTTTGCCAATTTCAAACCTGGAATTTTATGTAACAACCTTTCATCAGCGACCTCATTTCCCTTCTCGTCTGTTCCAACCACTCAGCATACAGCATCAGCAGTAAACGAATCACCGCCTGATCATCATCATCTGCACCTGTTTCTCACTGGGTCAGGACTTAAGATTGATGTTTTTATGCTTTACAGCTCTTGCTGTCACATGTGATGAGTATACCTGAGGTCTATTTGTAGTGCTGAGGCTCAGACTGATTGGAGTTCAATAATTGTGAGCTCCTAGAGTATGTGTGTGTGTGTGTGTCTGGGTATAATTAAATAGAAGTGTTTCCCCAAAGATTGCAAGAGATTCTGTTCTTAAATGAAGAGTCCAATGTAATAAGCAGTGTGTGTGTAGTTTTATAGGAAACCTGTTTCTCCTTGTTGTGGCTTTATTTAAGGCGTGGCTACAAAGTTCTCAATGCTTTTATAACATCACTCCACAACAACTGGAATAATTTCAAACTGTTCAATGTTCCAGAGGTGTCGAAACAATAAAAGCAGAGATTTTCTCCTTCAGTCCCTCCATCAGCTTCAGTCAGCCTTCTTTCCAGCTGCAGCTTTTGTGTCAGGAAATTAACAGTGCGTTTGTGTCTCTCTCTCACGCTGAGTCACGCTGCATTGGAGCCGAGCAGGAACACCACACGGCTCTTTATCAACAAGAAAAAAAAACAAACCCTCCTGTCTCCAAACACACTGTACCTTCTGCTGAAGTGAGACGAGTGCAGCGCTGAACAGATTGCGATGTTGAAATGTGGACTCCAGTCCATCAGCGCCTACGCTTTAACAATGCTTTGCATTGCATTCAACAATACAAAGAGTTCAATATTTAAAAAAAAATACCTTCCTGTGGTCATGAAGCTCCACCCCCTGGATCTGTGGCAGCCCAGAGGGTGTGTTTATAATGATTGACAGGTGGTGGATCCAAACAAAAACAAACACTCGAGACAGTTCTCCAAACAGGCGTCCATTCTTCGTACGTCGCTTGACACATCCGAGATGAACTGACACATCTAAGATGAGATCATCGTGGTAATTACGATCTGGCTAAGTTGGTTCTTCGAGGACACCTGTTGATGATGATTAGTGAAGCTGGATTGAGTTGTCTAGGATTATTGCGCGTTCGTGTTGGTTTAAAAGGCGATATGCATCGACAGTAGAAACACTGATCACAAGCCCTTCGATTGGTTGAAGAAATGGCAAAAGAGCGGCTCAATTTATTTTGTAACGTGTTATGCGCTGAAATGCCCCCTGCCATGGATTGCCCCCCCCTACATAATCACTATTAAAGATTATATTAGAACTTAAATTCATAGGTTAATGGTTTTCAAATTACATGAGACAATAAAATAAAATATGCAATATGAAAATACAAACCGGATTCCAAAAAAGTTGGGACAATAAACAAATTGTGAATAAAAACTGAATGCAATGATGTGCAGATGGCAAATGTCAATATTTTATTCAGAATAGAACATAAATCACGGAACAAAAGTTTAATCTGAGAAAATGTATCATTTTAAGGGAAAAATATGTTGATTCCAAATTTCACGGTGTCAACAAATCCCAAAAAAGTTGGGACAAGTAGCAATAAGAGGCTGGAAAAAGTACATTTGAGCATAACGAAGAGCTGGAAGACCAATTAACAGTAATTAGGTTAATTGGCAACATGATTGGGTATAAAAAGAGCTTCTCGGAGTGGCAGTGTCTCTCAGAAGCCAAGATGGGTAGAGGATCACCAATTCCCACAATGTTGTGCAGAAAGATAGTGGAGCAATATCAGAAAGGTGTTACCCAGCGAAAAATTGCAAAGACTTTGCAGTTATCATCATCAACTGTGCATAATATCATCCGAAGATTCAGAGAATCTGGAACAATCTCTGTGCGTAAGGGTCAAGGGCGTAAAACCATACTGGATGCCCGTGATCTCCGGGCCCTTAAACCACACTGCACCACAAAGTGGAATGCTACTGTAAAGGAAAGCACAGAATGGGCTCAGGAATACTTCCAGTAACCATTGTCAGTGAACACAATCCACCGTGCCATCCGCCGTTGCCAGCTGAAACTCTACAGTGCAAAGAAGAAGCCATTTCTAAGGAAGATCCACAAGCACAGGCGTTTTCATTGGGCCAGGGATCATTTAAAATGGAGTGTGGCAAAATGGAAGACTGTTCTGTGGTCAGACGAGTCACGATTCGAAGTTCGTGTTGGACATGTGGGACGCCATGTCATCCGGACCACAGAGGACAAGCACAACCCAAGTTGTTATCGACGCTCAGTTCAGAAGCCTGCATCTCTGATGGTATGGGGTTGCATGAGTGCGTGTGGCATGGGCAGCTTGCATGTCTGGAAAGGCACCATCAATACTGAAAAATATATTCAGGTTCTAGAACAACATCTAGTCATCTCTTTCAGGGAAGACCCTGCATTTTTCAACAAGATAATGCCAGACCACATTCTGCATCAATCACAACATCATGGCTGCGTAGGAGAAGGATCCGGGTACTGAAATGGCCAGTCTGCAGTCCAGATCGTTCCCCTATAGAGAACATTTGGCGATTCATAAAGAGGAAGGTGCGACAAAGAAGGCCCAAGACGATTGAACAGTTAGAGGCCTGTATTAGACAAGAATGGGAGAGCATTCCTATTTCTAAACTTGTGTTGTAAGAAGAAGGGGAGATGCCACACAGTGGTGAAAATGGCCTTGTCCCAACTTTTTTGGGATTTGTTGACACCGTGAAATTTGGAATCAACATATTTTTCCTTTAAAATGATACATTTTCTCGGATTAATCTTTTGATCTGTCATCTATGTTCGATTTTGAATAAAATATTGACATTTATCATCTCCACATCATTGCATTCAGTTTTTATTCACAATTTGTTTAGTGTCCCAACTTTTTTGGAATCCGGTTTGTAAATGTTGTATATGAAAAAAAAAAAAAATATATATATATATATAAAGATCACGAATGACACGTGGGGAAAGTAAAGTATCTTATATATATGTATGTATATATATATATATATATATATATATATATATATATATATATATATATATATATATATAATTTTTTTTTTCAAATACATGTATACTTTTATATTGGATATTTTATAATAAAAATAATTTCGTCCAATTTTTCATTATAAAAATATTTATTTTTATCATATATAAATATTTATTTGCATATTCATGACAAAACCCTGAAAAATAAATATGTTACAAAATAAACATTATACAAGAATTTGTATTAATGGTTTTGACGGCTGTCTCGTGCCTAGAGTTTATTATAATAAAAAACCTATGAATTTATGTTCTAATATAATATTTGATAGCAATTATGTGTGTGTAAATATATATATGCAAGAAACTTTTCTTTCCCCACGTGAGTCAGTCCACGTCATTCGTGATCTCTAACCAATCAGATGTGACTTCACCATTTCAAACAATCATCACCCGGCAGGAGCGCTGCCTTAATCCTGTTTACATGAAATAAAGCTGCTACCGAGCAGGTTCAAGCTTACGGACATGTTGCTATGACAGTAAATGCGAGATGAGCATCGAAGAAAGAAAGAATCCAAGATCAGGACAAATCCACAACAATCAAATCCAGCTAACTGAGTTAACGACGTACGAAGGACGGACCCCAGGTTTCCTTAGCACAGTGGTTCTCAAAGTGTGGGGCGCGCCCCACTAGTGGGGAATACAGACATGGCAGGTGGGGCGCAATGAGCGAGAGGAAATTAGTGGAAAATAATAGGAAAAAACTAAACAATCACACACAAATAAATGGATCATTAATACAAGTAAATTTAAAATAACATCAGTTGTGGGCCGGGAGAAAAAGTGGAACCATAGTGCAACAATAACGGTTTAACGTCGGGCCAACTTGAGCAGCGCTGCTCGAATCACAAACCTGCGCGACCCACTGGGCAGCACTGCGCGACTCTGACAGAAATAGACCACGCCTACCATCAAAATACATTTTACCCCGCTGGGATGCGCACGTACAAACCAGGCATGGCAAGGCGGAAACAATATTAAACAGTCCTGACATTTAAAATAAATTGTTTTTAAATAAAACACAGGGGGTCGCGCAGGTTTGTGATTCGAGCGGCGCTGCGCGATCCACCGGGCTGCGCGAATAAACCAGATCATCACTGCGCTATCCAGATAGTCGCGCTGCGCTGTATTTGCGCAGATATTCGGTTCAATCGGGTGCCGCGGTTTCGTCCCACTTTTGATGTGTTTGGCTTCACATACACTTCGACAATGGAAGAAGACGGTGCAGCAGCAGTGAGTTTACTTACATGTGACGAAACCAACAACGAGGAGATTGTAAAGAAAAAAGGTGCCTCGTCTGTGGTGTGGAATTGGTTTGGGTAAAAGAAAAGTGATACGAATGAGATGAACGTGATTTGCAAGGTACACAAGTGCACTGTTTTAACAAGTGGTGGAAACACGTCAAACCTTTTCTATCATCTGAAATCCAAGCATCCAAACGAATATGGCCAAAGTAAAAAAAAAAAATGCGGCAAACTTCAGCAATTCACAGTTTAAATAAAATTACATTATATAAAACAGTTTCTTTGTGTTTGAATTTTTATTTATGTATTTTCAGATACAAATTGCTATATTGTGATATAGCGATTGTGATCGTTATCGAGGTAGAAAATTGCTTCTCCTGTGTTAGAAGATTTTGGTTATATCACCCACCCCTAATGAAGTCTATCTTGAGCTTGGATTCATGGTGGTGATGGTGGGGGCAGAAGAGAGGCCCGTGTGTGTTTTGTGTCGCAGACCGCATGAGACCCAACAAATTAGGAAGACGCTTAGAGACAACACACACCAGTCACGTTAATAAGCCACTCGACTTCTTTCAAAGAAAGCTGGCAGAATACAGACAGCAGGATAATCGCATGGTAACATCTGAATCAGTGGACAGCAAAGCACAAATGGCTTCATTCAAAGTTGCATACAGAATTGGCCAGTGCAAAAAAACTACAAATGATTGTTGAGCAGCTAATAAACATGGGGTCAATTATGCAAAGATAAGTGACAACGTAAGCCTTTTATAACAATTGCACGTGTATTTTATCTGTTTTGAACTTGGTGTTGTTTGATCGTATTGGTTTAGAAATTGATATTTCAATAAACAGTAAACTTGGCCGATTTCGTTATTATTTTGTTGACAAGCGGGGCTTGAAAATTCGCTCACCCCCTTAAATGGGGAATGACAGAAAAAGTTTGAGAACCACTGCCTTAGCATGTTAGTACATTTGGCTAGTTGCACAGATTAACACAATTATTTGTTTGGTTGTTTGTTGGTTTGTTTGTTTACACCAGCCATTCATAAACTGTGTGAAATGTGGGCGTGTCCTGCAGCCCATCCAGGCCTGTAATCACATATCTGATCAACACACACACACACACACACACACACACACACACACACACACAGACGACACTCAGAAAGTGTAACTATCTACTGTCTCTACTGTAACTATATACTTATATTTCAGAAACAGAAATTCTATCTTTATGCATCTACAGCAAGCAGTGCAGGGTCATATTCTGCACACACACACACACACACGAAAGCGCCTTCGCTTTAAAGCGTGGCAGAGTGTAAACTCTGACGGCTTTCTGAAGTGTGTGTGTGTGTGTGTGTAACTGTACTCAGAGCTGTTGTAGTGTGAGTCAGTACTCAGAGACTGATGGTGGATTGCTGTGAGATCCTGAGGTGGAGATAAATGAGGTGGAGCTGCAGGTGAAGCCTCATGAAGTTTAATGTAAGATCCCGCCTTATTACTCACACATACACTCATTTACACTGACAGGAGACGCCTCATAAAAAAAAAACCACACACCATTGTGGAAAACTTTTTAATGAGAGTGTGTGTGTGTCCTGTGCATCAGATGGGCTATACAACATTATCAGTGCTGCTGTGGCTCAGAGCTTCATTAACCTCTTATCATGCATCATAACACTCAGAGTCAATAATCTCACCTGCACTGGGTTTCTGTTTCCTTCACAAGCAATTTATCACCGGCACCGCTCTCTCATCACAAACACTTTTACATAAATGTCTCTCTTAGTCTAATAAAGAGAATTATCCAGGCTTCATTTCGATGTAATGTAATCCTGATTCAGACGGTTGTAAGCGAGTGCCGGTGTCGAGAAGAGCAATCTCATCTGAAGGACGGGCGTGGCTGCAGGTGGAGCACTCGAACAAGCTCCTGCTCTCTTCCTACTTGTCCACTCCTGAGCTTCTCCGTGATTAACTCAGGGGACACTTTACAGAAAAGTAATAATCATTATTTCAGACAGAGCTGCCGTCTCAGGGAGAGGAAGGACGTGACGGGTACAGTGACGTTACACAGCTCTTCATTTGAAGCCAGAGACTCTTTAGACTGATTTCCTCTCCAGTTTCCATCAGCTGAGGAATTTAACAGAATTAACAGAGATGTGTATTCCCACAGGACACCGCAAAACTAAAACATAATCTGTAAAAGACAGTTTTATATACACAGTACAGTATATCAATTCTTCTTCTTCTTTCTGTTGCTGTCGTTAGTGCTCATCACAGCGGACCATTTGTCTCTTTCTATATATAAATTCAAATTTTCATATTAAAATAACACTATTGGGGGCGTAGTAAGAGTGGCGCACTGTGACTCTTAAGTTTGTACATTATGTAATATTTGTATTTGTAAGACAAAGCATTTAACAATGCAAAATTCATATAAGTTCAATATTTAAAAAATACCTTCCTGTGGTCATGAAGCTCCACCGCCTCAGTCTGTAGTTGCCCACAGGGTGTGTTTATAATGATTGACAGGAGGTGGAGCCAAACAAAAAGAAACACTCGAGACAGTTCTCCAAACAGGGGTCCGTTCTTCGTACGTCGCTAACTCAGTTAGCTGGATTTGATTGTTGTGGATTTGTCCTGATCTTGGATTGTTTCGTTCGTCGATGCGCTTCTCGAATTTGCTGTCATAGCAACATGTCCGTAAGCTTGAACCTGCTCGGTAGAAGGTTTATTTCATGTAAACAGGATTTAGGCTGCGTTCCTGCCGGGTTATGATTGGTTGAAATGGCGACGTCACATCTGATTGGTTAAAGAGCATATATATATATATATATATATATATATATATATATATATATATATATATATATAAAATAACATATCATGTAACATGTAACATGGGGAGCATCTCTCTTTTGCCATTTCGTCAACCAATCAAAGGGCTTGTGATCAGTGTTTCTACTGTCGATGCATATCGCCTTTTAAACCAACACGAACGCGTAATAATCCTAGACAACTCAATCCAGCCATAATAATCATCATCAACAGGTGTGCTGGAAGAACCGACTTAGCCAGATCGTACTGTAATTAGCACGAGGATCTCATCTTAGGCCTGTAATTACATAGCTGATCAACACACACACACACACACACACACACACACACACACACATACACGTTCATGCTTTTTCAGTGTTAATCCTGAACAGTAAAAATGTTGAGTATGACATTATAAACATTTGGTTTTTCATGATCATTATTATTATTAATTTTCACTAATGCTGACATATTGGACACAATCTGGTTTAAAAACACGTCAGATACAGTAAATAGAAATAACACATAATTTAAATCCTATGGCTTTGTTTTATCAATTCCAATTACCTTTTATAAATATTGAATGAAGTATCTATCTATCTATTCAAAGGTATTTTTTCAGATTTACACAGTTAAAATTTTAAGCATTATTTATGTGCGTGCTCTGCGATGGATTGGCACGCTGTCCAGGGTGTACCCCGCCTCGTGCCCAGAGTCTCCTGGGATAGGCTCCAGGTCCCCGCGACCCTAATACAGGATAAAGCGGTATAGAAGATGAATGAATGAATGAATGAATAGTCCGCATACCTGATGGTTAAAGAAAAAAATATTTATTTTATTCTTCTTCTTCTTATTATTATTATTTGAGGTTGAAGTCCACGTACTGTACATGTCTGTGTGTCTTTCTGTACAGCAGAACTCTGTCTAACTTATTAATACAAAGAAATCACATTCTGTAAGGTCTTACTCCATAAGATCTTATGCCTTGTTTACACTAAGTTGTTCTTCTTTGGTGGTCAGACAAATACACTCCCTGTTCGGTAATCGGAGAGAGAATCACAGATGAGAAATGGAAAAAGTAGATCAGATAAAGATGAAGTTTTGTCTTAAAACGACTCCAGCGTGTTAAAATTCACTTATACCACTTCAGCGCTGTTATTTCAGCCAAAGTGAAAATATGAACTAATCCCAGTCAAAATATTCAGTTTATCTTTTATAACTAATATCTATTGGTGCAGGTGTTTGTTTACATTGAGACAGTAGCGCATTAGTAGATTATTTTAAAGTAGATTATTAAATCCCACACATAACTGTTCATCACTTTTACTCAACATTTAGATTTCAATTATGGTGCAGATTAAACTTCAGGCAGAGATCTTAAGGACTGCAGAAGATTCAATAAATTCTGTCCAGATGAATGATGTTCTGTCCAGATGGTGATGCTGAGACCAAATCTAATCTATCATGTATCACGCATACGCTTCTTGTTTTGACACCAAGCGTCACATAATCACAACTGAGCCAACGGTTTTTCTCTCTCTTGCGCTGCGGAATTGTAGGTAATCATCTCCCCTGCTGGGTGAATACACACACACACACACACACACACCCACACACACACACACACACACACACACACATTAACGGAGAGACCGTTTTTAAAACCGTTTAAAAATTAGCAAGGAACATCGCTGGACACTCGCGTGAGCGCATGCCGTTTTTTCCCATTGTTTAATATCAAAGACTTCATTAGTCTGAGCTTCTACTGAGGTGCTGCTCTCTCTCCCCTCTCCCTTCATCTCTCTTTCTCTCTCGCTCTCTCTCCTATCATCTCTCTCTCTCCCCTCTCCTTTCATCTCTCTCTCTCTCTGATGAAAAGTTTTATGATTTTTTTTTCTTACTCTAATTGGCAAAGGAAAAGAAATCCACCCACCAGCTGTCAGGGCTTCACAGTGGGACAGAGACAGAGCCAATTAGTGCTGGACTGGAGACTGCCTCACTCCTTCATTCCTTACTCTCTCACTCCCTCACTGCCTCACTACCCTAACTGCTTCACTTCCTTACTGCCTCACTCCATTAATGCCTCACTTCTTTACTACCTCGCTCTATCACTACCTTACCCTCTTATTGCCTCACTTCCCTCATTCCTTACTACCTCAATGCCTCAATCCTTTCCTGCCTCACTTTCTCATTTCTTCAGTCCCTCACTGCCTCACTCTCTTCCTGTCTCACTCCTCCATTGCATCATTCCCTCATTCTCTTACTGCCTCATTCCCTCACTTCCTGTCTCAGTCCTTCACTGCTTCATTCCCTCTCTCCCTTGCTCGCTTACTCACACCCACGCTTTAACATGTCTGGAATTACAGATAAAGGAATAAATGTAAAGAACAAATTCAAACAAGAAAAGACAGGGAAAGAAGGAAAGAGACAAGAAAAGAGATTCATTGCATGAAAAAAGAGGAGGAAAGGATTGTCAAGGCAGGATAAAAGGCAGAGAGAGAGACGGAGAAAGAGAGAGGGAGGGGAGATGAGGGTAATGAATAAAAGGAGAAGAAGTGCAGATTGTGAGAGACAGATGACAGATGGACAGAAGTGGTGTGACTGAGGTTTACAGGACCCGTGGGGTGGGAGGGGGCGGTGTCCTGTAAGTCCAAACCGTTTAAGATGGAGCAATCTGATTGGCTATTTTGTTTGGTAACCATAGTAACAGAAACTTTAAGCTCAGAAATAGTGGAGTCATTTAAAGTTTAAGCAGATTAGTGCTCACATTCCACTGAGCACTAAGTAGATTTGTTGTTATGATCAGACTGTGAGCCGAGCGCTGTAGCGTGGGGTTAGCGCGCGGGAAACACTCATGATGCTCCACTCCTCCACTGTCAGGATCAACAACTCCACCATCCTGATCAGCTCAGACACCAGAGAGAGTGTGTGTGTGTGTGTACGCTTGATCAAACTCGAGCGTCATCTCTCCTGCAAAAAAACCTTCACGCTTTAATCAGTGATGATCAAATCAACAGTTCTGATAGCATGACGGACGGACACACACACACACACACAAAGCAGAGGAAAATATCTGGCTTTCTGTTTTATGTCAAACCACACACATACACACACACACACACACACAGGTTTTGCATCCTATGATCCAGGAGGAGTCTGGTTTGTGTCTATCATCCTTATACAGTCTGTGTGTGTGTGTGTGTGTGTGTGTGCATTTATATTATCCAGACATTTCTCTTTTCTCCTGTTTTATCCCCTTTGTGTCTAACATGCAACAAAACGATTGAAGAAAGTATGTAGAAAAAAGAAAATAAATGAAGAAAAAAAATGAGGAGAGACACACAAGATAAACTTTATAAACATCTGAGATTAATAATCTTCTAGAGAAAAAGTACTGAACAAAGCCCAGGACATGAAAGGGTAAGTGTGCGTGCGTGCGTGTGTGTGTGTGTGTGTGTGTGCGCGTGTGAGTGTGCGTGTGTTTGGAGAAGCTGCTGTAGCCACAGGCATTCACAAGTGAACACACTCCAAGTTTAATTACCATCCTCAGGGAACAACCATCTCTCTCTCTCTCTCTCTCTGTCAGACACACAAACACGCCCACACGCACGCACGATGACAACAATAATAATAATAATAATAATAATTATTATTATTATTATTTTTATTAAATTTTTATTCATTCATTCATTCATTCATCTTCTATACCGCTTTATCCTGTATTTAGGATCGCGGGGGACCTGGAGCCTATCCCAGGAGACTCAGGGCACGAGGCAAGGTACACGCTGGACAGCGTGCCAATCCATCGCAGAGCGCACACACACACACACACTCATTCACACGCTATGGGCAATTTAGGAATGCCAATTAGCCTAACCTGCATATCTTTGGACTGTGGGAGGAAACCGGAGTACCCGGAGGAAACCCACCAAGCACAGGGAGAACATGCAAACTCCATGCACGTAGAGACGGGAATCGAGCCCGGACCCTGGAGGTGCAAGGTGACAGTGCTAACCACTACACCACCGTGCCGCAGTTATTATTATTATTATTTTTTTTTTTTTAATCTGTTGTTGTGGGACAATAGAAATGGCACACAAGCTCGGGAAGTGACATGTTTTTACTCTCAGCCCGTGCTGTTTACAGGAGAGAGAGAGAGAGAGAGAGAGAGATGAAGAAAGAGACAGTCAGCCAGACAGATAGACAAAAGGTGGGAACAGACAGACAGAGAGTCCGACAGTTAGACAGACAAGAGTGAGCCAGCTAGACCAGACAGACAGACAGACAGACAGACAGAGACAGATGAGATATTGACTGTAGGAGTGAGAGGTTTATTTCAGAATGAAAAATTGATGAACAGTGAGGCGGCTGATCGATTTCTCTCATATCCATTATTAATGCCTTAAACAGTCGCTTGCTCTGTGTGTGTGTGTGTGTGTGTGTAAAACACCTGATGTAACTCCACCACACATTATTACTTAGACCAGACCAATATCAATCCACTATACTGCATTCTGATTGGCCGAGCCCAGTACAGTGTGTTCTGATTGGTTCGCGCGCGCATTCAGAGCATGCGGAGGGGGGCGCGGGTTGCACGCGCGTTCAGAGCATGCGACTTGACTTGGGCAAAAATGTGCGTTGGCCCACCGGGTATGCCCTATGGTCAGTCCAGGCCTGTAAATGCTATAAGTAAATGCTATAAATAAATATTTTCTGATTTGTAAAGATATTACTGATTGAGTTTGAGTGTTTAAATTGAGTGTTAAAAAAAATTGCGACTCATAGATATGACATCACTGTGCAGCGACTGACTCACTAGTTACTGCTACAGCGCACAACTGCACGTGAAAACCGCAACTGCCGAGATGGATAAATTTGTTATTCGCAAATCTAAAAATGTTACGGAAATTGTTTGCCTGAGTCATCGGAACCATGTACATCGACCAAGCAAAAGAGCAAGACCCTGTCAGACCAAAGTCGGAAACGTCGGAAATTCATTCATTCATTCATTTTCTATACCGCTTAATCCTGTGTTCAGGGTCGCGGGGGAACGTCGGAAATATGAGGAAGAATTCATAAAGTGCAGTCAGTATCCGTATTCAGTAAGTTGCAGTAGCAACCGAATACACGAGTTGTCCCGTGCAGCAGTGGATGTACTGCTTCAATTTGGATCTACATATTTGTGTGAGCAGTATTTTTCGGCTGTTACATATAAAAAATAAATACAGCTCACGTCATGATGTGGAAGATGATATGCGGGTAGCTGTATCCACAATCAGGCCACGAATGAAGCTTTTGTGCTGCCAAAAACAAGTACAGCCTTCCCATTGAAAGGTAAGCCAAAATTATTTTGATGTTCAGTAAATGTATAACCCCGGGAAGTTCGGGACAGTGCGTAAGGAGTGGCAGACTGGGGTCGTGGTTCCCCTTTTCAAAAAGGGGGAACGGAGAGTGTGTGTCAACTATAGGGGCATTACACTACTCAGCCTCCCTGGGAAAGTGTATTCTAAGGTGCTGGAAAGGAGGGTTCGGCTGATTGTCGTACCACATATTGAAGAGGAACAATGTGGATTCTGTCCTGGTCGTGGAACAGCGGACCAGCTTTTACTCCTGCAGGAATCCAGGAGGGGGCTTGGGAATATGCCCATCCAGTCTACATTTGTTTTGTGGATTTGGAGAAGGCATATGATTGGGTCCCTCTGGATTTTCTGTGAGAGGTACTGTGGGAGTATGCGGTGAGGGGGTCACTTCTCAGGGCCACCCAATCTCTTTACACCCAAAGTGAGCTGTGTTCGGATTCTCTGCAGTAAGTCAGACTTGTTTGTAGTGGGTGTTGGCCTCCACCAGGGCTGTGCCCTGTCACCATTCCTGTTTGTGATTTTTATGGACAGGATAACAAGGCGCAACCATGGAGGAGAGGGTTTCCAGTTTGGTGGGCTAACTATTGCATCACTTTTTGCAGGTGATGTGGTCCTGATGTCATCATCAGTCTGTGACCTGCAGCGCTTTGCTGGATCGGTTTGCAGTGTGAAACGGCAGAGATGAGGATCAGCACCACGAAATCTGTGGCCATGGTTCTCAGCAGGAAACCAATTGTCTACTCCAGGTACAGTAGGGAGCGAGTTGTTACCCCAAGTGAAGGACTTTAAGTATCTTGGGTCTTGTTTACGAGTCATGGATTATTAGAACGTGAGGTTGGCCGGAGAATTGGAGCAGCGGGGGTGGTATTGCAGTCGCTTTACCGCAATGTTGTGATGAAAAGAGAGTTGAGCAAAAAGGCAAAGCTCTCAATCTATCGGTCGATCTTCATTCCAACCCTCCCCTATGGTCATGAGCGTTGGGTCATGACCGAAAGCACGAGATCACGAATACAAGCAGCCGAAATGGGTTTTCTCAGAAGAGTAGCTGGCTTTTCAGTTAAAGATAAGATGAGAAGCTCAGTCATCCATGAGGAACTCAGAGTAGAGCCACCACTTCTTTATGTGGAAAGGAGTCAGTTGAGGTGGTTCGGGCATCTAGTAAGGATGTCACCAGGACGCCTCCCTAGGGAGGTTTTCTTGGCACGTTCAACTGGTAGGAGACCACGAGGCAGACCAAAGACTGGTATCTCCACACTGACCTGGGAACGCCTCGGGATTCCCCAGTTAGAGTTAGCTGAGGTGGCTGGGGAAAGGGGGTAGAGCAGGGAACCCCAAACTTTGGATAAGCGATTGAAGATGGATGGATGGATAATAATATCATTAATATGATATCATTATTACTCTCTATATGCAATATAAAATATTATTTGTAATATACATGCTGTATGCAATAATATACATGTACAATACACAAAAGAGACAATTCTGCACCTTTCTGTACAGTCAGTAGTTTTTTTTTAGTTTTTCTGTATATTTTTATGCTATTCATATCTGATTTTTGACATTATATTACATTGCATTTTTTATTTTATTTTCTAATTTTCTTCTTATCCTATTGTATTTGTATCTTTTGAATATGCAGCTACTGGAGAAATTCCTTCAGGATTAATAAAGACTTATCTTATCAAAGTGGTACAGTGTGTTCTGATTGGTTCACAATGGTACAGTGTGTTCTGATTGGTTCACAATGGTACAGTGTGTTCTCATTGGTTCAGAGTGTGTTCTGAATGGTTCAGAGTGGTACAGTGTGTTCTGATTGGTTCAGAGTGGTACAGTGTGTTCTGATTGGTTCAGAGTGGTATAGTGTGTTCTGATTGGTTCAGAGTGGTATAGTGTGTTCTGATTGGTTCAGAGTGGTACAGTGTGTTCTGATTGGTTCAGAGTGGTACACTGTGTTATGAATGGCTGAGAGCAGTACAGTGTGTTCTGATTGCAATTTTTTCTTCCTAAGTGTGTGAGACTTCAGTTGATTCTGAATGTGTATTAAAGATCGTTAGTGATGTGGAAAATTAAATAAACACACCTCTGATGTTTAACTCCCTGAATTAAGGCAGAGCTTTGCTTGGATAGTAGAGGACATCCCTCCTAGACACGCTTATCTTCTAAGATACTGATCATGCCACTGCTGATGTCAGAGGGCCGATATAAACAGTAAGAAATATATCGCCTGAGTGTGTAAAGCCTGTTACAAACATTTACATGTTTATAATCTGTGTACTGGTGGTACTACACACTGCTTTACACACCCCTCTGAATGTGCTGTTGCTATGGAAACCATAACATATCAGAGCGAGGGTGTGAATATAAACCTGCACTACTGTCAGAGCTGCTGTTATAGAAAATTTATTAACACCTTCTTCTGACCAATCAAAAGACAGAATTAAAACAGCTTACTCACACACACACACACACACACACACACACACACACATACACACACACGCACACGCTCTTATGAGGTTTATCTCACTGATGCTCAGAAACAGGAAATGAATGCTCACACTGAGTCCTCATTATGGAGGAAACTAATTATCAGCTCATCCATCAGCAATCAGGAACAGGACTAAATGAACACGACACTAAAACACACACCAGTCTGGTTTTTACACCAGCGTCCCTCCAGTGTGTGAATATTACACAGACAGGAAACCAACAAGAACAAGCCATGTATTACTCCTGTGTGTAACTCAGTCAGTTCCTGTCATTTTATCCAGTTCTGTACAAGAAGTGTGTATGTGTGTGTGTGTGTGTGTGTGTGTTCAGTAAACACACACTGGTGTTCAGTAAACTCCTCAGTGATCTCCTGCTGTCCATTTTCCTCAAGCGTGTCGCTTGTCATAGAAAAAGGATTTAAAATATAAAATCTACAATGTGTAGTAATGCAGTGTGTGTGTGCCTTTAGCTTTAATTATGGTTGTGGCATCGTTTCAATAGTCTTATGCAGCGTCACAACATTTATTTCCATCCAGAGCCGCATTAATTTCTTTCTACAGTCTTGTACTGATGATGTGAGAGTCGGAGCGCCGAGTTAAGCCATCTTCAGCACGTCGCGGAGACTCTCACTGGGGTTAAAGGTCAGGACTCTGTGGTGTCCAGTTCATGTGTGTAAATGATTCTTCATGCTCCCAGAGCCCTGGAATATGTCCCGTTCCATCAGTGAAGAAGAAACCCTCCACAGATGTGATACTCTGGTGATTCAGTACATTCAGGTCGTCAGCTGACTTCATTTTATTGCCCCATAACGTTGCTGAGTCGAGACCTGAGTAACTGATCAACCCCAGATCATAACACTGTCTCCAGAGGCTTGTACAGTGGACACTATGCATGATGGGTGCATCGCTTCATGTCCTTCACTTCTGACAAGGCCATCACTCTGGAATAGGTCGCTCGTTATGCTCTCTAGCAAAGTGAAGATTTTTTCCTGATGAGATTCATAAATGGATTTTTTATGGTGAGTTTCGCACACAATCTCCTTAGTTGTTTTCTCCTTGTGTCTTCTCTCCTTGTGTGTGTTTTCTTATCTTGATGCAGGGCAATAATCTAACCCTCTGGGTTAAATAGCTAAATGCTAACCTGAGCATTGTTAGAAGTTCAACAACAACAACGCTTTCGTCACATCACATAAATACAGGGAATATATACTTGTTTCCATGACGACAATAAATGAGTAGCTTACACAGTTACAAGGTTTATCAATAAATTTGATACAAATCTTTTCTTTCACATTTCACACACACACACACACACACACACACACATAGACGAGAGCTACGATGTGTGTAATGATTCACACGTTGGTGAACCTATTTAGTTAAAACTCTTGGCTCTCAGCAGCGTGAACACGGTCTGTAGAGATCAGAGAAACAGCATGAAACCAAATATGTGTGTGTGTGTGTGTGTGTGTGTGTGAGAGAGAGAGAGAGAGAGACATGTCTGTATAGGAGCTGATTGCTTTGTCTCTCTGTTTTAAACCTGAAATGAAAAAAATCAGTACAGTTTCAGTAAATGAGGTGCACACACACACACACACACACACACACACACACACACACACACACACACACACACACACACACACGCACACACAGAAAAAAGCTGTTAGAGTGAAAAATGTGTGTCATTAGTTAACACAGTGTTATTAGTGGTTTTTGTTTCACAGAGTGCAGAGTCACAGAGTTCATTACACTGCTGCTGCAGCGAGACAAACACACACACACACACACACACACACACACACACTACACCTCTGTCTCTCAAATCACAAAAAATGACAAGGTTAGTGTGTGTGTGTGTGTGTGTGTTCATGTGCGTAGTGTGTGTTAGTGATGTGTTATCGCATGTTAGTAATGTTTAAGTGGTGTGTTAGTGATGTGCACATGTGTGTTAGTGCTGTGTTAATGTGTGTTAGTCATGTGTCAGTGTGTGTTAGTGTTGTGTTAATGTGTGTTAGTCATGTGTCAGTGTGTGTTAGTGTTGTGTTGGTGTGTGTTAGTGATGTGCACATGTGTGTTAGTGCTGTGTTAATGTGTGTTAGTAATGTGTTAATGTGTGTTAGTGTGTGTTGGTGTGTGTTAGTGATGTGTTAATGTGTGTTAGTAATGTGTCAGTGTGTGATAGTGTTGTGTTAGTGGTGTGTTAATGTGTGTTAGTGTGTGTTGGTGTGTGTTAGTGATGTGTTAATGTGTGTTAGTAATGTGTTAGTAATGTGTCAATGTGTGTTAGTGTGTGTTAGTGATGTGTTAATGTGTGTTAATATGTGTTGAATGTGTGTTAGTGATGTGTTAGTGTGTTAATGTCTTTTAGTAATGTGTTATTGCATGTTAGTGATGTGTTAGTGATGTGCTAATCTGTGTTAGTGATGTATTTGTGTATTAATGTGTGTTAGTTGTGTGTTAGTGGTGTGTTAATGTGTGTTAATGATGTTAGTGTGTTAATGTGTGTTAGTGATGTGCTAGTGTGTGTTAGTAATGTTTAAGTGGTGTGTTAGTGGTGTTTTACAGGGTTTGATATTAAATTTCCGGAGTCACTCGCCATTCAGCCTTTTTACTAGCCACAATTTTGTTACCAGAAAATCTCAGTTTATTCTTCACCATGATACGTTAATGTTTGTTATATCTAGATTTACTTATAAATGACAGCATACACTGTATCACTATAGTAGTAGTCAAGTATTCAGTACTGTTAAGCTCCCAATATAAAACCATGCAAACATGAACAGTATATTCTGCTTATTGAACTTAAATTCAAGCCTCTTACCACATGAAACTGAAAAACAACAGATTCAGTACAACCGAACTCATTCTGATATTAAAAATACAGCAACTCAGAACATTTATCATTTTAGTGTGTTATTATGTGTACTATTATCAGGTATTATTATTCATTATGTATTATTATATCAGAATTCTGAGTTAGGACAATGGACTCTGGTCTATCTTGTAGTGTTGACTCTTTATAGTGTGAGGTAATTCAATCAACTGATGAATTTTCTATCATTCAACATGAAATCTAAATAGATCTTAATAGTGATTACTTTTTTATATATAATCAGTAAATAACCTGCGAAAGGCGCAAACATTCTCATCCTGTTGAGAAGAAATAGTCCTTTAAGGAAATGATACACACACACCAAACAGGAAGTAAAAGTGTGTGTGTGTGTGTGTGTGTGTGTGTGTGTGTGAGAGAGAGACTTAGTGATGGGAAGTTAGAATCATTTTAGTGACTCGGTTCTTTGAATCTCGTTCATCAAAATGAACGAATCTTTTTTTAGTCATTTTGTTCATTTGATCAGAAATAAATTAAAATGATCCGTTTTCAATAAAAATACTCCCAATACGTCTACATACAAAAATTTTGGCTACAGTTCCAGTTATGAAAATATTACAATGCAACTGAGGACATATTATAATAAACAGAATGAGTAACTCACCATCATATCTTCCAGTCGTACGTTCTTTTGAATCTATTGCACCGCATAGCGTCTATAGGAGTCACGTGACAAAAGAACGAACGACTCGAGGTTTTGCCATGTTTTGCACATCCGCGCCCAATAGAAAATGAACGAATCACTCTCCGAGATACTCGTTCATCTGAGTCATGTTAAAGAGTCGTACAAAAATAACGAATCGTTCATAAACGACCCGCGTGTGCAATGCATGTGTAGAGAGAGGTATTAAATGTCCTCATCACATTCATGTGCGTTTTATGCACGTAATATTACGTTGCAATGCGTTTATTATATCAGATGCTTTTAGAGAAAACTACAACAAAAATATATTGTCATACCAAAGAATAAACTACCCGCCAAAGTGGCTAGTGAGACTAAAGTTATTACCCGCCACAGCAGAATTTTACCCGCATTTGGCAGGTGCCAATGTCAAACCCTGGTATGTTAGTGATGTGTAAGTGGTGTTCGTGGTGTGTTAGTATGTGTAAGTGGTGTTCGTGGTGTGTTAGTATGTGTAAGTGGTGTTCGTGGTGTGTTAGTGATGTGTAAGTGGTGTTCAGGGTGTGTTAATGTGTGTAAGTGGTGTTCGTGGTGTGTTAGTATGTGTAAGTGGTGTTCGTGGTGTGTTAGTACTGTATGCGTAAGTGGTGTTCGTGGTGTGTTAGTATGTGTAAGTGGTGTTCGTGGTGTGTTAGTATGTGTAAGTGGTGTTAGTGGTGTGTTAGTATGTGTAAGTGGTGGTCGTGGTGTGTTAGTATGTGTAAGTGGTGTTCGTGGTGTGTTAGTATGTGTAAGTGGTGTTAGTGGTGTGTTAGTATGTGTAAGTGGTGTTCGTGGCGTGTTAGTATGTGTAAGTGGTGTTAGTGGTGTGTTAGTAAGTGTAAGTGGTGTTCGTGGCGTGTTAGTATGTGTAAGTGGTGTTCGTGGTGTGTTAGTATGTGTAAGTGGTGTTAGTGGTGTGTTAGTATGTGTAAGTGGTGTTCGTGGCGTGTTAGTATGTTTAAGTGGTGTTCGTGGCGTGTTAGTATGTGTAAGTGGTGTTCGTGGCGTGTTAGTATGTGTAAGTGGTGTTCGTGGTGTGTTAGTATGTGTTAGTGGTGTTCGTGGTGTGTTAGTATGTGTAAGTGGTGTTCGTGGTGTGTTAGTATGTGTAAGTGGTGTTCGTGGTGTGTTAGTATGTGTAAGTGGTGTTCGTGGTGTGTTAGTATGTGTAAGTGGTGTTCGTGGTGTGTTAGTATGTGTAAGTGGTGTTAGTGGTGTGTTAGTATGTGTAAGTGCTGTTCGTGGTGTGTTAGTATGTGTAAGTGGTGTTAGTGGTGTGTTAGTATGTGTAAGTGGTGTTCGTGGTGTGTTAGTATGTGTAAGTGGTGTTAGTGGTGTGTTAGTATGTGTAAGTGGTGTTCGTGGCATGTTAATATGTGTAAGTGGTGTTCGTGGCGTGTTAGTATGTGTAAGTGGTGTTCGTGGCGTGTTAGTATGTGTAAGTGGTGTTCGTGGCGTGTTAGTATGTGTGTTAGTGGTGTTCGTGGTGTGTTAGTATGTGTAAGTGGTGTTAGTGGTGTGTTAGTATGTGTAAGTGGTGTTCGTGGTGTGTCAATGTGTGTTAGTGGTGTTCGTGGTGTGTTAGTATGTGTAAGTGGTGTTCGTGGTGTGTTAGTATGTGTAAGTGGTGTTAGTGGTGTGTTAGTATGTGTAAGTGGTGTTCGTGGTGTGTTAGTATGTGTAAGTGGTGTTAGTGGTGTGTTAGTATGTGTAAGTGGTGTTCGTGGTGTGTTAGTATGTGTAAGTGGTGTTCGTGGTGTGTTAGTGATGTGTAAGTGGTGTTAGTGGTGTGTTAGTATGTGTAAGTGGTGTTCGTGGTGTGTTAGTATGTGTAAGTGGTGTTCGTGGTGTGTTAGTGATGTGTAAGTGGTGTTAGTGGTGTGTTAGTATGTGTAAGTGGTGTTCGTGGTGTGTTAGTATGTGTAAGTGGTGTTCGTGGCGTGTTAGTATGTGTAAGTGGTGTTCGTGGCGTGTTAGTATGTGTAAGTGGTGTTCGTGGCGTGTTAGTATGTGTAAGTGGTGTTCGTGGTGTGTTAGTATGTGTAAGTGGTGTTCGTGGCGTGTTAGTATGTGTAAGTGGTGTTCGTGGCGTGTTAGTATGTGTAAGTGGTGTTTGTGGTGTGTTAGTATGTGTAAGTGGTGTTCGTGGTGTGTTAATGTGTGTTAGTGGTGTTCGTGGTGTGTTAGTATGTGTAAGTGGTGTTCGTGGTGTGTTAATGTGTGTAAGTGGTGTTTGTGGTGTGTTCGTATGTGTACTGTAAGTGGTGTTCGTGGTGTGTTAGTATGTGTTAGTGGTGTTCGTGGTGTGTTAGTATGTGTAAGTGGTGTTAGTGGTGTGTTAGTATGTGTAAGTGGTGTTCGTGGTGTGTTAGTATGTGTAAGTGGTGTTCGTGGTGTGTTAATGTGTGTTAGTGGTGTTCGTGGTGTGTTAATGTGTGTAAGTGGTGTTCGTGGTTAGTATGTGTAAGTGGTGTTCGTGGTGTGTTAATGTGTGTTAGTGGTGTTCGTGGTGTGTTAGTATGTGTAAGTGGTGTTCGTGGTGTGTTAATGTGTGTTAGTGGTGTTCGTGGTGTGTTAATGTGTGTTAGTGGTGTTCGTGGTGTGTTAGTATGTGTAAGTGGTGTTCGTGGTGTGTTAGTATGTGTAAGTGGTGTTCGTGGTGTGTTAATGTGTGTTAGTGGTGTTCGTGGTGTGTTAATGTGTGTTAGTGGTGTTCGTGGTGTGTTAGTATGTGTAAGTGGTGTTCGTGGTGTGTTAGTATGTGTACAGTAAGTGGTGTTCGTGGTGTGTTAATGTGTGTAAGTGGTGTTCGTGGTGTGTCAATGTGTGTTAGTGGTGTTCGTGGTGTGTTAGTGTGTGTAAGTGGTGGTCGTGGTGTGTTAGTATGTGTAAGTGGTGTTCGTGGTGTGTTAGTATGTGTAAGTGGTGTTCGTGGTGTATTAGTATGTGTAAGTGGTGTTCGTGGTGTATTAGTATGTGTAAGTGGTGTTCGTGGTGTGTTAATGTGTGTTAGTGGTGTTCGTGGTGTGTTAATGTGTGTAAGTCGTGTTTGTGGTGTGTTCGTATGTGTACTGTAAGTGGTGTTCGTGGTGTGTTAGTATGTGTTAGTGGTGTTCGTGGTGTGTTAGTATGTGTAAGTGGTGTTAGTGGTGTGTTAGTATGTGTTAGTGGTGTTCGTGGTGTGTTAGTATGTGTTAGTGGTGTTCGTGGTGTGTTAGTATGTGTGTTAGTGGTGTTCGTGGTGTGTTAGTATGTGTAAGTGGTGTTCGTGGTGTGTTAATGTGTGTAAGTGGTGTTCGTGATGTGTTAATGTGTGTAAGTGGTGTTCGTGGTGTGTTAATGTGTGTTAGTGGTGTTCGTGGTGTGTTAGTATGTGTAAGTGGTGTTCATGGTGTGTTAATGTGTGTTCGTGGTCTGTTAATGTGTGTTAGTGGTGTTCGTTGTGTGTTAATGTGTGTTAGTGGTGTGTTAATGTGTGTTAGTGGTGTGTTAATGTGTGTTAGTGGTGTTCGTGGTGTGTTAGTATGTGTAAGTGGTGTTCGTGGTGTGTTAGTATGTGTAAGTGGTGTTCGTGGTGTGTTAGTATGTGTAAGTGGTGTTCGTGGTGTGTTAATGTGTGTTAGTGGTGTTCGTGGTGTGTTAATGTGTGTAAGTGGTGTTCGTGGTTAGTATGTGTAAGTGGTGTTCGTGGTGTGTTAATGTGTGTTAGTGGTGTTCGTGGTGTGTTAATGTGTGTAAGTGGTGTTCGTGGTGTGTTAGTATGTGTAAGTGGTGTGTTAATGTGTGTTAGTGGTGTTCGTGGTGTGTTAATGTGTGTTAGTGGTGTTCGTGGTGTGTTAGTATGTGTAAGTGGTGTTCGTGGTGTGTTAGTATGTGTAAGTGGTGTTCGTGGTGTGTTAGTATGTGTAAGTGGTGTTCGTGGTGTGTTAATGTGTGTAAGTGGTGTTCGTGGTGTGTCAATGTGTGTTAGTGGTGTTCGTGGTGTGTTAGTGTGTGTAAGTGGTGGTCGTGGTGTGTTAGTATGTGTAAGTGGTGTTCGTGGTGTGTTAGTATGTGTAAGTGGTGTTCGTGGTGTATTAGTATGTGTAAGTGGTGTTCGTGGTGTGTTAATGTGTGTTACTGGTGTTCGTGGTGTGTTAGTATGTGTAAGTGGTGTTCGTGGTGTTTTAATGTGTGTAAGTGGTGTTTGTGGTGTGTTCGTATGTGTACTGTAAGTGGTGTTCGTGGTGTGTTAGTATGTGTTAGTGGTGTGTTAGTATGTGTAAGTGGTGTTAGTGGTGTTAGTGGTGTGTTAGTGATGTGTTAGTGGTGTTCGTGGTGTGTTAGTATGTGTAAGTGGTGTTCGTGGTGTGTTAGTATGTGTGTTAGTGGTGTTCGTGGTGTGTTAGTATGTGTAAGTGGTGTTCGTGGTGTGTTAATATGTGTAAGTGGTGTTAGTGGTGTGTTAGTATGTGTGTTAGTGGTGTTCGTGGTGTGTTAGTATGTGTAAGTGGTGTTCGTGGTGTGTTAATGTGTGTAAGTGGTGTTTGTGGTGTGTTAATATGTGTAAGTTGTGTTAGTGGTGTGTTAGTATGTGTGTTAGTGGTGTTCGTGGCGTGTAAGTGGTGTTCGTGGTGTGTTAATGTGTGTTAGTGGTGTTCGTGGTGTGTTAGTATGTGTAAGTGGTGTTCGTGGTGTGTTAATGTGTGTAAGTGGTGTTCGTGGTGTGTTAGTATGTGTAAGTGGTGTTCGTGGTGTGTTAATGTGTGTTAGTTGTGTTCGTGGTGTGTTAATGTGTGTTAGTGGTGTTCGTGGTGTGTTAGTATGTGTAAGTGGTGTTCGTGGTGTGTTAATGTGTGTTAGTGGTGTTCGTGGTGTGTTAGTGTGTGTAAGTGGTGTTCGTGGTGTGTTAATGTGTGTAAGTGGTGTTCGTGGTGTGTTAGTATGTAGCACAGCCACACAAAAGGGGCGTTTTCATACACAGGGAGTTGGATGTAGAGCTAATGCTGCTCACCTGTGGCCGAAGGTGTGCCCTAGCGGTTTCTGTTCCCCTATTGACAGTGTTTTGGTCACCGGGCAAGTTCCCGCGCATGCGCGATCGCATCGCAAGGGAACCCGGAAGTGACGGGGTCACATGATCCGGCATAAAGCCGGAACCGGCAAGGAAGCCATTACGGAGAGATGAAGACAGCGCGCTGCATGTTTTTGGAAGCTGAGAGCCTGTTTGTGGATTACCCGTTGTTAATTTCATTCAGTACCCAGCTCATTCCGTTTGTCGATCTCCCAGACCTACCATCTTTATCTGGTGAGATTGACCCATCTCTCCAACTCACCATTTCACCCCAATTGCCGTTTTTTCAGACTCTGGACTATCATACACTCACTCACACTCCCGCATACATCGCATACACCCTTTTTTCTATTTGTATATATTTGTATATATTGGTTTGTGGTGCACCGTGTTTGTTTATTTATCTGTCTGTCTTGTATAATACACTTGGTTTAATTTATTATAATTGTTTTGTGTCGCGTCGTGTTTTGTCCAGCTGCGGTTGCGCAATACCGGAAGTGTTGTATTCGAGCCCCTGTTTAGATTCCCGAATCCGTTTTTTTGTAACCAAGCGGTTAATAAAATCCAAGCGTTACATAGTGGTGGCCCGTACGCACGGGGAATCTATATTTTGGGATATTTTCCGGTTTTGTGTAATGTGGCTGAACAAGATGGACGCTAATGCTAGTGCTAAAGCTAAGGCTAATGCTAGTAGTGCTGCTAAGGCCGACTGTGTAGTAGATTATAACATGCTGGTTGATGTAGAGGATGCATTTAATGCACGCAGTAACCCTACAACTAAATTAACTTCATTGATTAGTTCTTTATATATATCAGATAGCCATGATAATGTCAATGCTGATGATTATATTGTTCATGGGACTGATATAGAGGTAGTGCACACACTACAGACTGAACTTTATCAATGCAAGATGGACATGGTGGCGCTTACTGATAAAGTGAGCTCCATAGAGCAGGATTATAGACAATCCAAAGACAGCAGTCTCAACCGGGAAATCAGTTTTCGTGACGCAGTGGACGCGAGCTTGGAAGGGCTGCAGCGCTACTGCCAGGAGGCTCTCGAAAAAATGGAGAGAGCCATCGTTGACTGTTTTCTGCGACGGGACGTCATCTGGGAAAACCGGATGAAGAGACTGCGTCTCACCAGTACGCCCACCACACACAGGTTACAGGCCTGCACCCCTGCATCCCCTCCATCTCCTGCACAACATCTGCCCAGCACTCCAACCACTACAGCGACGGCCAAGGTGAAGCTACCAAGCACTCATGCCATCGCCGACGTTCCTCCTGGTGTTCCAGCACACTCCTCGGCTCTGCTCTCCTCCCCACTTTCTTCTTCTTCTCTGCATGCTCATCCATCCATCTGTGTGGAGTTCCCAGCCTTCTGCGACGCGTCAGAGACAGCTGAGGTGAGGAACTTCATCGAGCAAGCAGAGAAATACATGGAGATCAGACCCCTGACCCGCCCTGAGCTGCTGGGAACCCTCGGCACGGTTCTACGAGGGCCTGCTCTGAGTTGGTGGAAGGCGGAGAAAGGCAAGGTGAAGGACTGGCAGTCTTTTAAACAGGCGTTCATGGCAGCGTTCATACTGGATGACGACCTCGACGAAGAGGAAGACAACACGAGGTCTCCGGTACAGCTGCCGGGGCAACGCCTGGGAGACTCCGCCAATGATCACCCCGCCCTCTGTCTCATGGGGAACCCTGATATCTTAGAGGAAGAACCAGTGAGGCAAACCAGGGAGAACAGCAACGTGAGAGTGGCGTTAAGAGGAGCGGCGAGCACCATGGAACAACAGGTGGAGAGAGGCGCTAGGGGAGAGAAAGACGGCGTGGACCGCTTTATTCCGGGTTCAGATGCCATACCCCGAGCACCCCCGCCGCTGAAAGGAGCTGACACCCCACGTCTACCCACGTCCACTAAAGAGGCCTCCAACTTTCCGAGCGACCTGAGCGAGATCATCAAAGCCCAACAGAAGGACCCTACGGTTTTAAAGCTGCTCTCCAACGACCATCCAAGGAGCATACCAGATCAGAGGGTCACCTTCGAACGTCATCAGGGCATGTTATATCGCCGGGTACCAGTGAGGAAAGGAGAGAAAATCCAGCTTGTTGTCCCCCAGTCTCTAATAAAACTTTTTCTCCAGTACTATCATGACAATCCCCTAGGAGGACACTGGGGACAACTGAAGACCCTGCTGAGGTTACTAGAGGTGGCGTGGTGGCCGACGGTGCGGAAAGACGTCTGGCGTTATACCAGAGCTTGCAGCATGTGCCACCGACACAAGACAGGACATCCGTCATCACCCCGACAAAGACCCATCATGGAGGAGGGTCAACAGAGAGCAGAACACCGGAGATCCACACATGCCAGATATCAAAATACCCGGAGGAAAGCAGCGCACTTTCAGCCGGGAGAACTGGTGTGGATCCAAGCTCAACCACACTCCTCCACAACAAAGAGAGATTCTGCAAGGCGAGTGCCCCAGTGGGAGGGTCCAGCAGAGGTAAAACACAGAAAAAGACCGAAAAAATACACAATGTCTTGGGGTTACCCACAAAAAGCCGAGGATTGCAGTGTGGCGAAGTTAAAGTGCTGGTACGGACATTCTCCTCAGACGCCGGAAGCTTGGGGGGGGGTCTATGTAGCACAGCCACACAAAAGGGGCGTTTTCATACACAGGGAGTTGGATGTAGAGCTAATGCTGCTCACCTGTGGCCGAAGGTGTGCCCTAGCGGTTTCTGTTCCCCTATTGACAGTGTTTTGGTCACCGGGCAAGTTCCCGCGCATGCGCGATCGCGTCGCAAGGGAACCCGGAAGTGACGTGGGTCACATGATCCGGCATAAAGCCGGAACCGGCAAGGAAGCCGTGACGGAGAGATGAAGACAGCGCGCTGCATGTTTTTTGAAGCTGAGCGACTGCTTGTGGATTACCTTTTGTTAATTTCATTCAGTACCCAGCTCATTCCGTTTGTCGATCTCCCAGACCTACCATCTTTATCTGGTGAGATTGACCCATCTCTCCAACTCACCATTTCACCCCAATTGCCGTTTTTTCAGACTCTGGACTATCATACACTCACTCACACACCCGCATACATCGCATACACCCTTTTTTCTATTTGTATATATTTGTATATATTGGTTTGTGGTGCACCGTGTTTGTTTATTTATCTGTCTGTCTTGTATAATACACTTGGTTTAATTTATTATAATTGTTTTGTGTCGCGTCGTGTTTTGTCCAGCTGCGGTTGCGCAATACCGGAAGTGTTGTATTCGAGCCCCTGTTTAGATTCCCGAATCCGTTTTTTTGTAACCAAGCGGTTAATAAAATCCAAGCGTTACAAGTATGTGTAAGTGGTGTTCGTGGTGTGTTAATGTGTGTTAGTGGTGTTCGTGGTGTGTTATTGTGTGTTAGTGGTGTTCGTGGTGTGTTAGTATGTGTAAGTGGTGTTCGTGGTGTGTTCGTATGTGTACTGTAAGTGGTGTTTGTGGTGTGTTAGTATGTGTAAGTGGTGTTTGTGGTGTGTTAGTATGTGTAAGTGGTGTTCGTGGTGTGTTAATGTGTGTTAGTGGTGTTCGTGGTGTGTTAATGCGTGTTAGTGGTGTTCGTGGTGTGTTAGTGTGTGTAAGTGGTGTTCGTGGTGTGTTAGTATGTGTAAGTGGTGTTCGTGGTGTGTTAGTATGTGTGTTAGTGGTGTTCGTGGTGTGTTAGTATGTGTAAGTGGTGTTCGTGGTGTGTTAATGTGTGTTAGTGGTGTTCGTGGTGTGTTACTATGTGTAAGTGGTGTTCGTGATGTGTTAGTATGTGTAAGTGGTGTTCGTGGTGTGTTAGTATGTGTAAGTGGTGTTCGTGGTGTGTTAATGTGTGTTAGTGGTGTTCGTGGTGTGTTAATGTGTGTAAGTGGTGTTCGTCGTGTGTTAGTATGTGTAAGTGGTGTTCGTGGTGTGTTAATGTGTGTAAGTGGTGTTCGTGGTGTGTTAATGTGTGTTAGTGGTGTTCGTGGTGTGTTAGTGTGTGTAAGTGGTGTTCGTGGTGTGTTAATGTGTGTAAGTGGTGTTCGTGGTGTGTTAGTATGTGTAAGTGGTGTTCGTGGTGTGTTAATGTGTGTTAGTGGTGTTCGTGGTGTGTTATTGTGTGTTAGTGGTGTTCGTGGTGTGTTAGTATGTGTAAGGGGTGTTCGTGGTGTGTTAGTATGTGTAAGTGGTGTTCGTGGTGTGTTAATGTGTGTAAGTGGTGTTCGTGGTGTGTTAATGTGTGTTAGTGGTGTTCGTGGTGTGTTAGTGTGTGTAAGTGGTGTTCGTGGTGTGTTAGTGTGTGTAAGTGGTGTTCGTGGTGTGTTAGTATGTGTAAATGGTGTTTGTGGTGTGTTAATGCGCGTTAGTGGTGTTCGTGGTGTGTTAATGCGTGTTAGTGGTGTTCGTGGTGTGTTAATGTGTGTTAGTGGTGTTCGTGGTGTGTTAGTGTAAGTGGTGTTCGTGGTGTGTTAGTATGTGTAAGTGGTGTTCGTGGTGTGTTAGTATGTGTAAGTGGTGTTCGTGGTGTGTTCGTATGTGTACTGTAAGTGGTGTTCGTGGTGTGTTAGTATGTGTGAGCGGTGTTCGTGGTGTGTTACTATGTGTGAGTGGTGTTCGTGGTGTGTTAATGTGTGTAAGTGGTGTTCGTGGTGTGTTAATGTGTGTAAGTGGTGTTCATGGTGTGTTAATGTGTGTAAGTGGTGTTCGTGGTGTGTTAGTATGTGTAAGTGGTGTTCGTGGTGTGTTAGTATGTGTAAGTGGTGTTCGTGGTGTGTTAGTATGTGTAAGTGGTGTTCGTGGTGTGTTAATTTGTGTAAGTGGTGTGTTTCAGTTTTTTTTCCAATTGCTATCACACTAAAATGTGCACAGCACAATTATTTAAACTGACACACAGAGAGCAAAACCTCTTCTCAAGTCTCCAAAAGGCTAAACACATTTTTTTGCTTTTCACATTTTTTGCTTTTTTTTGCTAAACACATTTTTTTGCTTTTAGTGTGTGTTATAGGGTGTGTGGGTGTCAGTGTTTGTGTGTGCCTGTTTGTCTTGGTGTACATGTATGTCTGGGTGTTTGTGTGTGTCTGAATGTGTTTGTGTCTGTGTGTATGTTTGTGTTTGCGTGCGTGCGTGTGTGTGTGTGTGTGTGTCTAACCCTAGATGCACAAACAGACGTTATACACCACATACCTGTAGGTTAAGCGTTACAGAAGGAGTTGTATGTGGGTCTGATGGTTAGCTGTAGCGCCACCTTGATGCAGCAGTTGGAAGAACACCAGTATCTCTCTGTACAGCGTCCACGGTAGGATTTGTATGGTGGTAGGGTGGACTCCACACACCAGAGCTCTGTCTGTACTGTGTGTGCGCATGCGTGCGTGCGTGCGTGTGTGTGTGTGTGTGTGTGTGTGTGTGTGTGTGTGTGTGATGCAGCTGGCCTCAAACATTGGACTTGGTGTAAATCTCTTGTTTTTCCGCCTGTTTTTTTGTGTAATGGGTGGATCTACTTTTCTAGAGATTCGAGTTCAGTCCCATGCGGATTAAGGGGCGTTTCCAGGATTTTCTGGTAAGGGTAGATAGATATTTTCTGGTAAGATAGATGTTTAACACAGAATCAGTACTCAAATGAGTCTTCTTGATCACACATGCTGTTTACCATATAAACCTTTTTCTATGTACAGGTGCAATCAAAAAATATAACCAGAAAACAGCATATAACTTTAAACTAACATTGATTAGCAATATAAACAACACACCTATGAGGCTGGACAATGGAATAAACTGTGTGGGGGACAATAGTGTCAAACATTTATCTGTTCATTCTTTGACAATACTGCTGCTTTTTGTTGGAAACTGGCAGACATAAAAAAATGTGAAAAATAGTTTCTGATGCAATGACTTCAATCAATGTTGGGGACACAGTGTTAATGTGCCTGAGAGGCTGCTGCACTTTCAGAGAACTGAACAGAGAACTGTAGATGGAAGGTTTTTCATGTCACATGGGAGTCGGTCTCCAAATGAGCAGCAGGTAAGAATAGAACATCTTTTTTTTTTCAAGTGACTTGAAAAACCTTCCATCTACAGTTAAATATAAATATTAAAACTTTGAACATGTTATCTAGTTTAAATTAGTGTTTTAGCTCCATAAATAAGACAGTAGGTTCTCTATTCAACCCCTTAAATTTAAATTTTTCTATCTCTGTAAATCACACTGCTATACAGTTAAACAAGAGCACTGAATGCTATCTGTCACTATTTTTAATCACTTACAGTATGTTCATAACTCTATGGTAGTTAATGCCATATGCACTGTGTAATGTTTAATATAGACAATTAGGTTTTCCAATTAAAACAACAGCGGCATGATTGTTGTGTAAAGTAGACTATAGGTTCATAGAGTCTGTATTAGGGGCTTCATGTTCACTAGAGGAAACAGCTGGTGTGATGAGGGTGAACACAGCGAAATTTAACCGATTAATCCCTCATGACATTTTGTAAAATGTATTTACAGTATGAGAAAGGACTGCACTGATGCAGATATAACAATTTATCGTAAAACACACACCTTGCCTTAATCCTCCCTCTGTGATGGTGAATTGAAGACCCGCTGAAAGACGGTGAGGAGCCGAAGTCTGCCGACACTTTCATATGAAATTTTAAAGTTTATAGAGAGTTTTTAGGGGGGCTGAGTACAAATGTAAATGGCCTAGTGACGCACTGTCTGTAGCGCTGATGTATACTTAAGACATGCTATCAATCAAAAAGGGGTTCCACCGTTTAAACAGCTCCTCCAATCATCATGCAGCAGCCCAGCGTCCTGTCCCGCCCACTGCTCTATTCACCCCCAGAGAAGCCGAGAGTCCCTGGAAGTGACGATTTTGGTGCATTTATCCAATTACCGTCCAGCTTTTCTGCAGTGAAAAAGCTCCTCTGTGCTGCCCATAGAGCTCCAGTGAAGCTGGGCTTCAGGAGGGTTTAACGTGCTGTGCTGCACGGAAATGTATGACAAGAAAATCGCGTCAAACAATCTACAATAAATACCTGATTCTGAACGAGCTAGTCATGTAGTTGAACGCAAGTCTGTGCCTCTCTTACCCTCTCTTTCTGTCATTAAAGTGGGGGAATATTGCTGTGCGTTGTTTTAAAGACTTGATAACCATGATATCATGATTACTTCAACTTTTTTCTCTCTCTACACAAAAATTACTCCACACCTCAACACACACACACACACACACACACACACACACGCACACACAAATAATAATAATATTAAGTTTGGATTAATTTTGTTGTTGTGAGTTTTATACGCTGTCTACCTGAAATAAAAATCAGAAACACTTTCTCACATTTTTCCTCATCAGATAAACTTGTGTACTTCACTCTCTAACAAGAGCTGAGATTCACACTCTGAGGTCACACTCCTTTACTTTTGTGTTTTTAACATTTAATACGCTGCAATAAAATACATTTAGCAGAAACCAATCTGTCTCCTCTTCCCCTCAGCACACACTCGTCCCTATAGCGCAGACACACTGGGACGCGGGACTCACACCAGCACACTGCTCTTTGGGTACAAATTTATTGCAAATATAGAAATAGATTTTTATTGTACAGAAATCAGAGTCAGAAATGAAACACAGCGCCACAGAACTGATCATGTGTCCTCATGTCATGAAGGTGAAATGATGTTAAAAAAAACAACTCTCTCTCTCTCTCTCTCTCTCTCTCTCTCTCTCTCTCTCTCTCTATATATATATATATATATATATATATATATATATATATATATATATATATATATATAAAAAGAATAAAATTGAAAAACGAAATAAAAATAGTAAAAAAACATGCTTTTTTAGAGGAACTTTAAGGTCTGAAATCAATAACTAATAACACTGTAAAATTCTTTTCCCGGTCAAAGGTCACAGTGTCGGGGATCATTTTATTTTTTTAGCAATTTTATTTTGATTTTATCTAAATAAATGTATCTAGTATTATTATTATTATTATTATTATTTCATACATTTATTTATTTATTTACTTTCTTAACCCTTCCAGTTTGTGCCATTTAAATAATATAAAATAAGTTCATCTTTTCATTAAGGGTGCTTTAATGTTTTTTCAAACTTTTAATAATCTTATATATAATTTTAACCTTAATCCATTTAAAACACAGTATTATTCACAATATCACATCGCAAATAAATCTTATGACTTTTGTTTACATTTTCTGGCCCTGAAATTAGCCACGTTCATTTATCTAAACCATAATTGTGGCTTGTGTTGAATTGTGACTTTTAGGGGTTTTTTTAGAAACAGAAATAATATATTGAATGTTTTCCTTTCTTTATTTTTCACTGACAGCATGGGGCGCTAAATATTACACACTTCAGCTTTAACAATGTGCATTTTAACATATTTGTGAATTCATGCATTATCTAAGACTCTATTAATGTGACCCAAAGATTATAATCATAAGCACACTGAAAACCCTGACACACAGCTTTTAATTTCCCAGCATGCACTGGTGTTCATGTGATGTGAGGGTCTTGCATACCTGTGATCAATGAGCTCATCCACTCAGTCAATGTGGATTTAGGGCCATGTGGAGGAAGAGTGTACTGAGGAGCATTTAAACCACTGATTTATTTAAAATCTATTGGATTTAATATGAACATCAACAAACAAGAGTCCGGGTTTGAAGCTTAGAAGAAACTAAACCTGGATCATCCAAAAATCAACAACTTAGAGCCTTAGCCACCTGAGCCACCGCTCCCATGTCTTATACTGTATTCAATGTATTCTTGTAAAAATAGTTCTCATTGAAGTTAGCTTGAGCACATAACTCAGGTTTTATCCAAACTTACATCTCGGAGTTTTTTTTTTTTTATAATTAAACTTGCTGTTCAGCACCTGATGATGTGATCTGGTGATCTTATTACTCAAACGTGGTCATATGGATCATTTGCGTTAAAAAAGTAGTAACTGCCTTAAAGAGATTCTAGATTAATCATATGTTAATGTGTTAATATTTCATGTTATAAACCTTCCTTGGAACATGTCATACACATGTATAGTCACACACACACACACACACACACACACACACACACACACACACACACACACACAGTGAGGTCACTTGACTCCTTATAGCTTTTAATATAAGCATCTTGCTCCTATTAGAGTTTATGACAAGTGCCATAATGTATGATGACGGAAGAGTGTATGACATGTTTATTCCAGGCTTATGACACAGGGTTTAAATTACATGAGCGGCAGATTTATTATCCTAATCTTAATATTCCACAGCGCAGCAGCATTTCACGTCCACTGTCACTGCAGCTCGGCTTTTGTGTTTCGACACACAACACCGCTGGGGAAGATCAGGATCAACTGAAAACATCCTGTGTTTGTTTATTTGTTTATTTCACTGCAATACTACTTTTTTTTGATAATGGGTGGTATTTTTCTTTTAGAGTATATGAATACAGTACGCAGTGACTAACATTCTGTAACATTTAATATTGTGTTTGTTAAAATCAACAACAGAAAAACAAACAGCAATAATAATGTTCATCTTCACTGTTCAATTTAATAGTATATTTACATTTAAAAACTATAAACGAATCATTCAGTTATTTAAAATTGACGAATTGTTTGTTATAGTATTAATAAAGGAATTAGGCTTGGAGTAACGGATATTAATGCCGCAATAATGGTAAACATTTGATAGATTAATGATAATTAAGGAATAAAACCGTCCGGGGGCATGCTGATATAGGAAAATAATCCACACCTCTCATAACACAATATCATGATGAAAGGAATAAACCCCTTCTGACCAATCAGAATCTAGAATAGTGCTACTACTGTAACTTTATTTATTATAATTTATAAAAACTCTGATTATGTTTTCTATATTAAATTCTTCTAAAGTAATTTTTCTAAATAATTTTAACAAATTAAGGAGGAGGACACATAACGTGACCCTGAGCATGCTGGGAAAATGATTAAAATGGAAACGCTTTTGTGTTCAAGATGATAGAGTAAGCGGTCAGTGTAAATTTGAAGGCCAAAAATAAAATATACTCCTAATGTAATCAGTCAGCAGAGACGTGTTTTGTCGCTCGCTCCGAACTTCGGTTACATTAGCAGCACGAGCCTCGTACCTACAGCTTCCAAATTAATAAGGAACATTCTCATGCCTCCCCAGGCATCTACACTTACAGAGAAGGAGACATTTCATTTAGGACCGAAGCGTCTGGTTAACCATGCGCTGGAGGAATGAGATGCAGTGAAGGAGTGTACGAGGTGTGATGATGGAGATGAAGAAAGCAAGGCATTACAGACAGAAAATTTGGATTCCATAATTGTTTTTGTAGTCGACATACATCAACTCAGTTACACAACGATCAAAGTCTTCTGCTCATGAAAAACACAGGAAGTCATGCAGATATTACACTATTTCTGTTAAACGTCTCTTAATTACAGATCATTGCACGACCCCGACCCGGAACGGACAGACACGGAAACAAGCGCTGTAGAAAAACAGTCCGAGGGCTTTTTTCTTCTTCTTCTTCTTCTTTTTTTTTTTTTTTTTACAAAATTCACAGACTTGTATTTTTTTTCTTTTTTCTGTTTGTTTCAGTATGTCACTCTTTTCAAAACTCCTTCATCCAGATAATGTAAACACATCTTTATATAAAGCTTATCAGCAGTAACAGTTGTGTCAGGCATGGGCTGTGTCCCAAATCACACCAATCACTATGCAGTGTAGTAGAGAATAGTATGTACACCAGATACCCATAATGCACTGTGGTGTTTAATGATCTGGGACACATCCACAGTAATAATGCTATCATGACTTTATCATCATAAAAAAACTGGAAAGAATAAATAAAACCATTAATTTTCCATAATGCTCTCCTGTTTCACTGATCAGTACATATTGCATTTTATGTTAATCATGTAACGTTATCAAATCAATCAAAATGGCTAATAATGGGCAAAAATTAGTCCATTCAAATGTTCATAAAAAAACACAACAGTCATGTGTTTCCATCTAGTGTCAGTCTGAACAATTATTACAATATAACAATTTATTACAAACCGGATTCCAAAAAAGTTGGGACACTAAACAAATTGTGAATAAAAACTGAATGCAATGATGTGGAGATGGCAAATGTCAATATTTTATTCAGAATAGAACATAGATGACAGATCAAAAGTTTAATCCGAGAAAATTTATGATTTTAAAGGAAAAATATGTTGATTACAAATTTCACGGTGTCAACAAATCCCAAAAAAGTTGGGACAAGTAGGCATAAGAGGCTGGAAAAAGTAAATTTGAGCATATCGAGGAGCTGGAAGACCAATTAACAGTAATTAGGTTAATTGGCAACATGATTGGGTATAAAAAGAGCTTCTCAGAGTGGCAGTGTCTCTCAGAAGCCAAGATGGGTAGAGGATCACCAATTCCCACAATGTTGCACAGAAAGATAGTGGAGCAATATCAGAAAGGTGTCTCCCAGCGAAAAATTCCAAAGACTTTGCAGTTATCATCATCAACTGTGCATAATATCATCCGAAGATTCAGAGAATCTGGAACAATCTCTGTGCGTAAGGGTCAAGGGCGTAAAACCATACTGGATGCCCGTGATCTCCGGGCCCTTAAACGACACTGCACCACAAACAGGAATGCTACTGTAAAGGAAATCACAGAATGGGCTCAGGAATACTTCCAGAAACCATTGTCAGTGAACACAATCCACCGTGCCATCCGCCGTTGCCAGCTGAAACTCTACAGTGCAAAGAAGAAGCCATTTCTAAGCAAGATCCACAAGCACAGGAGTTTTCATTGGGCCAGGGATCATTTAAAATGGAGTGTGGCAAAATGGAAGACTGTTCTGTGGTCAGACGAGTCACGATTCAAAGTTCTTGTTGGAAATGTGGGACGCCATGTCATCCGGACCAAAGAGGACAAGGACAACCCAAGTTGTTATCAACGCTCAGTTCAGAAGCCTGCATCTCTGATGGTATGGGGTTGCATGAGTGCGTGTGGCATAGGCAGCTTGCATGTCTGGAAAGGCACCATCAATGCAGAAAAATATATTCAGGTTCTAGAACAACATCTAGTCACCTCTTTCAGGGAAGACCCTGCATTTTTCAACAAGATAATGCCAGACCACATTCTGCATCAATCACAGCATCATGGCTGCATAGGAGAAGGATCCGGGTACTGAAATGGCCAGTCTGCAGTCCAGATCTTTCCCATATAGAGAACATTTGGCGCATCATAAAGAGGAAGGTGCGACAAAGAAGGCCCAAGACGATTGAACAGTTAGAGGCCTGTATTAGACAAGAATGGGAGAGCATTCCTATTTCTAAACTTGAGAAACTGGTCTCCTCTGTCCCCAGACGTCTGCTGAGTGTTGTAAGAAGAAGGAGAGATGCCACACAGTGGTGAAAATGGCCTCGTCCCAACTTTTTTGGGATTTGTTGACAACATGACATTTTGATTCACCATATTTTTCCCTTAAAATGAAACATTTTCTCAGTTTAAACTTTTGTTCCGTGATTTATGTTCTATTCTGAATAAAATATTGACATTTGCCATCTCCACATCATTGCATTCAGTTTTTATTCACAATTTGTTTAGTGTCCCAACTTTTTTGGAATCCGGTTTGTAGAACGTATACTGCAGAGTAGTGTGGATGGGGATACAGTAAGGTTGTTGATAGAGGGGCGTGAGGGTGTTAATAGAGGGGTTGGGAGTGTGTTGATAGAGGGTGTGGGTGAGGGTGTTGATGGAGGGGTTGTGAGGGTGTTGATAGAGGGGCAGTGTGGAGTTGATAGAGGGGCTGTGAGGGTGTTAATAGAGGGGCAGTGTGGAGTTGATAGAGGAGTTGTGAGGGTGTTGATAGAGGGGCAGTGTGGAGTTGATAGAGGGGCTGTGAGGGTGTTAATAGAGGGGCAGTGTGGAGTTGATAGAGGAGTTGTGAGGGTGTTAATAGAGGGGCAGTGTGGAGTTGATAGAGGGGTTGTGAGGGTGTTGATAGAGGGGCAGTGTGGAGTTGATAGAGGGGCTGTGAGGGTGTTGATAGAGGGGCAGTGTGGAGTTGATAGAGGGGCTGTGAGGGTGTTGATAGAGGGGCAGTGTGGAGTTGATAGAGGGGTTGTGAGGGTGTTGATAGAGGGGCAGTGTGGAGTTGATAGAGGGGTTGTGAGGGTGTTGATAGAGGGGCAGTGTGGAGTTGATAGAGGGGTTGTGAGGGTGTTGATAGAGGGGCAGTGTGGAGTTGATAGAGGGGCTGTGAGGGTGTTGATAGAGGGGCAGTGTGGAGTTGATAGAGGGGCTGCGAGGGTGTTGATAATCGCGCGTGAGGGTGTTGATAGCGGGATAGTTAGGGTGTTGATAGAGGGGGTTGGGAGGGTGTTGATAGAGGGGGTATGAGGGTGTTGATAGTATGGTTGGGTAGCGAAAACCGGTGCCGTACCTATATAACCTGTATGTACCAAACCGAAACAGAACGCGATTTTCGGTGCCTCATTTGGGTGTCATTTTAAATGCCTGAACTGTCGATTTAAATATTTGTTCTCTAGATTCATATATTTTTGTAGATGAATAGTTTATTAGATTAAATAAAAAAATTAAAAGCACAAATCATCAGGAAATGAGAGACCATCCGAGATGTGCGTGAATGCAGCAACTAACGTTACACTTGCTTCAACGGCAGCAATCGGTCTACCGATAGCTTAGCTTGTTAAATTAAACAACTTTCGTTAAAATGCCTAAAACTAAACGGTCAAAAGTGTGGCTGTATTTCAGAAGAAAGGATTCCGGCACCGCGACGTGCAGCAATTGTTTCACAGCAGTAGCGTGTGAAGGCGGAAACACGTCAAATCTAATGAAACATTCGAGGGCAGACGGAATAAAGTTAAAAGCAGAATAAATACACAGAATAAAGTTAAAAGCAGAGGGAGGCACAGTGTTTAACAGCTTGTGGACAACAGCTGGCACTATCGGTGTGGACGACCCCAGTCCCAGTCATATCAATGTAATGTTAATTACAAAATGCAAATCTTGCATTCATGCTAACAAATGGTCAAACGATTTATAAAATACTAACGTAACATGGATTCTGTTTATAATTATGGCTTTCCAGCTACTGTATTACTAGTAGTACTACAACATTGAACCCATTTACTGTACCATTGCAAAATAGGCTATGCATGTCCTGTGCAATAAGAAAGGTGTCGTATTTTTCCAGAAAAGGCAAATATGGTGAAATTTCTGCAAAAGAATTGCTAAAATTTGAAGCTTATATATTCATATATACTTTAAACTTTTAATATATCGTTCAATTTTAAGCATACAATTTTTTGTTCAATAAAAATTTATTCTTGAGTCATCCACTATAATTTTGTGGTTTTTGTAAAGTATCGGTTCAGGCACCGTTTTGGCACCGGTACAGTTTTAAAAGTATCGATTTGGCACCGGTATTGAAAAAACCCCAAACGATACCCAACCCTACTTGATAGAGGGGTTGTGTGGATGTTGATAGAGATGCAGTGAGGGTGTTGATAGAGGGGCGGTGAGGGTGTTGATAGAGGTGGTGTGTGTTGATAGAGGGGGTGTGTGGGTGTTGATAGAGGGGTTCTGTAGATGTTGATAGAGGAGCAGTGAGGGTGTTGATAGAGGGGCGGTGAGGGTGTTGATATAGGGGGTGTGTGGGTATTGATATAGGGGGTGTGTGGGTGTTGATAGAGGCGCAGTGATGGTGTTGATAGAGGGGCGGTGAGGGTGTTAATAGAGGGGCAGTGAGGGTGTTAATAGAGGGGTTGTGAGGGTGTTGATAAAGGGGGTGTGTGGAGTTGATAGAGGGGCAGTGTGGAGTTGATAGAGGGGGTGTGTGAAGTTGATAGAGGAAACACACAGAACACACACACACGCGCACACACACACACACACACACACACACACACACACACTATGAGGAAACACTGGTACACTGTGAGGACATGGACCCTAACCATAAACTTCACCACTTCGACATTTTTAGTAAAAAATGTTTTAAAAAGCGTTCAAAAGCTTTATAGTGATTACTCTGCCTGATTTTCATTCTTGAGAATAATAACAATAACAATAAACATGGGCGGAGCTTTTAATGGTTCTTGTGTTTGGTCAGTTACTTACTGTACTACATAAATGATTGTTTATGTAAATGCATTTGATTTGTTACAGTAAAGAGGCTAATTTTACTGCATTAGCTAATGTAGCTGTCCATCATCTCTGCTCCTGGTGTGTGTGTGTGTGCGTGTGTTAGAATTAACGATTGTGGCTAATCTGTAGGCTTCTGGCTGTGTCCCAAACTACATACGCTATTCACTATGTAGTGCGCTCTGGCTGTCAACTGCTGTTTGAAAAAAAAAAAAAACAGTAAAAAAGCAGTGACCTGAAATCCTACAATGTACTGTATATTGATTACCCACAATGCACTATGTGTATCGATTACCCATATAGCACAGTGTATACAGATTACCCATAATGCACTGAGTATCGTGTCTGAAGTGGGAGATAGCTGCTTTGATGCCCAGAATTGGCAACCACAACTAAACTAAAACGTGTGTGTGTGTGTGTGTGGTGTGTGTTTGGCTACAAAGAGCTGCACACCGCTGCACTGGGTCACATCCCCCCCATGATTTTCCCAGAAATTTTTACAGAAATATCTGTCTTAGAAATTTGAGAAATTTTATCTGTTTGTTTCTTTTTGGTGTTTGATGTGAAACTCTTCAGGAATTATTCCATTGATCTTAACCTTCAGCTCTTGTGTGTTTTACCACCATCACACTGCTGTTCTTCTACACTTGCCTACACACACACACACACACACACACATGTATATATATTTTTTTACCAATTACTAGCCTATATTAATAATAAAGATTTGCTTATTCAATTAAAAAGTATTGTTTCCTATTAATATAATGTTTCCCTCGATAATACTGAGAAAATAAACTTTTCTGGTGAGGTGAAGACTTGTTGTTCAGTTGTTCCCTTCATCGTTACAGCCAATTGGAATGCACATAAAGAGTAGGGAATAGGGAGTAGGAAATAGTGAACAGGGAATAGTCAATAGGGAGTAGGGAATATGAAGTAGGGAATAGGGAGTAGAGAGCTGTTTGTATTGCAGCATGTTGTGTTGTAGTTTGTTTGGGTCAGCATTTTCTCTTAGTATAATCAGATTGAGTGTCACTAAGAATAGTACATGGGGAGCCAATACACACACAGACACCCCCCCACCCACCCACACACACACACACACACACACACACACACACATATCCAAAATGCTGTGCTGAGCAAATCAGTGAATAAGAGTAACTCTCTCTCTCTCTCTCTCTCTCTCTCTCACACACACACATACTGTACACACACACACACACACACACACACACACACACACACACACACACACACACTTTTTAGTGCAATTCCTTCACCTGAAACATTGAGCTTTTAACAAACTGCCCTTTAACCCCATCCAAACCTACACACACACACACACACACTAAGTGGCCAGTCGTTCAAGAGTGTATTGATTCCCCACCAGGGCTTACTTTTTCATCCTGTATAAAGTGTGTGAGAGGAGAGATGAAGCGTCTTCTGCTCTTTTCACTGCTGCAGGTTCACCGCCGTGTTCTGCTTCTCGACCTTTTAGACCGGAAAAATGAGTTAAAATCCAATTTCAGGCAACATGCAGGTTTTAACCAGCTGTGAAAGGTTCCACGGTGACAAGAAGAAAACAACAGGCATTAAAGACGCGACCCAGAGCAACATGACGAGTGTGACATTAATGCATTCACATTCAACACATCCCTGAGGCTGCAGCAGTGCATTCTGGGTAGGCTGAAAAGCCTGAGGCTTCTAAACAGACCAGGAACCAACAGGAGGTCTGGACAAATCATTTACTGGTGATGTTACATTAATAGAAACACTATCCATATGTTTGAACCCACACATAATCACACTCCTCATCTCCCAGAATGCACTGCTCTTGCTTCCTGCAGGATAAGCTCCATGCACTTTGTAGCTCGAAGAGAATTTTAAACACTTTATAGTTATTTGCAGTATAGAGAGCTGGAGAAGTTCAGGGTGAGCTCAGGGCTCGGGCAGAGCCAGTCTACATGTGACACCATGTGCAGGAATTTATCGGACCGAACCAAAGTGCTGAAAAACAACGCAGCAGATCAGATCACGGTCTGATCATGGCTCAGATACTCTCCAGGTTTCTGCACATACAGTAGTGGCTTCTGTATCAGACCCTATGCTGTGGTTTATCCAATCACACATCATTTATCAGACCTGCAGCTGGAGGCTGCTGGGTGCGAGGCGTTCACTCAGAGACAAATGAGGACGAGCTGCTTCATTTAATTTCCTCTGTCTGTTCAGTGAACCAACCACATGGCACGTTTAAAGAAAATTCAATGACTTGGTGGTTAGCACTGTCGCCTCACACAGAATCTCGCCTCTGCTCAGTGTGTGTGGAATGTATGGAGTGTATACAGGTTCTTCCTGTGCTTGGTAGATTCCCTCTTGGTTCCCTGGTTCTCTTCCAACAGTTCAATGGTGTCACACTACAACACAAATTGTAAAAAAATTACTGTCTCCAGGATGTACCCCACCTTGTTCTCCAAGCACCCTAGGAACCCATGCTTTACACATCCATCACATTTACCCGAGGTATAAACTTATCATTTGTCACTAGTTAAAAATGTTAACGTGAAGCAGCAGCAGTGTGAAACACAATGTCGCAACCATTCTAATTTATAAACATAAACATATCACTAACTGTAAGGTTAAGAACTGAAGGGTAATTATTGTCATTATCTGATCCAGGAAGTGGAACTTTCTAAACTTTCTTCACTCTGCACAAATCTTATCTCACAGCACTACAGGTGTGTAACACAGGAAGACCAGCAGGCCTAAAACACACCCCAGAGGGACACCAAACTGCATTCATTTAGTTGAATAGAATCTCTAGTCATATATAGCTCTTGTCATTCATTTCTATTAAAAAAAAATTTCAAGTCAGACATGAAAAATGTGTTGAATCCAGTTTGAATTTGCATGAAAGTCTTAACTTCTAGAGATGACACAATGACGAAACTTTTAATCCTGACATAAAGACAAGATCAGTCTAGATTTTCTAAAGCGAGACCTGTAAACTATTCTAAATGTTGCAGCAGTGCATTCTGGGTAATCCATAGACTGGACTATAACATCAGGAGTGGAAACGCCATGGATGCAATGTTTGACATCCTTGTTGTCGTTTTTGTTATTGTTAACTATGGAATGTCCTTGCACAATTCTGGAAAGCAGAAAAGTGCATACTGGGTACAACATGTATATAATGTAATATGCTAATGTGTGCTAGCAGAGCAAACACTGCAGTATAAGCACTTACGAATAAAGAGATTAAATAAGGCTATTTACATTCTTACTATGGATAAAGCTTTACATAATTAATGAAGCACTAATAGAGACATTCTGCTGAGACTTCGCACTCTATGTAACTCACACATGACTTTTTATAGCAACACAGCCGTAATATTTATTTCTTTTCTTTATTTGCTTGTTACTCGTAGCTGAAACTGGTCCTGAAATCGGATCTAATCAAATGCAGGACGGAGCAGATTGGAGTCAGACATAAAGCTCACGGCTCGAACAACATTAACCACCACAAGTATAACAGCTTTTAAACTGGGTTTACTGTTTAAGAAACACACTCACATGTGCACACACACACACACACAAACACACGTCGTATTTGGTTGAGTGTAAACTCAGTGTATGGTGTCATAAGGTGCTATTTAAGGTGTCATCATGTTTATTAGGTGCCCAGCTTTATTCGTGAGCGTTTGCGGCTGCAGACGAGCAGAAAGAGGAGATTAAAGCCGACAGAGAAAATGTTAAAGCTGTGTTACTGTCAAATACAGAGAGACGCCCAGGGCTACACAAATAACAGCCTCATTCCCTCGTTAATGCTAAACATTACACGCTAATTCATCTGTGAGGGGGGGAGGTTATAAAGGACACACAGACTCACACACACACATACGAACACACACACACACACACACACACACACTTATTTACAGATAGACTTAGTGAATGTTAGACTTGTTGAGAGCAAATTAATAGCCGTGTTAACAGTGTTTGTGCATTAATAATTGAATATTTATATTTGAACTATGATTCATATTTAATTTATAATCAGGAGGGCATTATGGGAAAAACAGACATTTTTTGCAATTCTTTAACAGATCATTAGATTAAAAAGAGCAATAAATGCAGAATTACTCAAATAGCTTTACAGGTATATAAATAAATCAACAAAATAATAGATATCAATCAATCGATCAATCAATCAAGAGTTTGTGTATTCTCAGTGTGTGGTACTCCTCTCTCTGAGATCCTCATTCTAAAGAAGCACTTAAGATCACAAGTCTCTGTAAACATCATCTATAAGACATGAGGTTTGTACAAAAGTATATGCATCAAGTCTGTGTACATTGTGTGTGTGCAGTGTGTGTGTGTACAGTGTGTAATTCCACCATATGAAGTAGATTGTTCTTTAATTTTGTGTCACAGTTAGCATCCGGTAGCTTGTCAGTAGTGTGAGGGAAATTCTGACGCACGTCATCAGAACTCTGGGGTGCGATTAGTTTTGGATCAGCAGGTGATCAGAACATTAGCTTCGAACCTTGGTTTTACAGTGCTGCCTTAATAAGCTGTTGTTGTAGTACTTGGACTGTTTAAAGCAAAGCACCCTGACACACCACACCATCAGAGCGCAAGTCGACCCTCGTTAGGACCCGTACCGCTGTTCAGTGGAGGAAGTGCCGGCACCAAGTCAAACCCCAGACCCCAAACCTCTGCCACTGTTAACCTCACTTCTTGATCTGAATAAAAGCATCAGTCACAGATCAGCCTCAGGTCTGCACACAGCCTTTAAACACATGTGTGTTAACATGGTGATTAGCACTGCTTGGCGCACAGTCACAATAAAAGCGTTGCTAGTTTAAAGATATTCAGAGCAGTATGCTAAGGTTCCGGAGGAGTTCATGTTTTCTATAAGACTATGATAATGCGATTTTGTCTGGATATGAGCGTCTGCCAAATGCCTAAATGTAAATGTAAATAATGACTAGTGGGCGCTGATGTGGAGTTTTATTAATCTTCACAAAGATGCTGAAGGTTTGTGCACAGCGACTCTCAGCTCACCTCGATCTCCATGGTGTGATTGGTGTATCAGGGTACTTATGCAAGCACTGAGCAGTGCCTCGATTCATCCACCAAAAATGCATTCTGGGTAATGACCAGACTCGAGGATCGAAAATGAACTACACTATAATCATATTACATTTCACTGCATTAATCCTGCCAGCGTGTTTTATATATTTAACCCGAAGAGGAAAATGAACACAATGCTTTAATCTTACACAGCGTGAATTAGCTTCCCGCTAAGCGTGCGCATTAATGTTGGGATTAAATCTTATTACCTCTGATGTAAAGGCAATGTAACGCCAGTCAGGTCTTATATCCAATTACAGAAACTTGTTTAAGGTGGAAATGACTCCAGAGCCTGACCCATCCTTTAGACTCTGTAAGATGACTTTTGTTTAGAAATAGAGCTCGGGGGAATTCTGGCTCTGTTGGTTTTTGGCTGTGTCAATTCTCAATTATGCTGTATCGATCCGTATGCACCGTACACCGTGCTGACTTTTTTCACCTGCGGTGGATGTATTTCAGTCTGTCCTAAATGCCAGAAGCCCTGAACACACTTGTCAAAAAGATCGATATACAGTAATTAACCAGGCTGAAACCTGACCACAGTGAGTTCACTGTCAGATGTCTAGAAAGTACAGAAGTTTTACATTTTGCAACACAACTAAGCTAAGCTAATAAGCAAGCTAGCACTATTAATTCCTGCATTAGCAAACCGAGTTCATATTGGGAAGCCGGTTGTGTGATTCTGGTCGAATGATTTATTCACTAGTCCACTTATCACCAGCACCTCCTGGTCTCCTGGTATTTCAGTCATCTAGGGACGACTTGGAGACTCCTGAGGTGCATTATGTGTACTGACCCCACTGAAACCATGCACAATTAATTCTAATCTCATGTTGAGTGTGGCAGTGTTAATATCAGCACGTTTACAAATTAACACCTTATCTTCAAAAAAGTCATTTACCCGGTTACGCTGGATAAGATTCTCTCAGTGTTCTGTGTAACAGTGCCTTATTTTTAAAAAAGTTGAATTAATTTCCAAATAGAGATAGTGTAAGTCGCTATAGGATTAGAAGGAATGCAGTAAGAGAAGAAAATGTATTCAATCATGCCGGGTTGTTGAAATAATTATAATCAATATTATAAAAACCTCAGATAATGTTAGTAAATCTCATTGACTTACTGCACCTGGACAATCAATATTCACAATACTCACGAGTAGTTTTTCAATCTCGTTCCAATTAAAAGCATAAAACTACATTAGATTAGCATCCATCTTACGCATCGTTCAACACAGAACTAACTGGAAATAACACACATGTCAGAGTAATGACAAAAACATAGCATTGCATTAGCATAAGTATCTGTGTTACGATGTACAACTGTACAAATCGAAGGCTGCTGTTTCTTAAAGCCCGTGTCTTGTCTGACAGAGCACTGTCACACCCAAAATCCTCTTATTAATTTCATCTTTGTTCACTCAAATCCCCTACAGTCCTTTTACATTTTGGTCGCATTTGTTCTGGAAATCACAAATGAATAGCGAGTCCCCCAGGCAAAAATATGGAAAGCAATAAATTAGAACTAGCTGTGCTACAAGAGAGGACAAATAAATAAATAAACAATATGAGCTGTTACGCTTCCTGAATGTAAAATATAAGTAGTTCTCTGCCTGTGCAATGAAAAGCAAGCCCAATTCACTGGAAGAAACATGTGTAGATGTCACGAGTCAGTGAACATGCTTGGATTGAATGGAGCGGGTGAACAGATGGAGCACGCTTTTCAGAATTTGCCCTGTGCTAAATTCAAACCTGCTATTTATCTTTTCAATTAAAGCTGAGAACAATTAACGAAATATCCATGCCTTACTGTTGTCCCTAAACCTAGTTGAGATAACACAAAAACCACTAATTGTTTACTTAAGCGATGTTTTTTTTTTTTTCAAAATTAAACTGGAATGACAGCAGACAAAGCAAAAAAAAAAGTTTCAGCAATGAAATTTGGTCATTCTGAACTCTCCTTAAGCCCCCTGTTTTCTGTGCAATTCTGACAGATTGATGATCTATTCTTTTCATGGTACTCTCTGTAATCCAGACTTCATTCAAACACTTGTCTCTGTGGATGCACTTGAAGACCAAAGTACTTAGCTTTCTCAAGAACCACGTCCCTCTTCTCTGCAGCCGTGTGCCATAGTGCCTCTCGATAGAATTACAGTTTCTGCTGTGCAGACACCCCTTTCCAAAAGTCAAGAATGTCATGCAAATCCTCATCCTTCGCAAACTGCACTTTCTTCCTAAGTGCATGTCCGGCTGCTATGTAGGCATCCTGACGAGGGCTCTTTTTGTAAGGACGAAAACGCTCCCAGATCTTCAAAGTGGTCTCAGACGAGTACTCTGGGCTGGAGGAGTATCCCGAGTAGTTGTGGTGCCGTGGCGAGAGCTGGGAATAGGCAGTGTCTCTCTTGGTGCGAGAGAGGGGCTTTAGGAAAGAAGCTTTCTGGGCAGGAGAGTCGGCGGCACCCTCATAGTAGAGAGCGGGGAAGGAGTGTCGGTGCTCTGAGCAGTGGTAGTCTGGGTGCACCTCCAGGAGGTGCTGTTGAGCTGGAACTACACCACCACATCCACCCGAACCACCACTGCCACCACCGGCTCCCCCTCCTCCCCCGTTGCCACCTTCTCCCCTGCTGTTATTGCCCCCTTGAACACCCACCAGAGGGAGCCTATCGAGGGGCTCCCCGCACCGAACAGGACTGGCTTTTTCTGGAAACTTGCAGGAATCTGGACTCCGAGGTTCAGGAACATCCAAGCTAAAGACACGAGTAGACTTACTGGGTGCTCCAGAGTTGCCACTGCAACGGTTCTTCACATTAAGAGCAACAACAGCTGCATCGGCACTCAGCTGCCGCTGTAGAGGTCGTGCTGCTGTAACAGGAGGTGGGTCTCTATAAGGTGGGGATAGAAAACCCCCTCCACTGATTCCTGGTCTTTCTGACAGAGGCATGACTAGAGGCACAGGGGGTAGATGGGGGATTTTTGGAGAAGACATGATTGGGCATGTGTCTGCTGATATTGGAGAAAGTGGAATGAGTCCCCTGGAGGAGGTGCTACATGGCAAGGGTGGAGAAGAGGAGTTTTCAGCTCCAGTGGCCGTAACTCCGGAGTCCAGCTTTAATGCATCTATGCAGTTGTTTATGATTTGGTTCACTTTGTCCACCTCCTTTGCAATGGTAGAGATCTCTGATGTTGATCCTCGGCCAGCATCATCTGAGTCCTCTTCTCCTGTATCGATTCCATTAACTTCCCTCCTTAACTCATCCTCTAAAACTGGCATAGCTCCATCCTTTATACGTTCTTCCCCTCGCACATCCATGTAGTTCCCCTTACTGCTGGTCATAGCCTCCGAGAAAGCAGTGGACAACTTGTCAGCCTGGGGAAGTGTGGAGAGCCGAGAGGAGCTGGTGTTGGCAGAACTGTGAAGCATCCCCATGCTCGAGGATGTGGACTGGGGCAACTTGCTGTGGAAGTGCTGATGGTGAACTTGTTCCTGGAGCTTTTGCAGAACTGAGGGGTCTTTTGCAGCTGCGGCTGCTGCCTCAGGGCCATACCGCATTTCTAAGATAGTTTTCTTAACACTTATAGAGTTCTCTTTCTCCTCCTGAATCCGCCGCCTGCGTAGGCAGTAGTACACCAAACCCAACACGATGACCATGCCGAACAGACAGCCCAGAATGGTCATTATGTAGTGGGTGGTGGTCGACGGCCCAGCACGCAGATCATCAGGTCCTGGAGATCTTGTGGCAAAATTTAAACAAGTGTGGTTGTAGCGCTGTGAGTTACGAATTGAGGCTACACAAAAAGTATAATCTGTGTGCGGTTTCAGTGTGTTAAGTGTGACTATCTCTTTCTTTTTCTTAAGGTTCATAATATCAGACACATAGCTGTTATTGTATTGCACTAGGATGTACATCTTGCTGTAAGGTCGAGGGATCTGAACCAGTAATGAGGCTGATGAAAGAGAAACAGAATGCAGCCTGATGCTAGGGATGTAGGATGGAATTGCAGTTGATGAGGTTGTGGGTTGATGGTATGGTCCCATCTTGTCAGGGATATCTGGACCTATTCCAGAAGAATCCAAATCTGGAGGTAGGGAAGTCATTCCAGGAATAATGACTCCATCTTTGCAAATGGATGTTAAGATAGAGTGGGCGTTGCGGATGTGGCTGGCCATTGGACTTAGTAAAGGATATCCAGAGAGTTCCTTTGGGGTTTCGCATTGCAGCCTGTCGTAAGTGTGTGTGACATTATTAAAGGCATCCAGCCAGTTGAGGAAGCTATACAGCTCACAGCCACAGTGAAAAGGATTTCCAGCCAGCTCACACACCATTAGACGTCCGAGAACTGTGAAGGTGGAGTGGTCTAGCTTGGTCAGCTTGTTTGAGGACAGATCAAGGCTGCTCAGACTAGGACACTCCCAGAAAGCATTGGTGGCAATCACCTCGATGAGGTTGTGTTGCAAAAACAAGCACTGCATTCTTCCCAGGCCTCGTAGCATGCCTTCTGTAAGGTTTGTTAGCTTGTTGTAGCCTAATTGTAGCACTTGAAGGTTAGCCTGTCCCGCAAAGGCACCGTCCTCAATGTAGGAGATCTCGTTCTTGGTGAGATTGAGATCGGTGAGATTCGTGAAACGACTCATGGAGCTGTAAAAGATGGCCTTCAGCTTGTTCTCATTCAGACGCAAGTCGTGCACAGTGTTGTTAATGTGCTGTGGGATTGTTTCGTACGGTGGTTGGTTCTGGCTGCAGATCGCCAGCCATACATATCCTTTATCGCCCTCGATAAGCCAGCAGTCACCTCTCACTAATGTTGGCAGTGCAAGGAAAAGTTGGCCAAGAAAAATTAATGGGAAGGCATGGGAAGTGGATTTAGAAAGGCTGAATCTTCTGGTGGCCATTTTCTTTTGAGTGAGGATTGGATTTTCTTTGACAGAGCAAAAAGAAAAAAGATTAGCACTTAAAAAAAGGAAAACATGGCCTCATTCGGAGGTAGCCAAAGTATTAGAAAGTCACAGTTTCAGGAAATGGGTGTCCTCAGGGCATTAAACGCAGTAGGAGACACAAAGTGCAAAACAACGTCCCCATTTTAAATGTTCCACATTATAGGGTTATAACATCAATCTTCAATGAAGTGACTCATGACCTCTAATCTTTTCGCCTCACTCTTCTTCAAAAGTGGCTTGAAATGGCAAGATATTTGTGCAGTTCTGCCAGTTCACCTCAGTGTCTGTAAGAAAAAAAAGGGGGAAACAAACAGACAGAAATGAGTCTTTTGAGGAAAAACAGTTCATGTTTTGAACAGTGAATATAAATTCTGCACATTTATGACATGCAACCTCATGTTAATAACTGTGCATGCTTCACAGCTCGATTGCTTCACATAATTAAAGTTTTTTTTAAAGGAGTAATTGAGTTTGCAGCCCTCATAGTCACAAGGCGGAACTCATAAAATTTAAATGAAGCACACAATAAAAACAAGCTCTGTGTTTCTGTGGCGTTTATGAACCAACAATGTTTGTTTATAACGTCTGCATATTTGAAGGAACTGATTCATGAAAAATATTCTGTTAAGCAAAACGCAAGTGAACATCTGATTGGACAAGCTGGACACTGCTGGTTCTGGACATGTACAGGTGTACAGTTCCAGTCAAAGGTTTTGGATTTATTTTCTACACTCTTATATGGCATTTGGTAATTAAGTAACAACAACACAGTCAGTTGTTATTTTTAGAGTCACAAGCCTCAGAAATCACCAATTAACAAACAGCATCAGCCTCAGATTAGAGCCGTTATGAAGCTTTACAGAGCAGAAGTAGCAGATATACATCTCAATATCAACTGTTCAAAGGAGATTATTGTGTACTTTGGATAAACGCCTTCCGTATTGTTTTACAGTGTAGAAAGAAATTCAGGAAAGATGTTCCTTAAAAAAATCATTATGATTTATACATATTTTCTTACACGTTTTATTCTGATTTCCATAATTTTCTTTTGATTCTGTAAAGCTGCTTTGTGATAATGACTGTTGTTAAAAGCACTACACAAATAAAATGTAATTGAAATTAGAATGGGTGTACAAACTTTTGAGTGGTAGTGTAAATGAGTACGCAGTTTTTTTCAGTGTTTCATGCTTTATGCTTCAGTGTGTCGGTTCATAATTACTATAATATAATTAACACGGTGTCACATTTAACCCTCACTCCTCCCACAGTGCCTTCAACAAAATAGAAGATACAGAAGAGTCGGTCGCCCTCTACCAAGAAGAGTAAAACCCCTAACACTCAGCACAACACACCCGTTAAATTGAATACACATACTGTACAGTAGTAATAAACATTATTTGTGTGTTACAGTAAACTACTGAGCGAAGCAGTGCTACTGTCTCCACTCATGTGTTGATCATTTTCCTTTAGCAGCACATCGCTGACTGTTTTATTCATTTAAGATATACACCTTGTATTTTCTACAGGACAGTTACAGGGTTAGGTACCCAGTTACAGCTCTACAATAATGTATTAGAACGAGCGAATTAATATAAGCCTCCATGGGTTTTGGAAATGTAATCAACACCTTCTAACCAATCACAATCCAGAATTTTATTACATTCTTCAGTTGTGTGTAGAGAGAGAGAGAGAAATAACTGAATTATAAAGTCATCTAAAGTTTCTTTAGCAGAGAAGTCCGGCACACACACACACACACAAGCAGTTATGATAGAGAGTGATATAATAATTAACAGCATTTCCTCCCTCTCTCTTATTCTCTCTCCCCCGCTATTTCTTTTTCCTTCACACACTCTCCTGTCCTTGCTCTTGCCTTTCTTCTGTCTTCCTCTCCAATAGCACTCATTAAATCCCTTGTTTCCAGATGTCCACCTGTAGAACCTGGCTTTTCCAGCTACACGTCACACCTAGAGAACGTCTCCATGATCTCTTTATCTCCTGGTGTTCTTCCTCACCTGTTTTCGACCTGGTACTTTCTGCTAATCTTCCCTTCCCTGTCCTCCGTTGTGCTCTACAGCTCTTTGACATGACCGTGTCACTTCTCGCTGCAGGAGTCCAGAGCTGTGATATCAACAGTGCTTTCCCTAATTGCCCTTTTGATTTCTGATGCTTCTGAGCTCCGTGGGATGCAGTAGAGATTGGGAATTTAATTATTTGCAGTGAAATAAATAGGGAGAGCGAAAGCCTTGGAAATAGACGCCTTTGTATCGCTTCACCCTTGACACCCACTGCTTTAAATGATGCTTAATTTGCCCCCTTTCTGCCATATGATAACACACCACAAGAGGCTGTAAAAAGCTGAAGAAGAGTACACACACACACACAGGGGAATGCATCAGGCAAAGACAATATTATCGCAGGAGATACCGTCAACTCAAGACTAATAATAATCACGTCACACTGCATTGAGCTGCTTTTCATCAGATAGCTTGTGCTTTGAGTTTCAATTTTGCATTGTGTTGAATCAACCGCAGAATCAATAACATATGCATGCACACACACATACACACACACACATACACGCACACACACACACACACGTTCATTCCATTCCTTGCAAATCCAGGCCGTGTTTAACCCTGAGAGCGTGACAGCTCCAGCTGAACCTTCTGCTCAGTGGAAATTAAATTGTCATGTTCCATCACCAAAAAAAAAGAACAAGGCCAATGGGAACGATCACAGAACTGAGACAAGGCCAAAGGGAACAATCATAAAGATGAGACAAAGCCAGTGGGAGTAATCAGAGGACTGGACGAGTCAAGGGGACAAATGCCAGAAACGAGAAACGGTCGAAGAAATGATCAAAGTGACAGCTCACACCAGTTCAGTACCTGAGCTCTCCCACAGGAGCGCAGGGCTGGCTGGAAAGAACATCCCCGGATCAAGGACAGGACAAGAAGGAGTGGTATGAAGAAGGACCATGGGGAGCCATGGAATTGGGACGAGGGGGAAACGCTAAGAGTATAAAAACTAGCCCAAAGTCAGAAGGAGTGACTTCAGAAATAGGTCCTGATCCTGAAGACTAGAAGGAGGAACAGGACAACATGGCAGCAGTGAGGGTTCTGATATCCAGCAGTTGAGTGCCAGGAGTCGGGATGGAGACGAGACACATGAGCATGAACAGAGCCTGAACAGGAAAAGCAGACACAAGTTACATTCACATCATAAGCCATGTCATGTCTCCATGTCATGATGGTTCACGGTCATATTTACACTTTTGTCTGACTCTAATGTGGATGCGTCTGTCCTCTGAAATGATGCCATATGGGTAAAACAAAAAACATCATTAGTTCGTGTGAGCACTCGTTTATGCTTGGGGTTTTGGTCCAGAGGACAGCAAGCGGTCAGTCTGCTGTGAGTGTTGAGGTCCAGAAGAAGGAAGGAAGCCAGACGCCTCACTTTAGCTGCTTTGATGTAACGGACTGTGTTTGCACAGAGGCACAAAGTCACATGGAATTCCCATCTGCCCGTTCTCATTCAAGTCACATGACTGCATAACGGATAGGTATCGGATGTAGGACCACATACAGAAGTGACATCAGATTTGTACATTCAGACAAAAATGAAAAAATATGATTTGAGTCTGATTTCAGCCAAAGTGAATAGATCACAGAGATGAGTCCTGACCTGGTCCAGAAACCTACAGTAGAAAGACTAAAATAAAGAACAACACGTGGTACCAGATAACAAACAAAGCCTTATTTAATCTCTATGTGCCAGTAAACATCAGGCTCGCAGTGTCAGAGCGCCGCAGCGAATCTGTCGTGACATAAATCACATCGCGCTCGTCACCATAATGCTAACACGCTGATAGATAGATATTGTTAAACCATCTGCTGGAGAGGAGCAAATTACGGCAAAAAAAAAACACACTATAATGTGAGGTCTTCCTTTTGTTTCTTCCCGATCCCCTGGAACAACTTTAAAACGAATGTCTAAAATAAATGGCACCCCAGCAATGTCTCTGCCACTATACAGGACATGATTGTCTGTGTGCAAATAACTGAGTGGAGATCCAGCACACTGCAGAACATGGAGCGGAGAGATGGATTGGCTTAGTTTATCGATTATGTACAGTAAGATAGAAGATTTTGACATTCGTGTGAAATAATAGCGGAAAAAATGCTTTTTGGTATTGTAAAGGTAGGAAATAAATATGATGCGAACGTATAAAAGTTACATATTTGTTTGTAAATGTGTCTGCCTGGAGGTTTATGCCAAATGCATGAAAGTTATTGATGAAAAAAAAACACCTGTATCAACCACAGAACTGACTCCATTAAATCAGTATTATTGGTTATTCAAAGCTATTATTATTATTATCATTGTTGTGATTGTTTGAGGTGGAGTTTAATCCGAGTCCATCCAGCTGCAGTATATAACACTAAAGAGCTAGCATGAAGCTGAAACAGATGAAAGGCTTCAAACATGACGTCATTCTGTCTCTCAGTTCCTTCTCATGAAGAGACGTCATTCCCGCTCCATCGTTCCCTTCGTTGAGGCTGCGTCGTCCCCTACTGGGAAACCCTACACACGCATGAGGAGCACCGCCACAGCGGAGCGTGTCCAGAGACAGGACGAGGCCAGATGGAGCACTTACAGAAACATTACACACACACACACACACACACACTTAAGCCAGGCTAAGCTCAGAGACACATCCAGAGAAAGCCAGAGAGAGACAATCAGACAGTCCTGAAAGAACGATATTAATGAGAAGATCAGGAAAAGATCAGATAGACGAGATAAAGAGAGAGAGAGAGAGAGAGAGAACAAAACCCGTCCACAAAATGTGACTAGCGCTGCCGAACATGCTAGCATAGCATACGAACACATCTTCAGTACAGATTATAATGCAGCAGATGTCTCACTATAATCTTATCAAACATATATTTCTGGACCTTTTCACTCATTCCAGGTGTTTTATTTATGTATTATTTGTTCTTTTTCATTTTCCACATGTGGCATGAATGACCTGCCATTAGAACAGGATCGTACACAGCATGAAGCAAAAAGGGAAAGAAGAGAAATAATCTCATATTTCATTTGCAATAATAAGAAATATAAGATCAATTTCTAATTCAAGACATTCATCCTCTTAAATCTTATATATAGATTATATATATACAGTATATAGTCGAGTCGAGAGAGAAGAATGTGCGAGCTTAGCATCTGGAGAACTTAATTAGCCACCTGTAACCTTCTCTTTCAGCTGTCAGTGTGGGACAGCAGAGACAGGAGCAGACTTCCCCATATCTGTAGCGGGAATTCGCCCGGGATCTATTAGGACTTCGAGAGAAGATCTCAGCTTTGTGTGGTCAGGGCTTTGTGCTCTTCACCACTGAGACAGATGGCACGTGTGAACTCAGCAAATCAAGCTAACGAGAAGCTAATTGTGGAAATTCGGAAAGTCTGCTTGTCGGCCATGTGGGTAGGGAGCTCATGTGACAGACACGGACCATACGCGTACGTACACACACACACACACACACACACACTTCAGACTGGACTGCGTAGATCAGTTCTGCATCTACGGGAAGAGTGTTTGTTCTCCATGTGTTCTCTGTCTGCAGTCATCAGATCATCATCTGAGTGTGTGAACTGCTCTTTTACCTCCTCGTCTTCATCATCTTCATCCTCATCATCATTGCCCTCCACAAAGTGTGGTGTCTGTGTAATCATCCTGACCGTCATCACACAGCTGCGGAATCCTGCCTTCTGATTGGTCAAAAGAAGGTGTTGATTAATTCTCTATAACAGTAGCTCTGACAGTAGTGCAGGGCTATAATAACGCATCCACCCTGATACGGTACCGTTTCCATAGTAACAGCTCGTTCACAGTGACGTGGAAAGCGCACACGCCACATAGAGTAGAACCGTTAATATGATGATTTCTTGTTCAACTTGAACTGTTTATTAACGTCAACATCAGTGTAAGACTCCGAGGTGAAGCTGTAATCTGTGTAATGACTTCAAGATGGAGAGGTTTGTGTTTTTTTTTTCAGTCACGTGATGAGCTCTGACGTTTATCTGAGTAACACAGAGTGAACCAGCAGAGCCTCAGAGAGGGCGACATCACCAGCACCTCGTTAAGATGATGATTTATGAAGGTCCGCCTGCATCCAAACTCCAGAGTAAACTCCCCTAAAGGAATCAAATTACTGAGTCTCTCTCACACACACACACACACACACACACGGAGAGAGTGGGTATTACATGTGTGTTATTGAGCTTGGGGAAGGTTCCCCTGTTTGTTGCTTCCCTAATTATCTTAATTGCTTTTGTTTATTGGCTCATGAAGCTGCAGGCTCTCTCTCTCTCTCTCTCTCTCTCTCTCTCGTTGTAACATTAGAAGTTTAAAGAAGGTGTTTGATGAGAATCCCCACCCCATTCATCACTCCACTGATCTTTAACTCCATGGCGCTGTCCATCCACTTATTAATCCATCCATCCATGCATTCATTCTTCTTACTCATTAACCCAATCCATCCACCTACCTACTGTACTACCTATTCATTCAATCATCAAACAGCCTGTCCATCCAGTCATGCATGAGGTCATCATCTTCCCATCCATCTCTTCCTCCATCAGTACACTAAACAATCATTCTATTCCGTCCTAAAATCAGACTCTCCATCTCTCTTTCTGTCTGTCTTAAAGTCATCCATTCAATCATTTCTTCATCCACCCTTTTAAATAAAAGCCATCTATCCACTTATCACAGTTCATCATTTATCTTTCTAACACACACACACACACACACACACACACACACACACACACACACACACAGCCCTTTAGACCTAAACAAGCAGAAAGAAGATATGAGTGATTTCTAAACAAAAACACTGATTCTAATCACTGTGTGTGTGTGTGTGTGTGTGTGTGTGTGTGTGTGTGTGTGTCTGTGTGTGTGTGTGTGTGTCTGTGTATGTGTGTGTGAGTCTGCATGTGTGAGTAGCTAAATAGCAAGAATGAGAGGCTTTTAAACTTCTTGTGTGGGAGTGTTATGGAATACTATAAACCTGGAGAACATGTCTGTCTGTGTGTCTTTCATCTTGTTTACACTAAGTTGTCCTTCTAACATTCACTTATTCCACTTCAGCGCTGTTATTTCAGTCAAAGTGAAAATATGAACTAATCCCAGTAAAAATATTCAGTTTATCTTTTATAATTAATATCTATTGGTGCAGGTGTTTGTTTACGTTGAGACAGTAGCGCATTAGTAGATTATTTTAAAGTAGATTATTAAATCCCACACATAACTGTTCATTTTCATATTTAGCTCCAAAGCTTTGGAATAGCCTTCCAGACAGTGTTCGGGGAGCGGACACGGTTTCTCAGTTCAAAAGTAGACTCAAGACGCATCTTTTTAATCTGGCATACACATAACTCATCCCATAATCTCATACTCCAGTACACCTATACCGAATGGCAACTACGCTAATTCTCCCCATCTGTTCTGTATTTCTCTACCCATCCCGAGGCATCGGGAGATTTTGCCAGCTTCAGTAGACAAAGGCCGACCCTGCGAGGTTCCTGAGGCATCCAGAGAAGGACCAGCTCCAACTGGATTCAGCTTTATGATGGTTGGAGCTACACATGCTGCTCCTGTGCTTCCAGTGATCCAGACCTCATCTGCCCTCTGCACCTACTGACTCGTCCCTATGCTGAACTGGTCTTCATGTCAATTTAAATAATTTCTGTCATATTGAATTTTCACCTGCACAACACACAAGATGTTATATCATTTCTATCTGTTATCGCCCAAATGAGGATGGGTTCCCTGTTGAGTCTGGTTCCTCTCAAGGTTTCTTCCTAATGCCATCTCAGGGAGTTTTTCCTTGCCACCGTCGCCGTCACCCTTGGCTTGCTCATCAGAGACATTTCATTCATTCATCTCATTATTATCTGCACATTTTTCTCACACATCCACACTTCCAATTATTTTCTTTTCTATAATTATTATTATTATTTGTTTTTATTTATTTATTTTCTATTATAATTTTATTTATTTATTTATTACTTTATATATAATTATTCTATATATATATATAAAATGTTTTTTTTTTTTTTGTTTGTTTGTTAAATTTCTTAAATTTTTGTGAAGCTGCTTTGAGACAATGACCATTGTTAAAAGCGCTATATAAATAAAATTGAATTGAATTGAAAAAATCACTTTTACTCAACATTTAGATTTCACTGATGGTGCAGATTAAACTTCAGGCAGAGATCTTAAGGACTGCAGAAGATCCAGTAAATTCTGTCCAGACAGTTTTGTGTGATGCTGCGACAAAATCTGGCTGGACAGACGGAGAGACCGAGACACAGAGACACAGACAGACAAACAGATTTTTCTGGGACTGGTTTTTGTTCCTCTAGTGTATCAAACAAAAAAAGACAAGTTGTACAGACAAGTATATAAATAAAAGAAAGGTTTTGTTTGTACTGTACATTGGGTCAGAACTCAGTCTTTCAATGGTATCTTTATATTTCATACCCTGGAGGACTGTCTATCCAATCAGCTAAAAGCCTACTCGTCCTGTCACCTCATTTAGCTGCTAAACACACTACGGTGGCTCCAAGCCCTACTGAGCACTCATGCTGTGTCTGATGCTCCGTGTAATGTTGTTTTTATAGAAAATGAGACCTGAATTCATCCGTCCTGCTTTCATTGTGTCCGTGAGATTTATCGCCACCCTTTTAGAGCTCCGAGCTCCGTGCGACACGGAACGGGGCTGTGGCCCAAACACTAGCTGTTAGACCTCCTTCACGGCATACCGAGAAATATGACTGTCTCCCATCCGTTACCATGACTACGGGTTTAGTAAGGACCAAGACACTCATTTGGAAGAGAGCCCAGGTATAAGCTAAGGAGGGGTTGAGTGCATGCTTGGTGTCCTGCATGCAGGACCGTCTCGGAGTGAAAGCTGACATTTTCATCATCATCTCATTCGCTACCTGACCTTCTCCTCCGTCAGCTCTATTCTTTCTCCTGGCTTCTCTTTCCTCACCGATACTTTGTTATTCTACCTTCGGTCGATGTTGACATTTCAGTGCCATTCTTGAGTCCCAGTATGTCCCAGAGCACCGTACCGTACTGTACCTCAGACTGTCCCTGAATGACCCTCAGTATCTCCAGAGTTCTCACGTGTGTCTCAGTGTGCCATAGAGTCTCTCACAGTGCCTCAGAGTTCTCCAGAATGCTGTACAGTGTTCCTTTCCAAAGTGCTGTAGGGTGTCCAAGGGGTGACCCAGAGTAACCCAGGGTCCTGCAGAGTTTCACCCAGTCCCTCAGATTGTCACAGAGTGTCTCAGGATGTTTCTGAGTGGGACATGGCTCTTACAAATGAGTGCCACAATGTCTCAGAGTGTCTAGAGTTTTAAAGAGTTCCCCAAAGTGTTTTAGAGTATTCCTGATTGTCAAAGAGTTTGCAAGAGCTCTCTAGAGTATTTCAGTGACTCAGATTGTCCCAGAATTGTTTCAGTGTGTCTCAGAGTGTCCCGCAGTTTGTAAGAATACCCCAGAGTATCACAGAAAGCCACAGAGTGTCTCGGAGTGTCTTAGAGTCTTAGAATTTCCCAAAATGTCACAGAATTTTCCCAGAGTATCTGTGAGTTCTCCAGTGTGAGTGCTCCAGTGCACTTTAGAGTGCCTCAGTGTTCCACAAGGTGTCCAAGAGTGTGTTAGTGTGCCCCAGAATATATCTACTACATATAATACATAATAATGCAATGGACATTGTCACTAAGCAGCTTTATAGATGTAAAAACTTGTACAAACAATATGTAGTCAAGGTATAGGCTTTTAAACGTATAGATTTATCATTGTGTCTTTATTCATTCCAGTCCATCCATCTATCCATCCAGTTATCCACCTTTCATTCCATTTATCTAGTCATTCTCCAATAGCATGCGTCTCTCTCCAGTCACATTCTATTCATCTGTCCAAAATTCATCTATCTCGGTTTTTAAAATTGGATATGAGTCCATCTACCCCCCTTCCCCCCCCCCGTCCCCCCCGTCCCCCCGTCCCCACTCAGTCTATTTATTCACCCATCCACCAATGCTGCTGTCATTCTGTCCTTTCTTTAACATCGCAGTCTATCAGTCCACTAGGTCCTCCACTGGTGTCTGTCTATCCAGCCATGTATTATTTATAAATGTAACATAACTGTCATATATCTGTCCACAAATCTGTCCATCTATCTGTGGTTTACTTGGACTGGAGAAAAATGTGAAGAATGCAGAAAAAAATAATCTTTCGTGAACAATGAAAGACAGTAAATTAGCTGAGAGAGACTGAAACAGACAAAGAGACAGAGGGAAGAGAGAGAGAGAGAGAGAGAGAGAAGTTGAAGTCCCCACTGTGTTGAAAAGAGGACAGTGACAGGCTCCAGGCATGGAAACAATAAAAGGAATGCAGCAGAAAGAACATAAACACATAAAAACAGTAAATATGGTGAGAATAGACAGAATAGCACCATGAGAGGAGACACAGAGGTCAGAGAGAAGAAGAAGTGCAGAACAGAGTGAAAGTGTTCTTATTCCCTTCCGCAGTCCTCAACTCGTCCTGACAGATCAAACAGCTCGACAGTGAAGTGCTGAGAGCACGGCTTCGCTTCCACTTCCTCCAGAATGTGGGTCAGATAAGACTGAGAGGCATGCATGTGGGGAAAGAAAGATGAAGAGTGTGTGTGTGTGTGTGTGTGTGTGTGTGTGTGTGTGTGTGTGTGTGTGTGTGTGTGTGTGTGCGTGCGTGTGTGTGTCTGTGTGTGTGTGTAGGTGTGTGTGTGTGTGTGTGTTGGGGAGAGATTTAGGACATGTATAATGTACCCATGTGCTCTGCTTTACTCTTTATTAATAATTTATCTCCTAACAGGTGGGCTGTCAGTCAGACCTCATCAAGCACCCCTGTTATTAATATTCATCTCGAACCCTGAACATTCAGCATCAAAGTTTTGAGAAAAGTCCATCAACACACACACACACAGACACACACACACACACACACACACACACACACACACACACACACACACACAGACACACACACACACACACAATCTCACTCTCACACACACACACACACACACACACACACACACACACACACACACACACACACACACACACACACACACACACAGACACACACACACACACACACACACACACACACACACACACACACACACACAGAGAGAAACTAAAGTCACGAGAAGAGATTTACACTGAGTTTATTGGCAGAAAGAAAAAACTGAATATACGCTGGTCCCATATGTTCATTACATCACACGTCTCGTCTGCCAGAAAATTTGTCCTGTTTCTGTGTGTATTTTTAAAACAAATAAACACACATGTTTATTTGTTTTAAAAAATAAGTCTATGTACATGAAGTACAGCAGATGGTTTCATACAGGCTGAGAACATGTAGTCGAGTGAGAAAACCAGCCACACACACACACACACACACACACACACACACACACACACACACACACACACACACACACACAGAGCTGAGTGTGAAACACAACACCAGCTTCAGGGACCTCAAACCAAACAACACCTAATAATCTTATTAGACACATCACGCAGCATCATGTAACTATAAACACACACACGCACAAGCACACACACACACACACACACACGCACACATACATGGATGTGTTCATACACATCCATAAACATCCATTACTATCCCTCCACTCAATTAACCATCCATCCATCAAACTTACATCCATCTAACATTTACCTATCCATCCATCCATCCATCCATCCATCCATCCATCCATCCATCCATCCATCCATCCATCCAATATCTCTGCTCAAGATCTCATTCTTACATTTCTCCTCATGCTTTAGTCTTTGGAATATCAGAAAAATTTGTGTGTGTACATGCATTAGTGTATGTGTGTGTGTGTGTGTGTGTGTGTGTGTGTGTGTGTGTGTGTGTGTGTGTGTGTGTATACTTGTGGTGAATTCAAACTTGTGTATCCACGGTACTCAGCACTAAATTCTCACTACATTAATTAGAACAGCCTGAATAAACAGACTCATACACGCCTCTGGTTCTACAGGAAAGGCATAAACGAGTTCCCGAATTTCCTCTCAGACCTAGCTCCTCGCTCCCCAGAGAGCCGCCAGTCAAACGTGTAGGACGCCAGGATGG